>JAJMHA010000023.1:0-220747 GCA_030583085.1 Hermanozyma aechmeae | reverse complement strand
CCGTGCGGATCAGATCAACTGAATGAATTAAAGGGGGCTGATTGCCCCATTGAGAGGTAATTGGCGGCGGCGTAACTTGATTTCGTTGAATAAGTGTATCTTCCCTGGCCAAATCAGGCTGGAGAGCTCCCGACGAATTTAGATCCATCGCGTGCTCTTGGATTTGGATGGTCGCAAAAGAAGATTAAAGGCGAGCCGTATGCATTGATGCATCATTACCCGCCCTTCATTAGCTCTCAAAGATTCGACAGCTTGCGACGCTATATCAAGCTTTCCTATTCTTTAGTAGGTGACACTTATCATAGTATAGTCCCGATTGTGGTGGGCTTGGCTCTTCTCAGCCCAGGTCGGTGAGAAGCTCCCCCTTTTAGATTTTCCATCCATCTTGCCATTTTGTGAAATTCCAATCGAAGCCATTTTTCAAAAAACAGAACGAGTATTACGATCTAAATTCGACTTTGCCGTTATATGCAGGATATTTAACCGTTATTTTAAAATTGATGTCCATTTTTAATTCAAAATTTTTCGAATTCTCTCGGTGGCCAAGCTGGCTAAGGCGCGAGACTGTAATTGTATTGTAATCTTGAGATCGGGTGTTCGACTCACCCCCGGGAGATTTTTTTTGCACTTTCGCGCTCATCTCATCTCCCTTGCCTATAATTGATTTTTCCTCAGTAATCACATTCACCACTCCAAGATGCCCTCAAGAAATTCGATTAACAAGCCAAAAATGAAAATGCAACGGAAGCTGCAGTCTTCCATTGCTGGCCAAAGAAGAGCTCACAGAGCCGGCGTTCCCACCAGATCATCGGCTGGAAGATATAACACAAATACTGCTCCAAGACCCACAGATTCAAAAATTGTGGCTTTGTACAATGGAGGACAAACGGGTACTGGAGTCACGACCACAACTATCTCCAAGAAAAGATTGAAGAAGATTGAGAGAAACCAGAAATACGTTGAACAGAGAAAACAGCTCTTAAGAACGGCCAACGGGGAGGTTGACATCGACATGGACTCCGAAGCTGCTCAGAAGGCGAAAAAGCCCGTCAAGGAGCCTACACAGTTGGATCAGGTAAAGGGGGCCCTTTGGGCCGCTGTTGAGGACACCAGTGCATCTGGTCTCGGTCTTCAGTTGTCTGGCCAGGGTACCACCCTTGGAGTCCAGGCATTTTAGTTGCATTAAGTATTGTCACCGGGAGTGGAAATATGTGTGCACCTCAACATTTACCTCCCAGTATGAAAGGCAGGTGTTAGCGGTCAGGTCAAGACTATTTCGAGAGCAGCGACGTATTTTGGGAAAGAATGCTCATCTATCGTGGGCCTCAGTATTTGGAGCATCAAGTCATTAGTACAGGCAACGCGATATGAGCTTTGGAATCGTGCACTGTGTCGCAAACTGTGGTACCTAGTGAATACGGTGAGGGAACAGAGCATTTGCCCTTACACTTGCGGCAGAGACTAGGGCTTTCTTGTTCCAGAATTAAGGGACACTGCCTCGATATTGTCGGTAAGAATTTAGTTGGTAGGAATAAATCAATCGTGAGTCTCAACTATATCTCAGCTCGGTAAGTGAGAACGCTTCATAGTCATATTGTTAGAAAGGTATGAAAGGTTCTAGAGAGCCTAACGCTGGAAAAGTATTATTTAATCGAAATTGTCAATATCCGAATTTTTGAGCAGAAAGACAGTTACCAATTTTCGCAGTAGTGGTCAATTCCATGGAAAACATGCCGAATCACAGCTGACTTCAGGAAATACAAAGTAAAAACACTAACATGGAGAACTTGCCCAATCCTCACAAATCCTGCTTCATTAACTACAATCCACAAAATTTCTTTATCATCCGCTGTTGTTTCATTCCTGGATCATCTCTCCTCCATCTATCCCACCACGATCTCCCTAATCCGTGTACACGCCTCTCTTTTTCAAACCATCGTTCACGGTGTCTCTCATGAAATCAATGAGGACAACAGGATCAGGTGCCGTGAAGCAAGAGGTACCGGCAACAATCACGTTAGCACCAGCCTCAGCAGCTGCCGGCACAGTCTCTTTGCCCAAGCCGCCGTCAACCTGGATATTCAACTGCGGAAATTTCTGTCTCAATTTGTCCACTTTGGGCATCATGGAGGCCATGAATTTCTGCCCTCCAAATCCGGGTTCAACCGTCATCACAAGCGCCATGTCCAAGTGGTCACCCAAGTCATAGAGAACATCGACATCTGTTCCAGGCTTGATTGCGCAGGCGGCTTTCATTCCATTTTCACGAATGAGCTTGATCAATGCAATTGGGTCTTTGGTGGACTCGTAGTGGAAAGTATACTGATCTCCTCCAGCTTTGGCAATTTCTGGTACCCACTTTTCCGGTTCGGATACCATCATATGGCAGTCAAAGAACGATTTCTTTTCGGATTTGGGGATTTCTTTTCTCAACGAGCTGATGATGGGGGGTCCCAACGAGATGTTGGGCACGAAGTGGCCATCCATGACGTCGACATGAAGCCAATCTGCACCCAGATCATACATTTTGTGACAATTGCATCCGAGGTTAGCGAAATCAGATGCGAGAATCGAAGGGGCGATGATAGCTTGGACCATGTTATAGCAATGGAGTAGTAGGCAGGATCAGCAGGTTCGAGTGAGCGACCGATTGGTGGGTGCAATTCTAAAAATTTGTCAAGGAGAAAAATCTAGGCACTCGATGTAGACCTTTCTGCAGCTTTTTTCCAAATTAGGCGGTTCTTACCCTTTGGAATGGTGAAAATTCGATCTCAGACCCTATTCCCTGATTCACTCCTCCCCAGAAACCACCAACGGAAGGTTGGGGTACCGTAGATAGTCCGCAACAGCAAATCTGAGCAAACTGGCTTAGATGATATACAAGATCTCACAATGCCTGAGAAGTTTGACACAATATAGTGAAGGCTATTCTTTCAACCTACTAGGCCAAGAAACTCCCAATGGTGCTCCACCAGTGCTACATCCCCGAATTATTAAGCAAGTTCTCAAAGTGGACGAGACAACTTCCTTTTGAGCGATACTGAGAAATCCCCAACGCAACATGCTCCTGTAGTCCCCGAACTAGAATGTACCTATTGTCCGGCGCGTGCACAGCCTATGTAAATCAAGTCTCAACTCGCACAACATCTTCACAAATCACCGCAGCAATTGAGCCCATATATTTCCGTCGCTGAAAGAGACCAAAATCATCCAACGTGTCATATTTATAACAGCCTACATTCACAATGTCGTCAGACGGAGCTTCTGTGTCAGAGCAGATCTTGGAATGTGCCCGCCGTAACAACGTCGAACTCTTCCACACCATCAAAGACGAGGTAGGGCCCGAGAAATTGGCCGACCTCATCAATTCCACTAAGGAGGTCATCACATCTAACTCCGCCCTTCACGTCGCCACTCTGTTGGGACACTGGGACATTATCGACCAATTTCTAGACATCGAGGGCGTCGAAATCGATCCACTTAACAGGGAGGGCGACACACCCTTGCACTTGGCGGTCAAATTCACGTCCGAGGAACCGGACCTCGGTGTTTTCATTGTAGATAACCTTTTGGATGCCGGGCTGGACTCGAAGATCGTGGACCGCCACGGGTTGAAGCCTGTGAACTACGTTAAGGAGAACGAGAAACTCAGAGAGTTACTAGAGAGTGCTGAGTATGCATCCGCTGCTGCCGTTGTGCCAGAAGATGAGGATGACGACGAGGGCAGTGCACTGGAGTCCGAGTAAGGACGGAGGAACAAGAGAAGCGAATTGTGCGAGAGAGGCGATTTTTTGTCGCTCAGATTCTTAACTCATTAGATTACATCCAGGGCTCTTCGTGACTGCGACCAATGTGGTAACAGAACAACTTCGTGATACGGCGATATAAATGCATGAGGTAATGGTGACTAGAGGCTTTATTTCTCCTGGACAAAGCCTAGACGACAAGTAGGTGCATATTAATACCGATGAGAGAATAGTAATATGTCTTCTTGATGGCTTAAGAGGTTCTTTATTGAACTCTTCGACTGTCCCAAGTATTACCTCGGAATTCAGGCAATTTACATCAAGACGAAGTCATCAGGTGTAGTTGCGGGCCAGTCGCCTAGGATTCTTCGCACCTTGGCTTTGAGATGCTCTCTTTCTTCCAAAGCCTTCTTGAGCTCTGAATATGTTGAGAATGATTTGCTTTCCTCGGTAACCTGCTTAAAAAGCTCGCAGAACAGACGTTTACAGATAATGCTAGCTCCCGATGGCTTTGGAGGCTTTTTTCTCCGATGAGCGCCGTTCTTGACGCCCTCGCTCAAGACCTGAGTTGCATTTCCTGGAATGTGCAACAACGAAAGCGGCAGCGGCTCTCGGTTTTCCAGATTGTGAAACTCAAAACTATCTTCTGAATAAGTGAGAGGGCTGAGAGTGAAGGTTGGATTCGCGCTGAGCCGTTCCGAGAAACACCGCCTGAAATCATCCTCACGATACTTGTCTTGCCGAATTACCAAACCAGAGAGAAAGATCGGGTGCACAAGGTAACTTGTCACCGAGTTCAAAACGCCTGTAAACTGCTTCAAGCAAAGTTTATCAGAGCACGACTTCGAGTACGTGGGAATGCTGTCTGCTCTGCCTGGCTTTGTTCTCACTATTCCAACCAAGTCCATGTTAGCCCTTCCTCGGACGATTTTGGCTCTTTTGGGAGGCTGCCAGATTTCAAGATTTTCGCTTTTTAGAGACATCGACGCGTCTCCACATGGAGGCTCCAGAATGTACAAGTAGAGTTTTGTCTCACGTCGTAGTCTGAATTTCGTATCCTCACCAATCTTCTCAAGAATCGTCAAGGGCACACCTTTGCTTATGGAATTGAGAATGCTGTAATTAAGAAGTCTGAGACTAAGAATCTCGGCATGAAGATCGTGAACAATCCATCCAGCAGAATACTCTCTCACGGTATCTGGAAGTGCCTTCACGCCTGTAGCCACCAGAAGTACGGAAACTTCGTCATTTGTAACCGCTACAATTCCGGCAAGAACAGTCCATTCCTGAATTCCATTAGAGCGCAAAGCTGGTTTGGCAGATCCGATTTTGACGGAATTGAATTCGGAGACGACAGCATCAGCAATTCTCTGCCCAAGGGGATTCATTGACAGAAGCGGAAGATGTGGAGGTGTAGACGACTAATTTTTCACCCGAAATGGCATTGGCAAACTGCACTACCGCACAATTGGAAGACTCTGTCGAGTGAACGTGAAGTCGTGATTCCGAGACGAGCTTATGTATAGGTGTACGGGTGCCCATATGCGATTTTCATGTGTTCTCCAAGCCTTGACATTTGATGGTAACGCATTTGAGAAAAACATGCGCCGAAACTGAACTCATTTCTTCATATATAAATAGCTAACACAGTAGGCTACGGGAATCTCGACTACATGGCCATGCCACGACGAAAACAAGCATGAGGCAAGTACTATGGTCAGATCCGGTCCACTAAGCATGTCGAATTTTACCGCTGAGTCGACGCCTCAACATTCTAAGCCCCACAGATTTCCACAACGACGTGTCGCACTGGTGTGTCTCAGCTCTCGACCGTCGGCCAAGTACTTTAGATTATCTAGTTCTTATGGGAGAAGTGTATCAGCTGCCTTCGCATAGTTGGGCCCTGCAAGCCAGAGGAGGTGTGGATCTCTCAAGCAAATCAGAAGCCCGAAAGTCCGTAATCACATCTGCCTATCTCCGTTTCCTCATGAATACCCCAGCAATCCCAATTCCAAGAGCAAGCACACCACCTGCAATCCCCAAGCCCAAAAGTCCGTCCTGCGTGACTTGCTCGTCAATAGCCTCCTTGAGAGCCTTGAATTGTGTGTTGTCCGGTTCGCTCTCTACAAGAGCCCCAGCGTATCTTCTGGCATTGGCATATTCTCCCACTTTGGCTGACCCTAGCGCTAAATAGTAGAGCAGTTCACGCCTGAGGTGGGGAACCTCTTTGTATAGCTTCGCAAGTAGGTCAAGGGCAGTTCTCTGGTTTTTGACGCTTTCAGTTTTGAGGAGCCCCCAAGCAAAGTTAAATTGAGACTGGGGTGTGGACGGATTTTCCGAGTCCAATTGGTCTTTTAGAATTCGGAGCTGATCAGGAGGTATAACCTGGTTGAGCTCCTCGAAGGCAGGAAACTTCTTGGTGAAAAGATTCATTGTAGTATCTGGAGTAGTGGCAAGCTGCGTGTGCAGGCTGATGTGACGCCAATAAAGAAAGCCGTGAGGACATGAACTTGCAAATTGCCAGATGTGCAAATAGTACGATTTTAGGCTCGGACAGCGAATTCCAGAGGAATAACAACCGGCGGCCGACGACTATCTAGCCACCTGGCCAAGTCACGTGACCATGATACATTTCAAGGCGGACAAGCATGCACAAATTGCCCAATCTCAATTGAATTGGCCCAATTCAGAATGTAGCGCCTGATGTCGCAAGCACAAGCACAAAAGCACCCCGAGTTGGTGATAGCGCCATCTCTTGATGTGTAGTCTCACACCTACTCGACACACCTACATGCAGCACCATGACATCTGAAAAACGATACTCTCTCTTTAACATCTGGGCCATTTCGCTTGCCCTCAAGTCGTTGCTCATTGTCGGCTACCACTCCACCGATTTCGATGTCCACAGAAATTGGCTAGCTATCACCTACAACTTACCCTTATCGAAGTGGTATACCGAAAACACATCCCAGTGGACGCTTGATTACCCGCCATTCTTTGCCTATTTCGAATGGGCATTGGCACATTTGGTTCCTGAATTTGTGAAAAAGGACGGCTGTCTAGATATTGTCGAGAAGGGCGCGTACGGACTTCCCACCGTCTACTTCCAACGGGCGCTGGTGATCGTGAGCGAGATTGTGCTATTTTTGGCACTCCAGTGGTACATCCAGACGAGCAAAACACATGCTGAAGCACGCAGGGTATTCGTTGTGGCGTCCAGTTTGGTGCTCTCGCCTGGACTTCTCATTGTTGATCACATTCACTTCCAGTACAACGGCATGATGTACGGGTTCATGGTGTTCATGATCAACAGTGCCCGGCTTGAAAAACACCTCTGGTGCGGTTTCTGGTTCAGCTTGTTGCTCTGCTTCAAACACATCTACCTCTATTTGGCGCCAGCTGTGTTTGTCTACTTGCTCAGAGCATACTGCCTCGACTTGCACTACAACAAAAGGGTGAGTTTCTTCCACAATTTTGTGAGCATGATCCGCTTCTGGAACCTTGTCAAGTTGGGACTGGTAGTAATTTCGGTGTTTTCGGTGGCCTTTGCGCCGTTCGTCTACTACAAGGTCATGCCCAACATTTTGCTGCGACTTTTCCCATTCAGCAGAGGGTTGACGCATGCTTACTGGGCCCCGAACGTGTGGGCGTTATATTCATTCGCTGACCGGGCGCTCATTCAGCTCTACAAGCGAGTGCCGCTTTCGCGTATGGCACTTCAGACGATTTTGAAGTGCAATCCCAAGTTGCTTCTTGACTCAAATAGGCTCAAGTCAGCAACTCGGGGCATTGTGGGTGACAGCGAGTTTTTCGTTCTTCCTCCTGTGACGCCGCAGTTGACGTTTCTCCTCACGTTATTCTACCAGGTGATGGCACTCATTCCGGTGTTTATTCAGCCGACTTTCGAGAGATTTGTGGGTGCATTGACTCTTTGTGCATTTTCCTCATTTTTGTTTGGCTGGCACGTTCACGAGAAGGCAATCTTGCTCGTGATCTTCCCACTCTCGTTCTTGGTGTCTAGAGACCGAAGATTACTCCCGCTGTTCAACCTCCTCACGTCCAGTGGATACGTGTCACTTTTCCCGTTGATTTTTACCTGCAATGAGTGGCCCATTAAGGTCGTCTACACTCTTCTCTGGTATATCATCTACTACTTCCATTTCCGGAAGGTGGTGAGGATCACCAAGGATGCAACAGGCCGCGGAATTGAGCGTGCTACCAATCTATACGTGTTGGGATTGATCCCAGTGGTGTTGTTGATTACCATTGTCGAGGTTTTCGAGCTGAAGTGGACATTCCTTCGCAAACTAGAGTTCATGAAACTCATGGTGATAAGCGTCTACTGTGCTGGAGGCATCGTGAGTCTGTGGGTGGGTTTCAACTGGCTTTACTTTGTTGATGAGCTCATTTGGGACACTCTGGTGGAGGATTGAAGATAGAAGATGGCCTAGAATTGTGCAGTGGCTACGAGTGCATCCTTGCGCGAACACGGCGTCCTAAATTAGACCGTTATGCTGTCACTCGGGCAGGTGTTTTGAGCTCGGCCTCCTTATTTTTAGACCCGAACTCCGGGATCGGCCAGTGCCGGAAACTAATTTATTTACCTACGCTCGGTGGTCAACCTCCAGGTAATCGATTTTCCACCCAGTGTATGCAGTACATTGACAGGTGTGCAGCGAGGGGAATAGAGGTCAGGACTATGGCCGATCACGGACAGGGTGGCAATATTCGCGGTGGCAAGCACCAGCAATTGCCAGGGAATAATCGTGAACGTCATGTTTCGAACGGCACTCCGAGATTGTGCGCAATGACCAATGCACAGTAACCCATGCATAGAAGCCGGGATGAACCGGGCCACGATTTTGGAACTGCTACACATCCGCTGGTGGATAGAGGCAAAATCACTGAGATTAACTGCAACAGGGAGAATAAATTTATTACTAAAATACAGCCGCGAAACGAGCATGCACACTTCCACAGAACACACCTGATGCGCAGGTCCGTCAGCTGTTATGCAGAAGCTCACACAACGACAGGACAAGTTCGGAGTTCGGACAAAGCACATTGTGCTGGCCGAGCACCTGAAGTAGACAATTTGGCACACATGATCGGATCCCAATTAAGCGAATTGCTTTTTTTCCGAGTTTTTATCTGAGTGGTTTTTCCTATCTTTTCCGGGCACTCGCCCGCTCGTGATCCCGCAGCTATCAGCTGATGCACCTTCCGATTCGGGCTCATAGTCTCCGCAGCAATTGTGGTACCATAGACACAGGAATAAGTGGACTATATAAGGCGCGCAGGCTAGGGGCCCATAGGTAGCATCCCTGAAAAAACCCTATCCAGACTTGACAATTCGCAAATAGCACGTTTCAATCAATTGCTCAATTGCTCAAATCATCAAGAAATCCAATACTTTTCATCCAGACATGTCCACCGTTTCGCTTGGATACTACCTCTTTGCCCGGCTCCATCAGCTCGGTCTCGGCTCCATCTTCGGAGTACCTGGCGACTACAACTTGACCCTTTTGGATAAGATTGACGAGGTTGACGGCTTGACGTGGAAAGGCTGCGCCAACGAATTGAATGCCTCATACGCCGTGGACGGCTACTCCAGAGTCAAGGGTGTCAACTCACCCAATGGCCTCGGATTCGGCGCCTTGGTGACCACATTCGGTGTGGGTGAGCTCAGTGCACTCAACGGTGTCGCAGGCTCGTACGCCGAGCATGTTGGTATGCTCCACATTGTGGGAATCCCATCGTTGGACTCCCAGAGAAAGCAATTGTTGTTGCACCACACTTTGGGAAATGGTGACTTTACCGTTTTCCACAAGATGTCCAAACATATTGCGGTGACCACCGGTGTGGTGACCGACCCAGCTACTGCCGCTGGCGAGATTGACCGTGTGATCAGAGAGGCTTACATCA
This sequence comes from Hermanozyma aechmeae, assembly GCA_030583085.1. NCBI lineage: Eukaryota > Fungi > Ascomycota > Pichiomycetes > Serinales > Metschnikowiaceae > Hermanozyma > Hermanozyma aechmeae. The sequence continues at coordinate 211,076 of JAJMHA010000023.1, read as the reverse complement.
ACCAAAGACCTTCGTACTTGGCATTCCCTGCCAACTTGGTCGAAATTGAGGTGCCCAAATCCAGACTCGATACCCCTATCGACCTCAGCATCCCCAAGAATGACACTGAAGCACAAGATGAAGTGGTGGAGACTATCAGCTCGTTGATCGCCGATGCCAAGGACCCAGTAATCATTGTGGACGCGTGCTGCACCCGCCATAACGCCACAGATGAAGCGGCGCAGTTGATCAAGCTCCTGAACTTTAAGTACGCCTTGACACCCATGGCTAAAGGTGCCCAATCGGTGGACGAATCGGGCGAGCGCTATGCCGGTGTCTACGTGGGCTCTCTCTCGTACCCTCACGTGAAGGAGGCAGTCGAGAAGTCTGATCTCGTGATCTCGTTGGGCGCATTGATGTCTGACTTCAACACTGGTTCGTTCTCGTACTCGTTTGGCACCAAGAACTTGGTGGAGCTCCACTCGGACCACACCAAGATCAGAAACGCCGTGTTCTGGGGCGTCAGAATGAAGGAGCTTCTCCAGAAGCTTTTGGCTTCTGCATCATTGAAGGCTGCCATTGCCAACTACAAGCCCCAACCGTTGACCTTGGACCCTTTCAAGCACGAAAAGAAGACGGCCGACTCTGGCATCACCCAGGAGTGGTTGTGGACCAGATTGGGCGACTTTTTGAAGGAAGGCGATGTGATCATTTCCGAGACTGGAACCTCGTCTTTCGGTATTATTCAGACGCATTTCCCTAAGAACGCCGTGGGCATCTCGCAGGTGTTGTGGGGTTCGATTGGTTACTCTGTGGGCTCTACATTCGGAGCCGTTACTGCTGCCGAGGAGATCAGCCCCTCACGCAGAGTCATTTTGTTCGTTGGAGACGGTTCTCTTCAGTTGACGGTGCAGGAGATTTCGTCTATGGCCCGTTTCGGCAACAGACCTTATCTCTTTGTGTTGAATAACGACGGCTACACGATTGAGAAATTGATCCACGGCCCTAAGGCTGAGTACAACCAGATCAAGTCCTGGGACCACCAGTTGTTGTTGCCCGCTTTCAAGGCGAAGAACTCCGAAAGTTTGAAGGTGTCGACCACCGGCGAACTCGAGAAGTTGTTCACATCTGAGGCATTCAACAAGAATGACAAGATTCGTTTGATCGAGGTGATGCTCGAAGAGATGGATGCCCCTCAGAATTTGGTGAAGCAGGCCAAGTTGTCTTCCGACGCCAACGCGAAAAGTTAGGTTAAATTGTTAATAGAAGGAACACAGAGAACAATGGTGTAAGTAGTAGCATCAATGAGAATTGCGTCGCTCATTCAGAGAAATTGTAGAGAAGTAGTCTTACATGTGTCAATGCAAGCTCCGCCATTTCCGGTGCGGTTCCTGTCATTGTTGGTTTCTCCGGCATGCGTTATCAGGACAGCAGTTGCATGCCGGAATGCAACATCGTCCCTGTCACCACGTGAACCCACTTATGTATTATTGAGAGCTCCGGATGCTGCCCTGAGTGTCCCGCATTGAAGGACCCTGATTTTGACAAGCTGAACTTTTAGTGTAGCCTAGAAATTGATACACTGTAATTATTTTTCCCTTCATGATTATGGGCCCCGTCAGGTTTGGAGCTCCAGCAGCCGCACGCTGATAAAGCGCACATACTTTAAAAATGAGCAACAATTAGTCGGGAAGAATGTGCCTTGTAATATTCCGCACTCGAGGCTTCTTCTGACGATCCACATAGCCATGAAGCCAGAAGTCCAGCAGCAGACGCATTCAACTTCCAGCATCGAGTTGGAAGTCGGAGATTCCGTCTTCAAAACCGATCTTGTAGTGGATGACGACATGGCATTGGTGAAGAAATTGCACCTAATCAACGATGCGCTTGACCAAATAGGATTCACGCCTTTTCACCTCAAATTATTCTGCGTCGCCGGATTCGGTTATGCCGCCGATTCGCAACTCGAAACCATTCAGTCGGCTGTTAAGACAGCCGTCGACATGCAATTTAGAATGACCTACCCAGTGGCTACAGAAATATTCTATGTCGGGCTCATGTTCGGTTCGTTATTCTGGGGCTTTGGCGGCGACATCATTGGACGCAAGATTGCCTTCAACAGCTCGTTACTTTTGGCGTCCATATTCGGCTTTTTCACGGGTGGAACAAGCTCCTATGCCATGTACTGTATCATGATGTGCTTGAATGCGTTCTGCGCAGGAGGCAACCTTTCGCTTGACGTCACCGTGTTTATGGAATTTTCTCCTTCGAAATATTCATGGATTTCAACCTTTCTTGCTGCATGGTGGGGTGTGGGGCAGACTATCGCAGTCTTGGTAGCCTGGGCATTCATCCCTAGATATACCTGCGCGTCTGAGGAGTTCTGTCCATCGTCTGCAAACCGCGGCTGGCGCTACTGTTGGTACGTCAATTCTGGAATCGTGCTTTTCTTCTCGTTGCTCCGGTTGTTTTGGCTTAAGCTCGACGAGACTCCAAAGTTCTTGGTTTCGAACGGCAGAGACGCCGAGGCAGTCGAAACGCTTCACAAAATCGCGAAGAAGTACAACCGTCGCTGTGATTTGACGCTCGACCAGTTGCTCGAGTGCGGCGAGGTCCAGGTGAAAGTGGGTGAACTCTCCATTCCGTCAGTGCTTAAGTTGATTTTCGAGCATGTAAAGGTGCTTTATTCCAACCGCCGCATTGCATACTCCACGACGCTCATTTTGTTGTCCTGGTTCTTGATGGGCGTGTGCTATGATACCTTCTTCAACTTCTTGTACATCTACATCGGATTGCATGGCGGTAACACCGGTTCGACGCTGTTCATCACGTACCGGAACAATGCTATTTCCAATTTTGTTGGCATATTCGGGCCAATGTTAGCAGCCGCGATGGTGATGATTCCTAGACTTGGAAGAAAGGGCACTATGACATTCGGTGCCTTTGCGGGGATGGCCATTTTGTTCGGCTACACAACAGTCAGAACCGAGCAGGGCGACGTCGGGTTTGCATCAGCCACCTATTTCTTCATTAACGTATACTACAGCGTTTTGTACGCCTATACGCCCGAGGTTTTCCCAGCGGTAGCCCGGACGACTGGAGGAGCACTTGCACTCTTTGGGGGCCGCGTTTCTGGTGGTCTTGCTCCCGTGATATACTATTTCGGACAGAAATCTGGTTCATCAGTGCCAATTTGGATATGCGGCGGTTTGATTGGAGCGCTCGGCGTAATTTCGTTGCTCATGCCGTTTGAGCCCAGCAAATACAGGTCCATTTAGAGCCAACTTTCAATTCTTGGGACTACATCACAGTACTTGGCGCGAACTGATTATAGAATCAGGGAACAAGGCTACCCAGTCCTCATTGCTCAAGTCTGACGTCATAAGAACTGGAGGACCTCCGAAATACTCGGTTTCGGTCTGAACAGGAACGGGAAACCCGAAGAAATCCAAGTCGTGGTTCATGGTGTGCTCGGTTTCCTCCCGGACTTGAGAGTCTTCAGCCGGAGAGGTCGTGGACTCTACCAGGGACGACGCTTTTAAGTCTACCTTTCTGGATCGTTTGGCTTTCTTTGTTTCCGAAAGTTTTGGTACCAAGTCAGGCTCGTGGGCAAACTGCAGGCGGAGCTTTTGCTCGATCTTCTTGACGGACTTTTCTGCAAGCGCCCATGTACGCGAGCATCCGCGGAGGACATTGAGGAAGTACTTGAGTTTCTCACGTGAATTGGGGTCAAGCGTGTTGGAAGTGCAGCTCAAAAAGATGACAGAGATGGACAAAATCGCACAATAAACGATGAATATGGAAGCCTTCCGGAGCCCATGTGCCAGCTCAAACTTCTTAATCGCCAAATGGAGGTCGTCCATTGCCTGGAAACATACTCTGACCGGAGCCAAGTGCGCCTTGTCCCCAAAATCTTCGTTCACTCCCACAAACGGCCGATTTAAGCAGAGCACCAAGATGTAGTAGTAGTACCGCACACAGGACATCATGGGATTATCGGACGTCTCTTGCAAGCGATCTTGATCCCAGTAAAGGTCGGGAGGTAGATCTTCTTTCCACGCCTGGATGAGGGAGTTGTATTCAAACATCATTGACAAACGCGTGAGGTTGAAGTCGTGGTCGCTCATTGACGAGTCGTCTGATTTCTTGAAAACATCAATGAGCATGTTGTCGGAGATCTCAATGAGATTGATGATGTTGCGAAGCGGATCAGAGATATTGGTAGCGGTCTCGGGAATGTACTTGTACTGATCAATTCCATCGAGTTCGGGCAAATCCTCAGTCTCTGGAATAGTAGCCTCCAGCAGCTTGAGAGAAGATGGACGCCCTAGTACTAAGCTGATGAAGTGGTCCGCCATGTAGCAGCCCCAGTATATTCTCAGGCGGATAGCCACATCAAGGTCCTTGACGGCGCCACGGTTTTTCAAAAACCAAATTTCAGGATGGAGCTGGAACCCTAGGTCAAAGCCCATGCGCACGGCATTTCCGGAAAGCATCCAGCCGGTGGAGTTGTTACCATTGCAAATGTCATAAAAGGAGAGTAGCATGAAACTTTGCAAAGCCAGGATCGAGGGCCGTTCCAAGTTCAGAAGGAGCCACAGCTTGGCCTCGTTGTAGTATGTGATTGATTTCTGGTAGATGCTTACCACCTCCGACATGCGGGCCCCAAGAGCACAGATGCTGAGTACTAGGGCCAGAGAGCAGTAAAGCGAGTTCGGCTTGGGGTTGAAAAACTCCGCGAGAAACGCCTCACGAAATACGAACATGTTGTGGTCCGGATACTGCCACGTGAAGAACAATTTAAGGCAATGAAGAACATCGGCATCTTTTGATAGATTGTGGAGGGTCGAGCTTTCTCTGCCTTCGTTGATTTGAGACGCTAACGGCCCATCTTCATCCACATCATATGCCGAAGTAGGTCCGTACACCCTTCGGAGATGCTGGGCTGGCGAGTCCGTGGATGCTGATGCAACAGTATCGTTGCTTTGCGGCTCACTGGCTGTATTTGCCGTGTCCTGGTTGACCAACAATTCGCTGATTGTCCCTGACGCTGACCGTATGTATGACGCCAATTCGTCGTCCAGGTGGTATTTCTCGAAGTTCAGGAAAATCTTGCTCAAAGAGTCAATTCTCTTTTCAAGCGAGCTGACATAATTGGCTGGCGGGCGCTTCTTCCTCATGTCGGCAGGAGTCCGTATACATTCGGCTCCCAACTTGACGCAGCTCAGACACGGGTGAGCGAAATTGCACTTGACTTTGCGAAGACGGCAGCGGCGGCAAGAGAGAGCCATTTCACGTTTGTCACGTGCCACGCTGGCGGCTGCCGCCTCGGTTTTGGTCTTCAGCTTCGATTCAGCCATCAGCATGATGTGCAGGACTAGATCGGCGAGATGTGTAGGTGTTGGTGAGAAGTGAATGAAGCCAAGGTTATTGGCGAGAGCAATCGGAGAACAAAAAATCAGTCACACGCGGTGAAAACAGAGCAGCGCCATAATTGAGGGCTTACGGAGGCATTTTGCTTGTAGGTGATATGATAAATATGAATTTTGCGGCTCGAAGTTGGCGCCAAATATTAATCCACGGTGATGCTTAACTCACATAGGGCTGCGGCTTCACCAGGACTGTCTAGTCAAGATCTCAGTGGAAAATAAACCAAGTGTCTGCCTTACTCAATTGCAAAGAGAATCTGGTAGGTGGTGTAGACGACAGCAACAACACCAACGAAAATGAGCACAACGTCAAATGTCTTCATCAAGCGCAGACTTTTCTTTTCCAGTTTAAGGTGGATCATAGGTGGATAAATGTACACCAAAGGAATGCACGCGAAACAACCATTAAGACTAACAAATCGGTCGATATTGTTAGCATTGGCATAAGCCAACCCAGCAATCAAGAACACCGCCGCGGTTCTGAAGACATTCTTCATCCACTTGATATGTGGCTGATACTTTCCGGAGTTGTAATATAACTTTCCTTCCTCACCGGCCCGGGACTGCTGTTGCTTAGTCAAGAACAACCTGGAGTTGAAAAGGGTCAGCTCTAAAATCCGGATAGCAGGGAAGAGCTGAAGCGGTGCAGTCAAAAACACAGCCACGGAATAAAGCACAAGAATCAGCTGCACCGAGATATTTCCCTGAGGCAAGTTGAGAATGATGATGGACTTCACCTTGTCGCCAAAAGCGCTATAACCAATGACGCCAATAGACACAAACAACGTTGTGATCACTACCATGCTTAGCGAAAGAACAAAGGGAAACTTCTCAGGCTGTGCCATGGACGCCTCGATGGGCAATATGAGGCCAATGCCCTCAAAGGAAGTGACCGCCACTCCTATGAGCATCGACCACGTTTTCGAGTTAAACTGGGTGATGTTGGGGCCCATGCCGTTGTGAAGTAATTCGGCACCCGAGAAGTAGAAGATGATGACAAGCCCCACAATAATGAAAGTCGAGGATATGAGCGACGTGAACGAGAGCCTGGTGAGGTCACGAATGAGCACAAGCGGTATAAGAAGCACACACTGGAGAGCCACCAAATGGGCCTTCAGAATAGACACGTGGGCGACATTTTCGAGAAACGACGCCATGTTTTCGGCCGTGAACATCAAGTATGTGGCGACGAATCCAATCTGAGAAATGATGATTGACACCATGATCGAGTACTTGAGCGGCTGGCCGTACGTCTGGAATCCCAACTCACCGAAGGACGACTTCCCGAGCGTACGCTTGCTTTGAATCAAAACAACGTAGCACATGTATGTCAAAACTCCAAAAACAGTCATGGCCACCGTGGAAAAGAGCAAGCCGCCGTGGCCAAATGCTCCCGGAAGGAAAAGCACACCCGACCCTACCAAGGCCTTGAAAAGTAGGAAAAACGTCTTGAGCTGGGAAGCAGTTCCATGCAGCTGGCGGACAGCGGCGCCACGTTTCTGCTTAGGCCGCCTCTCTGCCAAAAGCAGCGATTCCTCGTCGAAAACCTCCTCGTACTGGTCGACGGACTCGGTATCGTCGTCGTCGGAGAAATCCTCTCCGGCGAAATGTCCGTAGATGCTCAAAAACTCGAGAAAGTTATTGGCCACAAAACTGCGAGGCTGCTCATTCTTTTGGAGCGAGCGGCTGATCAAGAACTCCCGCCTAAAAGCGCCGGGAACATTGAGATCGCCGGCGGTGGATTCCCGCCGCAGTTCCGTCAAGTACGTGCTGAATGACGAGCTGCGTGTACGGCGGCGGCCTGTGTTGTCGTTGCGGGTGGCATTTTCGACCTGCTGGTAGAGGTGGCGAGCCACATCTCCGCCTTGGAGTTTAAGACTCTCGTCTGGCGTGATGAGGTGTTTGCTGACGGCCTTCATGTCGATTGTATTCGAGTTGAGAAGTGACACATGGTCGTTGTATGACGAGTGGGAAACGTGGGATCCCGGCAGCGTGGCATGGAGATTGGGGGACGAACGGGCCGGGGAGTTGCTGAGAAAGTCGCCATTTCTGAGCGATTCATGCAGCGAGTTGGACAGCGATGCAGCACGCGACATTTGTGCAGAGGCTCGGAGCTCGCGAGACGACATGTTGTATTTGGAGAGCGAGTGGGAATTCGGGGAAATGCCGGTGTGGTTGAGATGAGATGGAGACTGCGAACGTGAGTTGGCGAAATGCGAGGGTGCGGGGCTGGGCTGGAAATGAGGGTTTCTTTCTTTATTTGTCGTTTTTGATCAGTAGAGAACAGACTTTTCTGTTTCAGTTTGTGCAACTAACGTCACTCTGGCGGGGATCTGATTTTCGGTCTGCTCGGCCCAGAAGTGACAGGCTTAAGTTTGCGGCGGGGCAAGTACGAGAGGCGGGGAATGACCTGGCCACGAATTGAGAATATGGCGAGCTGAAAGCCTGAGAAAGTGAACAAATCGGCTGGGTTCCACGATGTTGATTTTTTTCTCGCCGCCACTCACTGGTTGACTGAGCCGCAGCCAGCTGTGGCACCGGAGCCGCACGTCAAAATGTCAACAGTCCAGATGACGACTCCTAGAGATGAGTGGAAGCGGCAAAGAAGAGAAAATGAAGAGCTGGCCCTAATTCCGAGGACACTGCGCTTGTAAACCGAGGAGGTGTCGCCAGGTGCGATGCCATTGGAGGGTGAACTAGATGTGGAAACGGCAGTATGGGAAACTGCGACAATCGACACGACAAGTGAAATTTCACCATCACCATCATGGAGAATGATGCTTTGGAACTCGTTTGCTATCACATTTTCGAGCCTGGAATCAATTGAGTGGGGTCAGCGTGGAAAGTGAAACGCTGTGGAAAGAGAGCTCGTTTGGCGCTAACGTTTTCGCCAAAAACAGAGAGTTCGTTTCAAAACCTACTGACGCTTTTCTGCGCCCCATACGTTCCAATTAGCCTTACGCAATGTGCCCTTTCCTCTCTCGCCCACCTCTCCACATCCTGCATGCCTCCCACCATCAGCACACTGTTTCTTGACAATGTCGTGGAGCCACACAACTTCAACCCGGCGCTGGCGCCGTTTGATCTTCTAGTGTCAGATCTCTTTCTCAAACTCGAATCCACCAATTCGGAAAACAAGGCGCCCTTCAATACAGTTTCCGCCAAAAAGACAAGCATCATTGACGAGTTCGTGGCCACATGGCGCACCCACTTCGGCAGCAACATCTACCCGGCCGTGCGGCTCATCTTCTGTAACCGAGATGGCAGGAAATATCACATCAAGGACGTAGCGCTCACTCGTCTTGTGGTGAAGCTTCTTGGTCTCAAGCCTGGACTGAATGATTACCAGATTATCAAGTCGTGGAAATCGACATATACCCTGAAAGTGCAGCTTGCAGCGCTGGGTGAACGACGTGATTTAGGCGACTTGCCTCTCATTATAGCCCGAATTATGCTGAGACGGCGCGACAACCTGAATATCGTGAAGTCAACAGTAACAGTAGACGACGTCAATGTGACGCTTGACAAATTGACCACCCTCACACAGTCTTCCGACCAGATTGCGTTACTTCTGCCGTTTTTGGACCGTCTAACCATCACCGAGGTGCGGTTCTTTTTCCAGATGATTCTCAAGCAGCTGATGCTTCTGTTTTTCGAGCGGGCATTCTTTATGGCGTGGCACCCGGATGCTTACGATTTGTTCAAGGTGTGTGACGATATTAAACGGATTTTCTGGGCGCTTCAAGATCCCCATATCCGTCTCCAGCCACACCAGCTCTGCGTTCAACCCATGTATCAGTTTGTACCGCAATCTTCAAAGAAACTAGAGATCTCATACCAAGAGCTCTGTAAACGTATGGCGGCAGAGTTGCTGCCGGGCCAGGATCCTAAGTTGGCTGCGTTGTACGAGAAACTCGGCGTGAGAGGCAAGTTCTTGATCGAGGAGAAAATCGACGGCGACAGAATGCTTATGCACATGGTCGACGGTCGGTTTCGCTGGCACACACGGCGCCGCCGAGATTACACCATGGTATACGGAGAAAACGTCCACATTGGCCTGCTCACTAAACACCTCACCGAAGCCTTGTCGCCGCTGGTGAAGAGCATTGTGCTAGACGGTGAGATGGTGGCTTGGAGCAAAGACAGAAATATGCTTTTACCGTTTGGCACGCTCCGAAGTGCAGCAGTGCAAGAGGCATTGCGTCAGTTCGATGTGGTGGACGTCTACGAAGGGAACAACCTGTGGCCCTTTTTTCTCATATTCGATATTCTACACTTGAACGGGCACGACGTGCTGAGCATGCCCTTATTTTACAGGAAGAACCTTCTAACTCAGGTGGTGAAGGATGTTCCTCACCGATTCGAAGTACTCCAGTGGGTGATGGCCCAGACACCCGACGACATCAAATACAACATGCGGCAGATTGTCAGTGAGCAGAACGAGGGCATAATGGTGAAGCTGCTCTTGTCACGCTACCGGGTGTACTCACGTGACCTGACGTGGATCAAGGTAAAGCCCGAGTACCTCGAGCAGTTTGGCGAAAACCTCGACTTGGTGGTGGTAGGAAAGATTGGCCGCGTGAAGACATCGTACTTGTGCGGCCTTCGTGACGATGCGGCTGGCGGCACATACCGCCTGTTCTGCAACGTCGCCAACGGCTTTCTGTCGGCCGTGTATAGGCAGATCGAGCTGCGCTTGGCGCACCACTGGCGTGATTACCAGGCAACTAAACCTCCTGAAGACATGTTGGTATTTGGAACGAAAAAACCGGAGCACTGGATCGACCCAACCAATTCGATTGTTCTTGAAATCAAGGCTAGATCCATAGACTCTGCTGCCACCACGACGTACGCTGCAGGACTGACGCTACATAATCTCTGGTGTCGTGCTGTACGTGACGACAAACTGGTGGATGAGTGTCTTCTGCTCCAGGACTACATTGAGATCAAGGCCCGAGCCTCTGAAGATATCATGAAAGTGCAGACTGTGAACCGACTGCGCAAGCGAAAGGCGGAGTTTTCCTTCTATGGCACTGGCAGCACGGAAAACGTGGCGGAGACAAGTTTCGAACAGCCGCTCGACTCAATTTTCGCCGGTATCGACTTCGTCGTAGCCACCGGCATTGCGGTGCAGGGCGGCACCAACTACACTCGAGGCGAGCTTCGGCGACTCGTTATCCGTCATGGCGGGCGCCTTGTTGCCTCTCCGAGGCCTGGGCCCGCCCCGGTCGTCGTTCTTGCCCAGCACGTGACGCCACGTCTTCGTCTGTGGTCACGTGCTGGGTTTGATGTGTTGTCGCCGTTGTACCTCGTTGCATGCATTCAGGCGGGATGTGTGCTACGTTTAGAGTGGCCATTTGTGGTATACACAGCTAATGCCGACCTCAAAGATCAAGTGGAGGATCCACACTCGCTAGGCGACTCCCATATCGACTGGGCACTCGGCCCACGAGGCTTCTTGAGACACCTCTGGACATTGCATGTCCCAAAATATCTCAGCGATTGTTCGCGGGACCGTTGTCGTGTTGTGCTCGGCAAAACACCGCTTTTCGCAAAGTTGAGCGCATTGTTCGTAGCTGGTAGCAACGCCCGCGCGCAGGCGGAACAGGCGCGAGTCTCAAGGCGGTTCAGGCGGTTCGGAGGCACCCAAACAAGCGAAATAGCTGAGGCAACCTTTGTTGTGGTGACTCTGGGTGTCGACATGGAGCTACGGAGTCAGATATCGTCACTTATGGCCAATTTTGCTGCCACATCCTGGGACGAGTCGGTGGCAGTGCCTCGGGTGGTGCGAGGCGAATTTGTTGATGCGCTGATTGGCGCTGGTATCTTGGCCAACCCCCAAGATTTCACATATACAACTTCTTAGGACGTTGTCATAATGTATTTAAAGGCGTTGGTGAATTATTCATAAATGTATGAAATATATTAAGTATTAGGTACATTCAAAAGATCGTTGTGAGGTATTGGCGCCAGAAATAAACTCCGAGTAACGACAGCCGCCTTGCGCTTGGCGGTAACAGTCTTGGGATTGTGCAATAGGCACATGCCCTCAGATCAGCTTTTGCCGATCTCTCTCTCTAGTGCCTACTGAGTTCTTGAGATGATTGTTATTGTTGGCGTCATGTAACCTGCCGATGGTGGTGCCCAGCCTGGCTATTGTTGGATGATTTCAGGCATGTCCAAGATCTGAGATATGAAGTCTGCATGCATTGTTCAAGAGTCTGCCGAGCTACATAGTTGAATTGTTCCGAAAAGGCAAGTCCAAGATTTTTGTGGGTAGAGGAGCGACAATTTTACCCCTATGGCATTTAGCGGCTTCTGCGGTTGGGGCCGGCCCTGAAGATGAGCCGCACATTTACGCGGGGTGATGAGCAAAACGCCGAGGGTTCTGTGTGGAGGAGCCAAACCGGGGAAAAGATAATCCGCAGCCGCGGCGTCGCGCGCCACCCCAGTGAGAATGCAATAGAAGCCGTTATGTGCACACCAACCACCATTATGAGCCACTCTTTTATTTCTACTTCTACGCGCTCCACCGAGGGGATCCGGGTATACTTCTTGTTTGGGAAGGCAACAAGGAATTGAGCTTCCGACGTGGAGACGTTGGTCTTGGGGCCAAGCACGACAATGTGGTTGATTCTAAAATAGAGCGATCAAAAGAAGAAAAGCGGAGACAGAACGGCCAGCAAATACCATGGAAATACTTAAACGAGGGGCTCGCAAAGTTGTCTGCTTCCCCAACTCTGCCACTGGCGATCCCGATCGCAAGATCCCTATATGCCATCCTTTTGGGCGAATTCTGCGACATCCCCACTAGCGGGTTCCCTCCGCGCACCATGTCGGGGCTTAGATGCATGCAAGGTCACTTTCTCCTCATGCGTTGCATGTCGCGGTTGCTCTATGCCGGCGCATGCGGACAGAATCCATGCGTCCGTCCACTTCCTCATGAGTCCCGGGAATAGCCTTCGCATAAATAAGGAGGCGTTTCCGGCTACTTGGACATTTCCCCCACATCATTTCGAGAGCTTTCCAAACGACCAACTCCACCTCCGTTCTATATTAATTCATACCACCCTTAATTTCAAGACTCATCACCATGGATGACCTTAGCATCGTTTCCCACCAGTCATATGTGGAGAATATCGATTACATGGCACCTGACCACATTCCCGACTACCATTTATACGTATGCTGGCGCCGAAACAACTCCATCACTGTTAAGAGCTACCAGGATGACATTTGCTTGAGTATACCATCTACCATTTCTCGCAGGCTAGAAAACACATGCTGGAGAAGATGGACCAAGCAGCAACTCGGACTCACGGAGATTTCGCCATGGCAAATCAACTGGAATAAGAACCAGGACATCACATGGCTATACGGACCCAAGTATACATGTGAAGACCCATTTGAGCGCTCAAGGCTCACGAAGCAGAATTTGTCGAAGATGGAATGCAATGGGACGTCTACTCTGGACGTGGATGAAGTCTCCCTGATGACGCTGGCGTCTCTGATGAGTTTTGACGATCTTCTGTCAATGGATTCTGACGACGTTGAGAGAGACGATGAAGAAGAAGACGATATTGCACATGCCCAGCTCAAGCCGGTATTGAGAAAGCACCAAAAGCACGATAGCGCCGGGAAGAAGTCGGTGAAGTTTAATTACCTTGTCAGTTCGCGTGAATTTGTCAATGGTCTACTGATTGATTACGACTTCTTGGACACCCGGTGCTTCTAGCACAACATTAGCATAGACTGGTAAACAGTATAATAATAGTAAGAGACAGGTTCTGAAACAATTGCATTTCCATTTCAAGTAGGAAAGGAAAACAAGAGCTTTGCACATTCCAAGGGGTCATTCCACATGGCTAGCGCGGTTCTAATTCCGTGTTCGTGTGGTGGGCTCGTGTCATTCTGGCAGTGCATTGTTCCCAATTGGGTGGAGCTTTCTCTGAACGGCGAGCCACTTTCCGTCTAGAAAAAGCGGAGAACATTCACAAATTGAGGGTACGCTTCTACAGTGGGAAACTTTGGAACCGCCCTAGTGGTCTTCATCTTCCGAATGTGTAGCCCCTTCGCAATTATTACTGAGGTTTTCATAATTCGATAAGCGCCACTACTTCGCAATCACGAAGGCGATCTAGCCCCTTCTACAGATCGCGGGGGGATTTGAGACACGGAAAATGGCACGTTGACTTCATGGCTGCCCCTTTCACACGATCCCTCACCTGATCCCCTATGTAGCCAATTTGCACGGTACTTTCTGGAGACCATACCAACTCCGGCCCCGTTCTCTGTCAACTCACATAAAACGCCATTCCAAGCAAACCTTCCTGCACACGAGCTCATCGAGCATGTGCAAAAATCCCCAAGTCTGGAACTCACAACGATCATCGAAGGCATGTGCAAGCAATGTTACCCCTGCGGTAGTGGCGCGAGTTTTCGTTTGGCTCAATCTGATGTTTGGCCTGTGGGATGTCTGTTTCGAGTTGCTTCTCCGCAGCTCCTCTCCTTTTTTTGAGTTGCTCGATTGTCACAAACGAGTAGACGAGGGTGTCTCCTGTACACAGGCAGGCTACATCGACTTCTTTTAAGAACTATACGCCTATTGTTGCACGAAAACAATAGCTAACAAGGCCCCCGGCTCGGGGTCTAGGCTCTTGATGGGCCTGCAACGGTTGGGAACTTTGAAGTTTCTCGGGTGCCCTTAGCGTGCGCGGCACCATGACAGTGATCCAAAGCCCGAATTTCCGATTCTTTCCGAATGGCGGGGACGCCGCGCGCGGCATAGACGCATGTGCAGACGCATATGCATGGAAATCACCATCCTGAACCCCAACGCCCATGTTTAGAGGAAAAAGAAATGGGGGTGCAGACAGATGGCGAAACATCTCCGGTCAGGCAAGTCGGTTATAAGAATCTCGAGTGCTCGGGAGGGACGGCCTCGATGGCAAATGTTGGCGCTTTGCTCGAAACGAGATTGACGATTTCTTTTTCTGATAACTTTGATAATGCAGCCAGTTACACCTTTTCTGCACTTGCGAACTATTGTTTTCCCAATCCAAAATTACAAATGCGGGGACCGACATTCGCGCGAAAAATTACCGTAGCCGGTACCGCTTCCTAAAGCGGGTACGTAATTTTCCGGTATAGTTGCAGAATGCAACACCTTGCCGTCTCCATGGAGGCATGCGTGCAGGATAAGCGATAAATCGGAAGATCAGGTGGTTGGCAAATCGCTGTCCTAGCTGCATGTAGCTCCAAAACTTATGCTTCAGTTGAAAAGGAACTGGAAGACATTCCTGGACGTATGCGGAGTAGTGGCGTCGCTTGCACCTGCCAGATTCGTGATGGTGCGAACGAGCGCTGGTGGGGGCTCTTCTCCACTAGGCAATAGTGCGCGGAATAAGCGACGTGACAGTCTGCATCTCAAGATGCTACGTGCATATAGCGACGATTTATCCGAAGGAAGTCTGGTGACGGACAAAGCGGAGTGCAAATTGGCAACGCAAAAAAAATGGAGCTTCTTGGCAAGGCGAGCATCCGAAACCTTTAGCTCGGCATTCGAAGTATTTGCCTGAGAGTTGAGCCTGAAACAGTTCAAAAAAATGAATCGGCGAATGTCGTGAGTTGCCCGGCCCCGCACATTCCAACTTGGGAAAGGTTGCCGACAGCCGCAAAACAAAAAAAAAGGGGAAAAGGGTCTATCCAGAACGAGAACAGATCGCTATTGTGAAACTGCACTAATTGGTGCCAATCCTCGTAATCTTTCCCCTCCTGCCCAAGCTCCCGAGATGGGCCAAACTAAGCCCAATGGGTCACAACGGGGACCCTTACTCGCAGCCCCGCAGCCCAACATTTCCCCACAAGAGTCTTCGAGACACTTTTGGCCCATCTGCAGAGAACAGCAAGCAAACGTCAAAGTCAAAACTCCGAGGTCGCATGTCGCCAAAATGCTGCTCGTTAGATAAGTCGCTTCACCGTTTTGATAAGTAGTTTCACAGTTTGCAGTAGGCAAGATAGCCAACGCGAGTCATGCGACGAGTTATAGATTGTGATCCTGTTGAGTGACATGATGAGATCGGCCTTCTAACTTCGACGTTTCACATAAGAAAAGTTGTCGTCTCCGTGTTTCCACACCCTCATGGCACCTAAATCAAGTACGTAAACATCACTTAGGTGCGGAGCGACGTCCAAGAAAGTAAATAGGCTTCCAACATAGAGCGACATTAGCGAATTGTTCTGCTTGATAAGCAGATCAGAATCGCAACGTTGATAGGAGTTGTTCTATCTGAATGGCTTGCGCTTGTTAGTTCGAACCCGGGGCTTCAATTCGTTTGTATAGACGGAAACGGAGACCATAAGCAGCATCTGTATTTGAAAGTTTTCCGAGGGATTCCTTTATCGTTCCGCCAACCGGTCAACCGACTCCATGAGTAGGCAGTGACCGAGATTGCAATTGGTAGCATTCATTGCTTTCGAGAAAGCAGCCGATGACGCTCAATCAGCGCTTTTTTCTTTGCTGCATCCTATCTGGCGCGGCGCTTGCTTGCTATCCAACAAGAAATAGTCATCTGAAATTGGCGTTCTCGTGCCTATCGAATATTACAATCCGAGCAAGACCGCCTCCATCGTCTCAGCTGTTCCATTTAACTTTCACGACATCATGATTCAATAGAAGAGTGCCAATTGTAGTTCTCCGGCTCCCCTTCATGCTTTATTTACTCTTTGATCGCCCTCGTTGAATGTGAATACGCAAATCACGCATCAGCTCCACGTTGTTGACCGCACGCACACCCTGCAATACGAAGTCATCATGTGTAGTCTGCAAATCCTGCAACGGCTTTTTGAGTCGCGCCAATGCCTCGGCTAGCGCAGCGTACGGATCTGACATGAGTTGGTGATGTTTCGCACCCGTACACCGGGCACGCGTCTAACCCACACAGGGACTATCTGCAGGCAATATGGACGATGAGCTTCTGGACATTGACGCCAGCCAGTTGGCGCAGCTCGAGAACGTGGCGCCGCGCAGGCCCACCACAAAATGTGATCACGTGACGGATCTGGACGCCCTCAGCACCTACATATACCCCACCAATCTCCCGGTGCGTGACTACCAGTACAATATCGTGGCACGGGCACTATTCCACAATGTGCTCGTGGCGCTACCTACCGGATTGGGTAAGACGTTTATTGCCAGCACTGTGATGCTCAACTACTTGCGATTTTTCCCCCAGCTGAAAGTGATCTTCATGGCACCCACCAAACCCTTAGTGGCTCAACAGATCAAAGCATGCTGCACAATTGCTGGAATTCATACCAGCGAGGTGGCGGTTTTGCTAGACAAAACCAGAAAAAACAGGGAAGCGGTGTGGGCCGAAAATCAGGTGTTTTTCACCACGCCCCAGGTAGTAGAAAACGACCTAGTCAGAGGACTTGTGCACCCCAAGTCCGTAGCGTTGCTCGTGATCGACGAAGCGCACAGAGCCAAGGGTAACTATGCCTACAACAACGTGGTAAAGTTTCTCAACCGATTCAATCGGTCTTTCCGAATATTGGCACTCACTGCTACCCCGGCCTCTACCGTGGAGGGAGTCCAAGAGATAGTCGACAATTTGTCGATTCTGAAGATGGAGGTCAGGACAGAGAAAAGTATTGACATCATGCGCCACCTACAGCGAAAATCCGTAGAGAGAATTAGCGTGGGTACCTCTGATGAAGTTGAACTCATCATAATCCACCTCTGCAACGCAATTGAGCCTGTGCTCCGGCTTGCCAACCAGCGGAAAATATACGAGATTCGGGAGCCGCGCAAAATCAACGCCTTCGGTGCCATTGAAGCCCAGGCTCGATTGATGGCTAACAAGACAATTCCAGAGGGGCTCAAATGGGCTAACTACTTCATATTGCAGCTTCTCAGCATTGCGGGTCAGTGCTTGCGTCGGCTCAATATTTACGGCGTGCGCTCGTTCTACTCGTATTTCAGGGAGAAGCATCTTGAGTTCACCTCGAAGTACAATGCCAAGAAGTCGACCAACCATCTCGCGGCCAAGTTCTACATGCACCGAGACGTGACAGACCTCTTGGGAAAGTGCGAGGCCTGGGTCCAGAACCCGAAATTCTTGGGGCATGAGAAACTCGAAACCACCATCTCGGTGTTGAAGGAATTCTTTCAGCAAGAGCAGCGCCTGTCGTCCCGAGTCATTATCTTCACAGAATTCCGCGAGTCAGCCTTGGATATCGTGCGCTCCGTCGAACAACTGGACTCGCTGCTCAAACCGCATATCTTTATAGGGCAGGCGAAAGAAAAAGAGAAATTTGACGAGAAAAAATTCACGGCAAAGGGGAAGAAAAAGAAGAAGACAGGGAAAAACGATAAAAATGAGGAGGCCGTCGTTGATGAGCCAGCGCCGGCCACAAAGTTGCCCACCTCGTCTGAAGCTGCCCAGATCAGCGGGATGACTCAGAAGGTTCAGAAGCAACTCATCAAGGATTTCAAGGCAGGAATTTACAACATTTTGGTGGCTACATCGATTGGCGAGGAAGGCCTTGATATCGGTGAGGTGGACTTGATCATCTGTTTCGACTCAACGTCGTCACCTATCAAGAACATTCAGAGAATGGGCCGCACTGGTCGAAGCCGGGACGGCAAGGTTGTGCTATTATTCTCCAGCAACGAGGAGCTGAAATTTGACAAGGCCATGGCTGGATACGACTACATTCAAAACTATATGATGACTAGTAATGCCGTCAAATTGCACCAACAGACTCGGATCATACCTGACGAGTTCAGTCCGAAGTGTATCGAGCAAGAGGTAGAGATTCCTATAGAGAATCTTCAGATCAAGGCTGAAGAAGATGAAGATGAGATCATTCGGCTTGCAACGAAGTACATGACTAACAAGTCCGGCCCTCCGGCTAAAAAGGGAGCAAAAGCAACCTCTGCAGGGAAAACAAAACTGTGTAACAAATCTGCTCAGGTGAAGCGGTTTTTCATGCCTGATGACGTTACGACTGAATTTCGCCTGGCACGAGAAGTAGCTCAAATTGAAAGTGAAGCGAATGGTGACAAAGGGCCTGAAAAGCGGCGAAAATTGGATTTGCCAGAATCGGATGAACTAATTGACATTCACTTATCCAGGAAGTTACCCCAGGATATGAAGGAGCCAGAACTTGTTCAGGGCTCTTCAGAAAAGGACCACGCCCCTGGATCCGGCTCGGCAGGAGGCTATTCATCTGGCCAGAGCACAACTCCAGTAGGGGAAACACAAGAATCTCACCAAACACCGAGGCAAAGCGATCGTCATCATTCAAAAGTCGAATTTAAGAGCTCACAGACTCCAAAACAAGACATAATAAGCTCAATCAAAAAAGCGCAGCCTACTCGAGATTCAGGTGAATCCCCGGCCATGAATTCGATCGTCAAATCTGAGCAATGTGACTCTACTGACGACCTCAGCGATGGAGGTGACGAAGACATTATGGCTCTTGCCCGTCAATCCTCCTCGATTATCGCTGCTCACCATGAAGAGAAACTTTTTGCGAACGTTTTCTTGCCGAATCAAGGATATCTCAATTCCGAGGATCGTTCTGAGTTGTACATGAACTACTTTACTCCTGTCGAGGCTCATCTGCTCCAAGACTGCCACAACCCTCTGAAAAAATCGCAGGCGATAGAGATTCCACACAGCGTGTCATCACTCAGAATACTAGACTTTCAAAAGCGGGTGCAAAAGGGACAGTGGGAACGTTTTGAGCATAGTGGTGTTCATACCGAGTCGCCCGAACTTCCTGACTTTATTGACTTCTGAGGATTACCATCTCGGACCTAAATTAAATAATTATAAATCAGCAATTCAAACAGGAGATTTATTCTCTTACCTTTTCGAAGCCGCCAGGCTACATTGTTATACTGCATATAATGAATACATTGCCTTCCCGGGTACATTGCCTCCCCGGGTACATTGCCTCCCGGACACTAAAAGGTGGGTTTACAATCGCAAATGTTGCACCTGCAACGGTGGCCAAGGCGAAAGGCAACGACTTACTTGTTGTAATATTGTGCGGAACACGACGTTACCCGGCCACGCTGTTAGTATATATAGCGCCAGTGCCCCGAAATTCCATCTCCATCTTTATGCAGGGGCATTACGTGTATCAGTGAGGATTCGTCCGAGATCATGTTTTTGCTGGTTGAAAACTATAACCTGACAGCTCCACTGCGGATGCGGTTCGCCATGTCTGCAGAGGGAATTTTTGGACTCACCGTTTTGCTGTTCTGGCACTTCTTGAAGGCCGACGACTTTTTCTCTAGGTAGATGAGGCCATATACTCAGAGAAAAAGACAAGCGGCACGAATCGAAAAGCTTGGATGTAGCGCCTATTTCCTCGCTCGGCGTGGTCCTTTTCGCCCACGTCTTGAGCTGGATGCACCTAAGTGTAACAGGCCATAAGAACACAGGCTCCCATTGAGTACGGCTTCGCTAGACAAGTGGCGGCGTTGTAATTATTAGCCTGGACACCATCAAATACCCTAATTTCCTCTTTCTTTTGTTCTCTCTGATTCTTGCTGGCCCCGGCCATTTTCACTGCTTGCTTCTAAGCATCTGAGCATCACCTGCACAAAACTTCACCATGTTCAAGAAGTTTGGCAAGGAGGACGTCCACTCACGGTCCAATATCAAGTCGTCCGTTCAGAGGGGCTTGAAAACCAACTTTGTCTCACAGTTCGAGAAATTGGAGCCTGCCATCGATGTACTTATTCCCAAAAAGTCGCAAGTCATTCTAATCAAGTGTGAGAACAAAATCTCGCTCTACTCGGTCGACAACGAGGTGGTATTATTTCAGCATTTCAATGATCTCGTTCCCACCTTGAAAACAGTGCACAAGTTTCCTGATGCCTTTCCCAGCGTCCAGGTCGACCGTGGTGCCATCAAGTTCGTGATGTCTGGAGCCAATGTCATGTGCCCAGGTTTGACTTCTGCTGGAGCCAAATTGCCTGAAGAAAACATTGAAAAAGACCTGCTTGTCGCCATTTATGCCGAGGGTAAGGAGCATGCGCTCGCCGTGGGAAAACTCACCATGAGTACTGACGATATCAAATCGCAAAATAAGGGCGTGGGCATTGAGTTGTTGCATTATTTGGGTGATGGATTGTGGGTGATGGAGGAAGCGCCATAATTTTACTTGGGTGAGACGCTATGGAGTGGCTTTCCAGTGGATTTTCTCCTCAGACACGAGCCCTAAGCTGTGCAACGTGGCAGTATGGTCGTTAAGTATTTCCGGAGAGCCAGCCACATGATGAAAGATCTCAAAGTCGAGGACGCTGCGTTGGATGTGTCTGCAGATGGTTCCCTTGAGCCGGAGTACGGTATTATTCTTCAAATACACGCGAGAGAAGATATCCTTATGGTCAGGACCCACAATGTGAAGACGAACTTTGGAGTCATCAGCCACGGGTTTTCTGTCTGTAGTGCTTATTTTTCCATGCTTTTTCTCAAGCTCCTGCCATCTCCTCTGGTCGCTGAATTGCACCGCGCCCTTCCGAACTCTCAGCATGAAGTAGAGCTCAGCATTTGTGATTTCGGCAGCCAGTAGCACACTGCCGTTAAGTTTACTGAGAAGTCCAGTATTTGGAGGTCCACAACGTAGCCGTGCTATCACGTTAAGTGTCATCTCCTCAACTGAGAGTGTGCTAAATAACGGACAGCCGTCAATTCGAAGATTGGCGAGGTTGGGAAACTCGTCTGAAATCCGTCCAATCATGTCCCACGATTTGATATCGTTGAAGCGTAAATCGAGCGAGCGTATATGCGGGTTGGACACTTCCGGGATTTCCTGAATGTTGTTGTTAGCGATGAGTAGTTCCTCGACACTAGGCAGCATATCTGGCATCTCGGTGAACCTGTTGAACAGCAAATCTAACGATCTGACTGATCGTGAAAGATCTCGTAAGCTGGTGAGATTGTTCAGCGAGAGATTGAGCCGTTCGGCAACAAAATGCTCGATCTGATCAAGGGTCGCATTAGTGTCTGCGTTGGAGAGCTCACGAAGCAGTGGAAGACGAGGAACTCCTTTCAAACGATTTCCGTTAACATTTAATTCTGTTAATTTCGGAAAATACTCCGCAATTTCAGCAATATCGTCCCATGAATTGAGCAAATTGTAGCTGAGATCTAAACTTCGGACAGACGAAAACACTGCCATTTCACCTACTGCACTAATATTCTGCTTATCTAGCAGAAGCGTCTCAAGCTGCAGAACCTGCTCCTGTATTTCGTTGAGTTTTTGAAACCCAAAATTCTCCACCACTTTCGATCCAAAGTGCAACGTCCGTCTCAATGCAGCAGTGTTTGCTTCAAACCCGTAACGTTTGGCAAATGCGTCCATAAATGTAACTCGCGGTTCTATTTTCTTGCTCGAAGACTTTATGAATGATCCGGAGCCTGGAACCTCGGTGGAAAAGTACAGAACACCGTCGATGTCGCCATTATTCTTACCCCGAGAAACGTCATCCCACTCAATACCGAGAGCGGTTTCACTCCATGTGGGGATATGGCCCACAAAGCGAATTGTGCCGATTTTGCCTTCTACGACTATTCTGTCAGAGACACGGTACATGTAGATGCAGGACTGATAAGGACTGAATGCCAGACATAGCAGTAACATCGAATTCTCAGATCTTAAATTGTGAAGTACGTTCTACGGTGGTCATAATATCTTCTTCTATTGGGTTTCTTAACATTATGCA
Organism: Hermanozyma aechmeae; assembly: GCA_030583085.1. Lineage (NCBI taxonomy): Eukaryota > Fungi > Ascomycota > Pichiomycetes > Serinales > Metschnikowiaceae > Hermanozyma > Hermanozyma aechmeae. Next base: position 188,921 of record JAJMHA010000023.1, on the reverse strand, counting down.
ACTTTGAACTACTGAACGCCACGGTGGGCATCACTTACATCTCCACGACCGCTCGTGTATCATGGATCACGATCCGCGGCTTCCACTTCTCGCCTCTATTCTTAAACTCAGTTTGTTTCTCGATAATTGTCTTACAAACCAAAGTTGTCGCCCAACAACCCGTCAAGGTCAAACTCCTTAGCCCACTGGGCCACAACCGTGGTCTGCTCCACCTTGGGAGGCTCTTTCTCGCCACGGAGTGCACTCTTGGGACCAGAATGGTCTACTGCCTCGGCCTTTGAAGAGTTGGGCAACGTCCAGCCCGTGATTCTGCCGTCTCTCCAGTCGTTCAACACATTGAGCGCCGCCGACTCCAAATTGGGGATCCCGCCCTTGGAAAGCCGGCCACGAGACCGTGCAACGTGGATCAAGAATTGGCGACAGAAATCTTTGAGGTCCGCAGAGGGTAATGAGGGGATCTTGTAGTAGTCTTTGACGGCATTGGCCATGGCGTCATCTTTGGCCATTCTCTTGAGCAAAAGCTCAACCGCTGCAATTGGGTCGGTGATGCTTTTGGGAGGAATGGCCGAGAGGAGCGCAAGTTTCGACTCGCTGACCTTCTTCTTGCCAGAGATTTCATCAGGGAAAACCACACCAGGAGAGTCCAAGATTTTGAGCTTGTTGTCGACCTTCACCTCTCTGAGAGACGTTGTCACACCAGCCAAGTTTCCAACGGGGCATGCTTTCTGCTGGCCGTGTCTGCTGGTCAAGGCATTGATGATGGAGGACTTACCGACATTTGGGTAGCCGATAACTCCAACGACAATCGATCGTTTGAGGTTGGACTTGGTCGCATAACTCTTAAGCGCATGCAATAGCGTGTTAGCGGTAGCAGCATTGGAAAGATTTTTGTTGAACTGACTTGCACCAACCGCCGAGGGTGACGCTTTGACTGGAATGGTAGGAAACGACGACTTCAAAAAATCAAGCCACTTCGTGAGCACAGGCGTGGGAATTAAATCCACCTTGTTGAGCACCAAAATCAACCGTTTTCCGCCGTTCTGAAGCACCGCTTGCTCTACTGTTCTGGACCGAGTCAGCTCTGGGTCACGGGCATCGAGAACGTACAATACCACATCCGAGGCATCGACAACGGCCTTGAAAATCTTGTCGTATGCGCGTCTCGATTTGTCGACGTCGGATTTGTCAATTTCGGTGTCTGAAAGTTCGTATTCCACGTCGTCCTCAGAATCGACCATCTCGTCGTCGTTAGCCCCATCACCACCCTCGTAGTCCTTGGCTGCATTCTGAGCAGATTCCAAAAGAGCAGCCATGTTGTTGCCTGTTTCTTCTTCGTCATCGTCTTCATCCATTCCAGCATCTGTATCGGTGTTTCCAGCCGCTAGAGCCGCCTCACGCTGCTGTTGTCTCTGTAAACGAAGCTTTTCTTTGTGTTCTTTTTCAGCCTGGCGAGAGACTTCAAGTTCCTCAAGAATCTGCTCCTTGTAGGGGAAACTGGATGGCACACCGGGGTCTTTGTTCACTCTCGATCTCCATGTGACGTCTTTCTTTGCGCTCTTCCTATCTTTTCTCCGTTGAGCAGAGGCTTTCTTCTTGATACCCTCGCGCATGCGAGTTGTCAGCCTCTTAGATGTTGGTTTCTTGACTCTCATGATGGTGAATTGGGAGTCCTGGTGGTGATTCTGGAGTCTGCGATGCCTGAATTTTTGTGCGCTTGGGTATGCAGGATGGATGAAGGCGATGAGGCTGGGATGGAGGAAAGCGACGAGACAATTATCGAAGCCTGGAAAACGGAAAAATACGGTTTTCTCACTATTCGAGCAGCAATTTTCAAGTAGTGCTTCTCACTTTGCCTGCACAAGTGTAGCCCGTAAGATGATAGCCTAGGTGATCGATGATAATCTGGTCGTTGGTCTGAAAGTGCAGATTTTAGGAAATTCATCCAATCTTAGCCACAATTCGTAGGCTTCCTCTATTAGAAATGAGATCTTCAGCCTCGATATTCCTGTGAGCACCAGAATTTCCCCTGCCTCTTCAACCGAGCGCGGACCAGTTACGCTGCTCTCACTGGTATGGTAATGAAGCCCCTCATAACGCCAGCTAGTCAATTGACACGTCTTGTATTGCCTGGAATTGTAAGCGAATGGCGCTTTGCATACAAATTCATTAGCTCCCTGACAATTCTTCCCTGATTCCGAAACCTTGCGCGGAATCTTAATGTTTACGCTGCCAGAGAAATGTACCGGTTTGGTTGAATGGTGCGTTCAAAGTACTTCATAGCCAGGTGGCTGGTAGTGCTATCTGAAGTTCGTTCACCTTCTACCCTTCGTCATCGACCCTGTACTTGACACCTTGTGAAGAGAGTCTCTGCTATCAAGATTGTGCGAATAGAGCCCATTCGACTTTTTGGGGTAAATAAATGGCTCGCTAAGGAACTCCACCGGCCGCGGTCCATCATCCACGTCGTTCAAGTTCACAGCAGACCGAGTTCTGAGGACAGATAAATCGGCCAATTTTGCCGCATTAACTGAATTACAAGATGGCAGATTTGCTAGAGTACCTTCCTCCAACTCAGAATTGACAATCTCCTGGTCCTGAAGCTCCATGTACGCTACCACGCGTGAGACTGGCGCACCCAATGCTGGTGGCAATTTTGCCCTCAACGTATTGAGTGCCGTTTTTGCAACTCTTATAGGCTTTCCAGAGCCATACTTGTAGAATGTCTTGCCCATGCCGCCCCGAAAACCTCTCCATATGACATAGACAACAACGAAGAATAGCATCAACCCGACGAAAGAGAATCCATGGTCGTGTTCATCGTCAGAATCATAACCAATCTCGAGATTCTGAGAAATCTTAGACGGCGTTATGCCAACCTTTAGCGAACTGTCTGTGTGGACTTCAGAAGTCGCGATAAGAAGCGCCTTTCCTAGTGTCCACGACAACTCTGCATTCTCAATGGAGTTTGCAGATTTGAATGGTGTGTGTGCGTTTTTGGCTTCCTCAGCCTCATTCGAGGATCCATCTGAGGAACTCTCCAGTTGAGAACGAGGCAAATCAAATCCTTCATGAAGGACGTTGATAACCCAGGACGCTTTAAAGCACGCATCAGTGAGAAACTTCTCAGAAAGTCCAGAATATTCGCCATTTTTGCCATTCTGCTGGATGACGGACCAGTCGCTTTCACAGAACGTGCGGACCTTTTCAGTGAACGTTTGAAACACGTACTCACCTCCGCTGTTGAAAACGTCATTGGCAGTGTACCAATACTCCGAAATTCCCACAAAGCGGTCTCGAGTGAAATCCATCTTCGGAGCATGAACTCCGTTAAACAAACAGGGCTCATCTTTGCAGACCAAATGCTTCATGAGTAGCGGGTACTGCTCCTTGAGACACTGGTCGTAGCTTCCAATGCCTTGCACGTCATATTTCTTCCCGCCAACCTCTATATTCTTTAAAATTGCCCCCTTTGGTAGACATGGATCTTGAACAATCTTCTTCGATTTTGGACTGGAGCTCATTGCCAAGCTGATGAGGTTTTTCAAATATCTCTCCTTGGCTTGATTTGCACCAAACCCAAGCCACGTCTCCACGAACACGCGCCATGTTTGAGTCTCACCATTGACATTTCGAAGAATCACCGTCAGCAAGTCCTCACTATGTTTGTCAATCTCGTCTTTTGAGGACGGCACAAACGCAATTTGTGTCGACGCGCCGCCCATGTCCATGAATCCTATTGAGGGGTGCTCGTCAATCTGCATCTCCGCGTTGTAGTTGTTGAACTGTCCCATCAAGTAGTTGAGGGCCAACCATCCGTAGATTCCCTCTGTGGCACCGTCGATAATCTGAACGTGATCTTTGCATTCGCCAATCTGAAACTGCGTACGTTTGCGTATCATGCTGCACGTTTCCTTCAAAAGTTTGTCTCGTTTCCTTTCAGGCAAGAGTCTCATGCCAGCGGTAGAGAACACATAAATAGGCGTGTTTTTGAAATCAGTCAGTGGAATTATTGACTCAGCAAACTTGATGAGGTCCTTGTAATGCTGTTTCCATATGTTGTTCGGCTTGTCAGCGAAGGTGGATATGCCAGGGGAGATTTTCTTTGTCCAGTCTTTCTCCAGGACGATTTTGGGTGGCGAATGCTTGGCCTCCTCCAGATCTCCAACTTCTGTTTCCCATTTGTAAACGTAGACTCGTGATCCTGAGGATCCCGAATCTATCACGACACTGTACTTGTTGGCCATAAAGAGTGCAGGATGGCGAGGTGGAGATTACGTACTTAGGGTCAACCTCATCAGACTCGTGAAATATTAGAGCCAAATTCGGTCACAATTGACAATACTTTGCCATTTTGGCCTCTGAAATTCACTGTCCTTACGGAGGTGCTCATCTACTGGTGGCCCACGGCAACAAGTAAACCCGATAAAGTAGCTGACTGAAGTGAAGAACAAGCAAAACCCACAACTTTATGGTTCAAGTAGCCAAGAAATCGACGTGACAAAGAACGTGGAACCTCACAGTCTCTACAGCTTTGATCTGGCCACACGTGTTCACGTGATCGATCTCCACGTACTTCTTCTCCATGATCGTACTTCCCCACACACCGCCCACGCCGCTTCCTCTTAGCAGCTCAGCATCACTTGAGCCTAAAATTTTCAGCGCACGTGCTCTTATTGCAACCCATGCGCCTCAGTCGTTTTCGGATTCTGTCCGCTATCTTGCCCAACTCGAACAGTACATCGACACGCTTTTCTCCGTCCTAGCACTTGACAGCAAATTGGAGCTTGCTCAATTGGCACAAAATGCTTCGGAGACAGTTTTGTCTTTGACGGTCCCTTGGGATAATGTGTCATTTCCCAAATCCACTCCATGGACCCTAGCCACCGAGATCCAGACTCTGATCATAGCCGCCTCACTCTTATATGCCCGGCTAGGTGCTGACGTTACAAATGAACTCATTGAGGAGAATGAGAGTAACAAGGAAACTGATGAGAAATGGAAAGCCGTAGCGAACCATTATAAGAAAGGGATGAGCTTGGCAGAGTTCGGAGCCAAATTTGCTTTCGCAGTGACAGGTGCGACGGTGAGCCCAGCTCTTTTTGTAATCGTGCAGAAGGTTAACGAGATTGGGCTCCAGTCGTCCACGCTATGCAAGTTCTCATGGATGAATCGGCGCTCATACAACGAGACAGGTACTTTCACCACGGCAAATAATGGAGTTTTGTGCAGAGTTGCCATCTGGGTCTTGAATGAAGTTGAAGCATGCAGTAATCTTGTTCAAGAAGTGTCCAAGCTGTCGGAGTTCCTTGAATTGAATTACACTGGCTGGCAGACGTATCTTCTGATATTCAAGAAGTATATGTCTGCTTATGCAGGGTACTTCCTCTCAGTCGAATACTACCAAAAAAAGGATATCGGCCGGGCGATCGGTTTAGTGAATTATTCTCTTCTCAGTCTCCAGAGCAGGAGCTTGTCCAACCAGAAGATCCAGAAACGAAAGGTTTTGGCGAGGGTCAAGCTGAAGCTTGCCGCCAAACGCAATGAACACTACGTGTCTAGTCTACAGTCAATTACGTTGCTCAATGTGGATAAATCGGTGTTTTCAGAGCTGTCTGGCGTGGTACTCAACGACTTGACGCTTTTGTTTGACCAACTTATGCAGTGCCACCTCATGTACACCAAAGAAAACGACAATCTTCACTTCGATCACGTGGTGGACTGGCAGGACATTCAGGCTGACTCCAAGTGGCCCATTGGGTCAAAAATCCCAGTGTCTGACATTTCTCCATATACTCCAAGTATCTTTCAAGGGAAGAGTAACGATCAGAGGAGCACTCAATACTACTAGTCACTAGAGTGTTTTTCGGAGTTTGCACAATTTACCCCTCCTAGGGTCTTTGATAGTATTCATCGACTAGGCGTGTTATCGATCTTGTCTGCGCGGAATTGTATACCCCATTCGTGCACGTAATAGAATCGCACCAGATGTCCAGAATCACAAGGGTCAGGACGGGATGTTGGACCTGTAAGAAAAGGTACGAATTTCGATTTACCTTTCACAAGCTTTGTACTAATTCAGACACCGGAAATGCGACGAGGGAAGACCGCATTGTCGAAACTGCATCACCACCAATCGACCATGTGAAGGCTACGAGCTACGACTCAATTTCAGCGAGCAGAATGGAATTGAGAAATACAAAAAGAAACACGGAGGAAAGCTGGTGACGCCGATGTCGAGGCTGGCGTCAATCAAGTCGGAGCCAACGAAGTCTCAAGTGCCTAAAGCAGAGCATTCAACCTCCGAGCCGCTTAGAGTTACAATCTCCGAGTCAGGGGTGCTTGCCGATACCCCGAAGACTCCACAGGCGCTCTTTGATGCCACTAAAGACTCAAAATTTCCGCAATCCATACCTTTCGGCTCGAAGTTAATTGAGAATCTTGATGCGATTTTCCAGTCACCCAAGATTGCAACAAGTGACAGGGGCGCGGTGAGCCCGCTTTCGCTGGTTTTTGGCGACTTGTTCTCCTCATCTCAAATGTCAAAGCTTCCTCCTTCAAGCACACTGGATATTGGGTTTGGGAGCTTGAACGACGAGATTATTCTGTTCATTGACAAGGCCAACGTGTTTGACGATGTGGCGGCCACAGTAATGCCTCCAACCCTGGGCAAACAGGAGAAAGGGCTCGAAATCACGTACCAAGAAGAGAACATGATGTTAAAGCACTTCTTTAACAAGCTTTTGCCGTTGCTTGATGCCCATCCAAGGCTGCCGTGGCCCGATTTGGCGCTCAAATACTGCGACTTTGACGTAGCTCGGAGCTGCTTTATTTCCCTCGCTTGCATTCACATATACGAGCTGAGGAAAGGCGGCAATGAGTATTACAAGAAAGGTGTCGCACACATTCACAGCACCATGCTGCATTTGATCGAGCAGATCTCCGGTCTGGAAGACGGCGACGAGCTGAAACTGATACAGCTGTTTGTTATTCTTGTTCTCATCAACGTCCACATTCTCTTTGCGGTGTTAGAAAAAGGAAAGTCGTCGTTGTCTCGATATCTCTTTAAGGTTTTTGGTCTGGTTTGCCAGGATAGCGAATTTTTCGAGAGCCTCATGAACAACCCCCAAAAGAGATCCCTTGTTGTTGTGCTTTCCTGGTATGATACTGTCAGCAGCATGGTTTCTCCAGACTGCCGTTTACCCTACTGCAACCCCGAATGGTACGGTCTGAAGAGTGACGACCTTTCAACTGCAGAGATGATGGGGTGTCCTGGTGAGCTATTCCGGTCCATGGCTAGAGTTTGTTACTTGCGACATGAGATCAAGAATGAAGCCTTGCAGGATGATGCCTCATTTGCGGTCCAATGTGATGGCATAAAAGAAGAGTTACTCAGATACAGAGATTACGTGAAATTTGAGGACAAGGCAGACTACGCCCTTAGGCTTAAAGGTGCTCAGTGCTGGACACTAGCCATCTACATCAGCCTCCTACGCCTATTTCCGACGCCATCTCGGAAGGCCGTGATATCTGCATTGGTTCATGAGTTTATTGAAGTGTACAGCTCAATGCCTTCAGCTTCTCCAGTTGTGACTCAGATGGTATGGCCCGTTTACTGTGTTGGATGTGAATGCAAGAGCACATTTGAGAGGCAGCACCTTCATAAATTCATGACCACGCTCTACGACACGGCACAGATGGGTACTCTTCACTCTTTGAAGTGGGTTGTTGAGCAAATATGGAGCCTGGGAATCTCTCTGGAAGAGGCTCTTGATGCTTGGCTTGAACCGGAAGTGGACTACTTGCCATTATAGAGAGGGAAGAGAGAGATTGGTAACGGATTAATACAATACGAATTGACCTGGGCGCGTAGCACATTTGCTCGTAGGATGAATTTGCGGCTTTCCTTGCGATTGATGGTATTGGCTCACCTCGACGAAATTGACTGACTACAACATCCCATACAGCCCGGCCCGCACTACGGATTCTATTAACTCAATCAATGTTGTGACCTCCTTCATCAGGCATCGTCAATTACTATTCCTCGCACATTTACAACTTGGACATGGCGGCAATGTCGGTGGACTGCACGTGGTCCTCGTCCTCCTCAAGCTGAGTCTGCAAGTCGGTCAAAGAGACCTTCTCGTCCTCAACAACGAGAGAAATCTGCAACTTCTTGATACCGTAACCAACAGGAATCCACTGGTGAGAACCCCAAACCAAACCGTCCTGCTGAACGGACTTAACGTTGGCCAACATCTGCTCCAAGTCAGTCTCATCATCCCAAGGCTTCACCTCAAGAGTGACAAGAGACTTAGCAGCGGGCTTAGGGCCCTTAGCGGCCTTCTTGGCAGCGTACTCCTTCAATCTCTCCTGCTTCAATTTCTCAGCGGCCTCGTCGACTTCTTCGTCGTCAGAGCCGAATAAGTCGACGTCATCGTCATCCTCCTCAGCGGCAGCGGCAGCAGCAGCAGGGGCCTTACCAGCAGGCAAGGACTCGAAGTCCTCAGTGAAGGAAGCGATGTGGTTGAACCATCTGGAGAAGTCAGGGAACTGCTTCTGGAAAGCTTTGTAGGCAGAAACATCGGCCTGGGTGGCGGCGGAGCTGAAGTTAGTTTAATGTTTTGTTTTTTTTTGAGGAACTCCAACATTTTAGTACTCGACGACCCGTGCGCGTGGCCTGCCGTCAATCGAAGATGGTCACGTGAGAAAGGTGAACCACACAACGAAAACGGCAGCGTCACCGGGTCGCAAAACTTAAAATGTACAATGCGTAGAAACGTCTCAGCTAATAGATTTGAATCTCCTTTGTCACTCACGCGGTGGGTCTTGAGGCCACCTCATAAACACGGACCAAAGATTATGATCATCACAGAAATTTCCTTGCAGCAGAAGCAAGCAATTGAACAATTCAAACATACCCGTCGACGTAAGACTTGTCAGCCAAGAAGTCGTTCAAAGACTTAATGGTTTCGACCTTGGAGAAATCAGAGAAAGACATGTTGGTGAAGAAAATCTGAGGAAAAAATTTTTGTAATATAGGGTGCGACCAGGTGTTGAGCGGGACACGACATCGATGAGGCAGCCACATGGTGACATCGGCCCGAAAAAAATACCATGAATAAGGAAATTCTGAAATTGTTTCTATCTCCAATCTTTTACTGCAATTTCTTTCTTTCGAGTGGCAGTTACCCTGCGCGGCGTGATCAGGGCTGTCCTGCGTCTGAGATCAACTGCAACGTTACAAGGTGTAGAGACTTTCAAAAGCTGTTGATTTACATTGATGGTAGGCAGTCAGGTTCAATTCTCTTGAATACTATTTCCCGAAATTGGGGAGAAGTATCCTCCCAAATCCAGGCATTTCATCACAAACTATACAGACTTGTCAAACTTCCAATGGTCGCATTCAAATGATGCATAACAGCGAAATTCGTTACTTAACCCATTTTTGTGCTCCGGGAGAAATGAAGTCAAATTCGTCTCCGGGTAGGTCTTTTTGATGATGTCCCTCATTCTTTCGCCGGTAGAAGAAATCAACTTAAATCTCTTATCCCCAGACACAGTGGTTTCTCCATTGTCAGGAGCAAGCAAGTTTCTCGCAGCCTGCGATGACTTCACTTGGCATTCCTCTTCTAGGAACGGAGGATCGATCAACAATCTGTGGCACTTGTTTTTCAAGTGTGCTGGAATTGCGTCCGGCTCGTTGTAGTCGTAGAACGAGAAGTGGGACTTGCCAGCCATGAGCTCAAAGCGTTTGTCGAATTCAAGCAAATATATATGCTGAGTGGGAATTTCGGCTTTGGGGAGTTTCGTGATTGCAGCATAGACAGATGGCGCAGAAGCTATGCAAATCACAGTGTCTTCATCGGCACCCTCCAATAAGGCCTGGCCCAAAATTTTTGCAGTCTCATCAGCATACCAAAATTGAGATAGCTGCCAGTCTTCTTTGAAGTCGTCGATTGACACCTGCTTGTCGAAACGGTCCTCAGACTCTTGGTACAATTTCGCAAACTTCTCCTTCTGGAGTTCCTCCTCTTGTCTGAACTGCTGGAGCGCCGCGAGTGTGGCAGCAGAGAGCTGGATAGGTTCGTCGTCCATTTAAAATTTCGTATCTCGTTTTCCCGATCTAGCTTTTGCTGATCCAGCTCGAAACTTATCAGTCAGTAGCGATGAGAGCACAGATGCAGGACCACAACAATCGGAACCACTCGCAGACAAACCACACGACCCAGGCACCCAATCGCAAGTAACGAACGATGTCTTTTTTGTGCACGCCTGCTCAGCTTGCAGCGCACATCATCAGCGCATTGGCAGTCTCGGATTCGCTCACCTTACCCCAATTGTGGAGAGTAGCGGAGTCCAGAAGTAGTGGAAATCCACTAGATGAATTTGAAAAGACAGTCGTGTGGCAGAGCCTTATGGTTCAGTCAGGTCCTCTACTTATCGAAATCAAGGCGGGCTCCATGCCTGTTGCACTGGCGTCATGTGTAACTTACCAAAGTCTTCTAGTACATGGAGCGGAGCTGGAAATCGTCGTTTCAGCTACCGAGGAGTGTCGGTTTCGATATTTAACTGGCACTGAGAACTTTCAGGCTACAAAGGCTGCTTTAGGAGAGTTTCCTTTCCAGCTCTTGGTGGTGGTGGCCCGCCATGGATGTGCTGGAATATTGAACCCAGAATTGGCGCGAGAATCTGGCCAGGATGCACGTTCTTTACGTATCAGACTTCAGAAGCTAGAACAAGCTGGTCTTGTTGTTTGCAAGAATGTCTTTGTCGATAAGAAACATACTACGCACACCGTTCACACGAGATTCACCACAGACGAGATCATTTTAGGTGAAAACGAGGAGGACGAGGAGGACTTGGATGCCACGCATGACCTGATCAAACTCCGCAAGTTGGTGCTTGATGCGCTCGAAAGGGCCCCGAACAATTTACGGGGATTCTCTGATTTGCGCAAGGAATTGAAATTGGACGGATCCATTTCTGCTATAAAATTCTTCCGCAGTGTGTGTCGGAAATTGCACCACACTGGAATTGTGGAGAAACTCACCGTCGAGCTCCCAGGAACAAAGCAGCGCTTGTATGCCATCAGATTGTTGAACGATGCTCCGAAAGATACCCCCGCGGATCTAGATGTAGATGCCAATGATGATCCATCTGGAGATGAAGATCTGGAGGAGCTACTTTTGTCGCTGGGGCCACCTCTGCTTAATAACATTTTCCCAGTGTACCATCAGATCTTCCGCCGTATTCACGGTAGTGGAGATCAAGGTACCACCACTGCTGAGGTAAACAAAAGTCTTTTGGGTATCTCGGAGTATAAGCCATTCACAAAACTTTATGAGGCGCTCCCCAGTTTCCTCAGCAACACAAAGGTGCTCAAGTCGGCAAAGAAGTACACAGACCCTTACCCAAGGTTCGCAGTTTCCAAACTCTACGAGAACGAGGGAAAACTCAAGTTTTACAAATACTATGCGGAAGAGTTCTGCAAAGAGGAGAAGCCAAAGTACAAGCCCATACCTTCACGCAAACCCTCCAAGGATAGCATTGTGGCTTTAACGAAGAAGTTGCATTCATCACTTGGTAAGACATCTAAGGAGGCCCTTTTGGAGAAAAAACGGAGAGCACTTGACAAGGCTTCCACAAGCAAAAAGCGATCTCGTTCTGAAGACGCCGAATCTCAAGTCTCTATCAAAGAGGAAGGTGAGGAACTCCCACGAAAACGCGAAGCCCGTAGAAAGCCAATTTCCTACGATTTGGGCGATGTGGGCGAACTTATGGAAGTAGACAACACCAATGATGCTGACTTTTTGGCACCCGGAGAACAGAGCAAGCCAAGCTCTGAACAAATTCTTGGAAACGCGAAATCCGAAGTCTTCACCGATAGTATTGAAGGCAATTCACAAGACGATCAGAAATCATCGGCGCTCAGCTCCCGAGACTTGCCGAAATTCGTTGTTGTTCCCAAAGATAGCAGACAGAGGAAGCCACAAACTCAGGTATATAAAACAGAAAGCTCAGTGAAGTCCATAACCCGGAGGAATTACATTATCCAGCTAATACGCGATCAAGGCGGTGCAGTCTTTAGCAGCTACAGCCTTGCAAAGAAAGTTGACGTTCTTATGGGTAACAACACCGCTACTGATAACAAAACGTTTCTTCGTGACATCAAAGAGTTGACCAACACCAAAGCTCTCATGGTCAAGAAAATTGAGCTCAGTAAAGGTGATCAACTAGTGGAGAAGAAGCTTCTCGTTTTGGCTGACCCCAAGGATGCTCCTTCCCAAAAGAGAATCAATGAGTTGAAGCAACGATATGCCGAGCCTAGCAAACGTGACATTAAGATGTTTCCCAAGCGATTGATCCAGTCGGATGTAAAGCTTTACGTTGAAGTGGCAAGGCCTGCTACTCCTCCTCGTGCTAACAAGAAGAGGGAAAAGAGCCATGGATCTGACGGCAGGCGGACTATCAAGAACGAGACAAATGAGGACTCCACAGACCTGGACGTCTTCTCGAAAATAAAGAAAAATAGGCGGGCAAGGAAAATTACGTCGTCTGAACCTCACGACATTGGCGTCACGGAGGGAAAGAAAACAAGAAGAAACATCAGATTGGAGAAATCAGACGCCACCGCATTGTATAGATGCGTTGTAATTTCCAAAGCCTTCAACAGGGATGCAATTGACTTCGCAGAGATTTCCCAATTCGTTTCTGGACTCGATGGAAAGCTTGCCAAACAGAAGTGGGGAACACTTAGGCGGCTGTACGGCGGTGCTGAAGCTGTTAACAAGAGTGTGGAGACATTTCAAGGCATGGTTATGGTCGGTATAGAAGACGGAATCATCACCGAGGAGCATTTGGCTAGTCGCTCGTTGGAATTTTTTCTTGAATACTGGAAAAAATTTGACTCATCTACGGAATTCGGGTCCCAAGATGACATGCCCTTATATCTGAGCTACCAGCAAAATGCTGCGGCTTATCTCGTAACTGAACAGAGTGTCGACCGTGGTGGCCTTATGAGTGAGAAGATAGAAGATAGTTCAATGCGGCAAAAAGAGACTATCTTAAGCCAGACTGCAATCTTCCAGGACGAAGCTGCCACTCCGGATGCTGACCCACTAGATGAGATCAAGTCACTTCTTCGAGCTATCTTTTCTACAAAGGAAGAGGAAGCGGATCAAACTCTTGTGAAGAAAATCCTTGAACGACACGGCGAGGAAAAAGTTCAGATGGCAATCCGAAACATGCTCAGGAATCGAGAACTTCTATATGTCTCGTTGGAGAATAACAACACAAAATTCATCTTGAGTGATTCGTTCAACAACACCTTTATTCAGAGAGGATTCACGCCGGCGTTTTACTCAAACGCTTATGCGTTCAGAAAGAAGTTACAAAGTGTCCGGTCTGTGAATAAGGGTCTTTTACTTTCGCAAGGAATAATGGCTGGTGATATGGCGGCTCTTCTTGAGTATATCTCTGATGATGCCGTTGACATTCTTAGAGTGGACAGAGAACTCAAGTTTGAGAATTACGAGTCGCGACTCATCGATAAGGAGCAGATTTCCTGTGACATTATTGTGACGGTGGTCTCTGACCTCATTGATTCGGCCAATGTCAAACCCGTTGTCGTTCCAACTACGGGACCCTGTGCACCAGTGTGGGTCGCCTTGAATGGCCATGTGGCCACCGACATTTGGAAACGACTCATCATGACGCTACTCTATCACGTGGTTTTCAAACCTGGAGTGACCATTGGGAAGCTTTGGGAAAGAACTCAGGCGGTATTGACAATCCATGAATTGCAGCAGGTGATGGAGTGGCTTACGGAGTCGGGATGCGTCAAGCGAGAGAGCCTGGGTTACCGAGCCACCAACGTTTGGCATTACATTCTAGGGGGCTGAGCAGTCTCCAAATCCAAATTCAATGTCTTGCAGAATTATCATAAATTTTTTTTCAATGGTTGTTATTCTTGTACTACGATGTTAGTTATCTCATCTCTTATCGGCAGGGCATCGCGTACTTTTTTTTTCCCTTACGTATTCATCACCATGGGTTTGGCAGAAGTCAAGAATCGCCAGAAATTCGGGTTGGACCCCAGAAACACCACATGGTCGAACAACACTGACAGATTTGGACATCAGTATCTTGCAAAGATGGGCTGGGCTCCCGGAAAAGGACTTGGTCTCGTTGACCATGCCACAGTCAGTCATGTGAAGGTCCTGTTCAAGCAAGATAACCAAGGATTGGGAGCTAAACTCAGTAAAAAAACCAAAAAGGATGAGTTTGACAGCGGTGAATGTGCCGGTCTAGATGTTTTTCAGAGAATCCTCGGACGACTCAACGGAAAAGGAGACAAAGTTGGCGATGAGCTAGATCGACAGATGAAGGAACGAGTGCTCAATGGCAAATGGGGTATGCATTTTGTGAAAGGCGAGGTTTTGAGATCTACGTGGGACTTGGAGGCTAAAAAATTGATGGCCGAACAGAAGCCAGTGCCTGAGTCGAAGAAGAGAAAGACAGATGATGACTCTGAGGAGATAAAGCTGAAAAGAGCTAAAAAGGAGAAGAGCGAAAGGAGGGTGAAGAAAGATAAGAAGGACAAGAAGGATAAGAAAGAGAAGAAAGAGAAGTCCGAGAAGTCCGAGAAGTCCGAAAAGAAAGACAAAAAAGAGAAAAAGGACAGGAAAACCAAGATAGATGAAGATGAGAAGACGAAAGAGGCCGATGGCAGTGACAAGAAACTGAAGAAGTCAAAAGTCACGAAAAAGGAGAAGACCAAGGACAGAAAGAGCAAATCAAAGAAGGAAAAGAGTCCTGTGGACGCTTCTTCAGAAGTCACACGCGATACCATGCTCAAACCGCGTGAACAGAGCCCTGTGCCGATTTCCACACGGCTTGCTGTGCGAGCCAAGTGGATTCGCCAGAAGAAGGCATCAGTCATGGACGCCAAGGCTCTCAACGAGATCTTCATGGTGACAAACTAGCATACGGCATTTAGAATGAATTATGGGATATATTAATTGTAAGAGTTGGAGGAGAATTAGTGTAGCGAAAGACTGCCCAGTGCAGACCGACTATTAACTTATGAAGGCATACGAAGCTCAAGGTACCGAGAATCAAGATACCTCAGGTCGTCGACTCTGGACGGCTTGAACAAGTGAACTTTCAGTTCTCTTCCAGAAAAGGCTCAAAGCCTCGTGACGTGAGCATAGGTGCTACTAATGCAGACGCAATCTTAGCCACGTGCTACGGTTCCAGAACTTTCAAGCGCAACCGTTAGTTGTAGTTTGTGACACTCAAGGAAACTGGCAAGTCAATTATCTATATACTACACCCTTACATGAAGAAGGAGGTGAAGCCGCCAACCACGCACAAGATCATAGCCGAGGCAGCGATCAACTCGCTCTTGGAAGTAGGACGCACCACAATAGCGCCAGACTGCTTCGTGGAAGAAGACGACGATGAAGACGAGGAGCCGGAGCCAGATGCGGAACTTCCAGAAGATCCAGAGTTGGAAGAGCCTGAGGAGCCGGAAGAGCCAGTAGCGGTGGCATGGGCAGACACAGACGAGATGATCGCACTACAGGTCGACGCAGCATTGGCGGACGAGGCAATGGAAGCCGAACCGCCGAAGTCACAAGCGCTCTTTGACTTGTCCTGGTCCTCGTAGTACAAGTTCAACACGTAAGACAACTTCTCCTTGTCGGAGCAGAAAGAGACAGAGCCGTAGGTTCCGTTTTCTCCATTGCCGCTCACAGCAGAACAGTCAATCAAACCGCAAACAACACCGAACAACTTGCCGTAGTCTTCCTCGGAAACACTGGAGTCAACCACACAGTTCAACGAGCTGGAAATACAGTCACAAACCTCCTTGTCAGGGGTAGGAGGCAAAGAAGGAGAAGCCTTCCATGTGTTGGCCGAGGCAGGGCACGCAAGCGTCTTGGTGGACGAGGCGCCAACATCGGCACTCTTGGCCAACGAGGGCGAGATGCTGTTCATCTCCTGCGAGTAGTAGCTGTAGTCGGCCAAGGTGGAGACAGAGCTGCCTGAAACAGAAACCAAACCGTAGTCGTTCTCCTCTTCGAAGTACATGTAGACAATACCACCCGACCAAACGTCAGTCATCTCGTCGGAGAAGATGGTGCCGATTTCGGTGAACTTTCTGGGTCTCTGGGTGTTACAGCCGTACTCGGAGAAGAAAACAGGAATGGTCAAGTTCTGGTACTCCTTGGTTCTGTCGGCGTAACCAGAGTCTTGGAAGGTAGAGTCTCCGCACCACTCGTACATGTTGATACCGAAAAAGTCTGCTCTCTCCTCGAGGTCACCGCACGAGAAGTAGTCGGCAATGGCAACACGAATGTCTTCGTCGTCGTTGGAAGAGTAACCGATAGGGTAGTTCCAGCCCTTCTCCTTGACGTAGGACTTCATGTCTCTCACAGCCGCCTTAACAAAGGCAGACGCGTCAGTGTTACTCTTGTTGTTGGTCACCTCGTTACCGGCGAAGAATCCCAAAATGTTGCTGTAGTTGGAAAACATGTCAATCACGGAGGTGTATCTGTCGTACAACTCCAAGTTCCACTCGGGTGAGTCTCTGTTGATGGACTCGGAAGGCTGAGACAAGTCGGCAATGACATAAATACCAGCCTCGGCGAGAGCATTCATGCACTCGTCGTGGTTCTGGGTGGGGTCTACGGCGTACACACGAATCACGTTGGTGTTGGCTTTCTGCAAGTAGACCACGTCTCTCTTACAGGACTCGGCATCGGCCAAGGGGTCCTTGTAGTCAGTTCCGTTGGAGGCAGTGCTGGTGTTGTCGTAGTTCTGCTGGTACGCAACACCCTGGATCAAGAACTGCGATCCGTTGTTGGAGTAGAAGAACTTGTTGCCAATCACGTCAATGGCAGGCAAGTCAGCGGCTCTGGCGAGCGAGGCAGCCACGAAGGCTAAAATGACGTTAGCGAAAAACTGCATTGTGGGAATTTGCTAACCTATGAAATCTTCCAGTTAAAGAACGAATGGGGAGAAGAGGTATATTGCTCTCCTTTGGGGGGTGGGTTAGACTTTAGGGGAAGAACACAAGGAAGAAAGAGAGGGAGAAAAAAAGATCCAGGGCCCGTCCGGATCCGGGTGATATATATGCGGGCGAGCATTCCGGCATCTACGCGGTGATTTTCGTGTTGACTGAAAAATAAATGGGCCGAAAAGCAAACGAATTCGCAGCCCTGGTGTGTTGTGGTTGTGAGCGTGTGCGGGCCAGATGCAGACCCCGCCTGTTCGATTGGTAACGGGGGTCCCAAACGGGGCGTAGTTAACCTCTATGCAGTTCGGGTGTAGTGGCTTCGCGCTCGCGCCCGCTATGGAACGTTCCCAGGGGTAGCCGGGGTGTACGAGGGTATTTTTAGTCGGCTGTACTTAATCGGGCGAAATTGGGCCCGGCTGTGTTCAGGAGTTCCGTGCTGGCTTCTGGCTTGATCGCGTTTTCACCCTGGGAGCCTTACAAGGGCGGGCTGTGTAGGAGTCGGCCCGTCAAGTAGACGCCAAACAGTGAACCTTCAGCAGCTGAACCCGAGAATCCTGGCAACATTCAAAGGTCTGAATCTGCAATCTTTGGGGCTTCTCCCAGTACAGAAACGCCGCACACCGTCAAATTTGTTTTTCCACTTGCCGGCTTAGGCTAGCCGATAGTGTGCAAGTGCCATTATCAGGACCTGTACACGGAATAGACTTCACCGTGGAACTAGAACCTTGGTGAACGATTTTCGACGGATCTAGTGCTCGCACCGGAAATGCTATTTCATGTAGTAGTTGAATACTATTGCCTCGTTCTATGAAGTTGGCTTTTTACGCGATGGTCGTCCACATGAAACTACTGAGATTTCAGCACGGTGCGCGCTCATAACCGCACATCCCGTCAACCTACTGGACGTGTTGCCAAGCCTAACTACATCTTGCGTACCTATCACGACAACCGAGGGGCGTTGACAGCGTCACTGACAGTGACAGTGACAGAACAGCAAAAGTTGGTCTGTATTTTGCTGCTGTTTTGGGGTGCGAAATTTATGGTCATTGTTCGCACGTAACAACGTGAAGTTGAAATTAGCCGGTTGGCGCGCGAAAGTGGCTAATGTAGATTATGTGGCTGAAGCCTAGTTCCTCGCTGGCTGAGCCAAGTTTGGAATCGCCAATCATTGTGTGATTCGGTAAAGTTGCCATTATACATTTCGGTCCGGAGCATGCCGCTGACAGAAACAAGGTGCCAGTTTGAGAACCCTCTCTGGCTTCGGTTCAAGCCTAACGCATGTGAGTGAAGAACCGGGAGATTCTGATGTCCGATACAAACTGTCACTCCAAGCTTTCTCCGATTTTTATTTCGTAGAGTGCTCGAGTCCTTTCAGCCTACGCTTCTCACATTATCTCAGTTTTCGCACCCAATTCACAAACTCATGAAGAGCGAAGTCATTTGGCTAAGCTTCCTTACACTTGCATCCGCCTTGTTTTCGTCTGGATCTTCTGAAGCTGGCTCGTACAGAAATCCACACCCTCGTCCTTATGAGAAATGTGAAGCCTCAGATCTCGTCAAACTCACCAACTGTTGCAACACCGTGCTAGCCAAGCTCGACGACTGCAAACCCGACGATTTGGCCTGCGAATGCTGCGCTTTACAAAGCATGGATCCAGATTGCTACAATTTGTGCCCAGAGAATCCATCTGTTGATTTTTTAAGTGTTTTGAACGCCGACTGTGCCGACCTCAATCACATCAACTCATGCAATATGCCATTCCAGAAGTCTGACGCAGACTCAAAGGGAGTCTACGGCTCTACAAAAGAAGGTAAATTTCCGCTTTTCTCTATGAAATCGCCTATGCTGGCCCAGAAAGCCGAGGAGAACGAGCCGGGGAACCAGGTACTTTTTGACGAAAAGAACTACGAGGCTGCCCTAATCTTGGCAGACAAAAATGCGGGAAGCAGTTCCAAGGCACGGCTAGCGCTAGTGCCCCACTCAAACACCACAGCCCTCACTTCATCTGGTGTCATGGCAGGCATCACCTTCGTAGTGCTCACCACCGCACTCGTGGCCAACACGCTCTATTCTTGGTAGACCGCGTCAGCTCTCTAGCTTCAAAGCCAATATGAATGCAGCCTTCTGGCGTCACCAGTGTCGGTGTACCTATTCCTTGTGGGTCTCGTGAATCCAATCGAGCGTGTGCTGAATGCCATCCTCCAACGACACTTCGGGAGAATACCCGAGGAGCGCCTTGGCTTTACTTATATCATGGTAACGAGTCGCACACGTGATCTTAGCCCGGAACGCCGTCAAGCCAGGCTCTTTGTTGAGCAAATTGGAAAAGAATTGCAGCAAGTACCCGGCTATAATCGCAACGGGCCGCAGAAGTACAATGTTGTACGGGTCAATATGGCCGTCTGCCTTCCACACTGTTCTCGCCAAAGTCCAGAAATAGGTTGGTGCGTCATTTGTAATGAAAAATGTCTGACCAGCGATGGTGTGACTATCAGCTTCGAGAATTTTCTTTGCTGCCAAAACATGTGCATCTGCTACATTTCCCACGTAAGACCAGTCAAACAAGTTATTGTTATCGCCCAACTGGAACTTAGATTGGCCCAATCTGGCAGCAGTCCGAAGGCCCGGGACCAATTGGCGGTCACCAGGGCCGAAAATTCCGGCTGGGCGCAAGCACACAGTAAGGAGCTTACCTGCTTCGTTGGCTTCCATCACTGCGGTCTCGGCTATCGCCTTAGTTTCATTGTAGCCATCCATGTGCACCCTGGGATAGGGCCAGTTCTCGTTAGCATTGTAAACATCTTGGCCATTGAAAATGACTCCTGCGGAGGACGTGTAAACTAGGGCTTTCACCAATGGCGAAATCTTACACACCTGCAAGAGCGTCTCGGTTCCCACAACGTTAACCTTATGGTACACTTCCTGGCTCTGCCCATGGATTGGAGAAGCCGAATGCACAACAACCTCACACTTAGAAAGATGCGTTGCACGTGCTAGGTCTGTCTCGGAGGTTATGCTGCCCTCGTACATGTGGACTTTGGTTCTGTTGAAAGTGAAATACTTGGACAAGTTTTCAGGAATCGGACGGACATCAAATACATGAATTTCCACATCGGGGCATTTTCTTGAGAACTGCTCGATGAGGTGCAAGCCAAGGAAACCGGAGCCACCAACGAGAAGTACGGATTTGAGTTCTGTCATGGTGATGGTACGAGCGGTCGCGTCTATACGAAGGATCACCAGTTCAAGCAAATGGGCGACCAAACTAAATTCCAACCGCAAAAATATCTCCTCCTACTTATCGTTTTAAGATGATATGCATTAGTAACTTATAACTTAGTCAGTCATTGTTATTCAAACGGAAACAATGATTGATATCTTTTAGCTTCGCTCTCTTCGGCTTTGCCTTCAGTGTAAATAGGGTCAGGGAACACAAAGTCGGTTGCGTTGGAGTCAGCCTCGCTGTCCTGCTTACCTTTTAAACCAAACGAAAACGTTGGCTTCGGTTTGGAACCCCCGTTGTTGTTCGTATTGAGAGCGCTGGGCAAAGAGGGAGCATCGTTCAGACTTCCAGAAAACGAGAAAGCAGACGCAGCAGTTGTTTCAGAAACACCACTAGATGACTTCCCGAACGTGAAGCCTGGCTGTGAAGGCTGACTGAAAGTCCCAGAGCCGAAGATTGACTTGGGTTTATGTTCGGAGCTCGCACTTTCCTCGCCAGATTTGCCAGAAACTTGATTCTGAAAAGAAAACGCTGGTGGCTTGGACTCGGCCTTATTTTTCACGGAACCGAATTGAAAAGGCTGAGAGGCATCGCCTTTGATATTGGAGCTGAACGAAAAGGGTGAGGGTTTTGCCGCGGCAATCGTAGACTTTTCGGAAGAATTATCAGCTTTCAGCTTTGTCCCGAATTGGAAAAGTGGCGCATTCAGTTCTTCCTTAGCCTGAGCACCAAACTGGGGAAGCGTGGTCTCTGTGTCACCCTTTGCTACCTCCGCAAGAGGATGCGAATTCTGCGAGCTTTCGTCCTTCGAAGCAGGGCGTCCAAACTGGAACGGGCTGCCACCAAATGCTGGCAGAGCGCTAAATGAGCTCTCACTACTTGCATTTTTAGCGGCCCTGGCGCCAAAATTGAAGGTTGGGAGTTTCGGCTTCTCTGCAGATGCTTCAGACTTCGCAGTCGGCTTGAACTGCCCGAAAGCAAACCCAGTCGGAGCAGGCTCAGAACGTGCAGACTCTTTCGACTCCGCACTTTCGTCCTCTTTGTTTTTTCCGAAACTAAATTTAGGTTGAGTCTCAGCTGCAGTTTTGACCTTTGGAGTTGGCTCAGATTTAGACTCGGTTGGCGCGAATAGGGGTTTCGAAACACCTTTTGATTCAATTGAGAACGTTGTGCTCGAGTCTGCTTTAGTGTCCTGTGACGATCCAAACAGAAACTTTGTGGCAGTACCGTCTTGAGCTGGCTTGGAGGAGTTGAAAGAGAATTTCGGAGCTGAATCCACTTCCGCAGGTTTGGGAGCCCCAAAGGTAAAAGCATGCGCGGAGGCCGCATTAGGTTGTTGGGAAGAGCCAGGGACTTCAAAAGCAGACTTGCTCTGAGTCTGCTTTGCTGAGCCAAAGGAAAACTTCGGCACGTCAGATGAGGTTGTTGCGTTTGAGGACCCAAATGAGAATTTTGGACCCGAAGGTACCCCGCTCGTCGACTTCAGGTTTATGGGAGGAGAGGGAGCATCGCCAGAAGCGCTCAGGTCTGTCTTAGAACCGAATGTCAAATTCTGGCCCTGAACTGAAGTCCCAAATGAAAACGCTGGAGTCACCAGAGCTGGCTTGGTCACAAAATTGGAAGAGCCCTCGGGGTTTTGACCAGGATTGGATTTGGTGCTTCCAAACAACGTGGAAGGTGCCGTGTTGGATCCAGCCTTTGACAGCGCTGATCCGGCAGAGGTCAGCTGAGATGTATCTTTCGAGGCGAAAGTCTGATGGTTCACTGGTTGGACCTGCGCGCCAAAAGTAATAGGCTTCAGTTTCTTACTCTCTCCCTCAGCTATTTCCAGTGCTTCGTCGTATTCATCCCGAGTGCTCGAGGAAAACACACTATTCACGGCGGAAGCCGGAAATGCTGCCACGGCCTCAGTAGAGACCTTTGAAGTTGTGCCCTCAGCAGTATCTGTTGATTGTTCTTGTTCTTCCGTTGCCGACTGCTCGGGAATTCCAATTCTTTCGAAAAGGCTCTTTCCATGAAACTCTGTCTTTTGAGGGCCCTTCTCTTCAGCGGCATTTTTGTCTTTACCAGTTTCTCGATCGGAAATTTCGTCCAAACCAAAGCCGTTATTCTTCTTGGTTTTAAGGGCAGATTCACTCATGCTGCTGTGTGATATTGTTTTCGCAATGTCACTGGCACCCATATTGTCAGACTTCTTTTCAAAAGTCAGCTCGTCACTGATTTGAGCATTCCTTTTCGTCCGTGAGTAGCTGTTGTAAAGAGGTCGAGGATCGCCTTTCTGGAGGTCCAGGTTTCCACTAAGGACAGTCAATAGCGAATTGGCTGTAGCACTTCGAGGTTTAAAGTCACCTGGAACCATCTTTGGCAACACTTGCGACTCCGGGAGGCCAGTCACCCGTCTGACCTTACGAGCAGCTACATTCGGAACTCTAATGCGGGTCTTGTAAGGGGAAGGAAGTCCCGAAAATTGATAGACCCGCTTCATGGATGTGTTCGCTCTTGAGTTTTCGCTGAACGTATGATACACTGGCTCAAAATCAGGAGCTGTGGAAGATGAAAGGTTTGGATCTACCATGCTGGTATTTCTGAGAATCTTCTGCGTGAACGGAGCTAGCGAGGAATTGTTGTGTTTATCGTCCCCGTTATTGTCTGCTATGGTGTCGTCCGGATGCTGAAGAGTAATGTTAGCCTTGGATTTTTCCAAAAGAGACATAACGCCCTCGTATTCGATTGCGGTGAGCGGTTGGTCGCCTTTCTCCTGGAAAAAGGAAGACAACACCCGGTTCGTGCTCTGATCTGGATCGATCATGGAATTATTGGCAGGAGTCAGCAGCAGTTCCGGTGCAAGGGAGACGTTGCGAATGACGCTAGCATTTGCGAGCGGTCTGCTAGGGGTTGGCCGCTTATTTTGTGGAGACGCAAAATCTAGAGCACTTCCAGAAAGATAGCGTTTCACTTTAGATAGCAAGCCTCCTCTGACCGGACTTGGAAGGATTTTTCCATATGACCGTTGCCGATGGCTTTTCAGGACGCGGCGGTTGTCCATCGTGAGGGTGTAGTTGATTCCTGTGAGACGAAGATTTTGTGTCTCGGTCACGTGACTCCAAAATGGGGAAGTGACATCGCCAATGACTAATATGGCGCCTTCGGTTAAAGCACCGATAAATGAGTAGCAAGGAGTCGTGATTTTCCTCTCCTAAACAATCGGGAATTTGCAGGTGCACGGGTCTTATAGTGGTTGCACGACGCGACCATCAACACAACTCCTGCATATCTATCCACTCCTACTACAATACAGCGTGAACAGCTCCAGTAGTTCAAGAAGAACACTGCATTTCCCACAAATTGAAGCTAGTTCATGCTACGAAGATACATACCAAGCAAGCATAATGGATACCGTTCTCGACTCTGACGGTGAGAACGACATACCTCCTCTTCAGTATAGTCAGATAGACCGTGATCTTTTGGCCAATGCTCTTGAAAACCAGCCGTATCTTCTCGAGTCGGAAATTAAAAGTGACATACTCAAGTGGGGTTTAAGTTCAGCCATAGCGGCTGGCAGTCCCACCCTGACCATCTTACAAGAGGAAGGAGAAGGACCCACAGGCAGTATCGGCACCAGCACCGCCGATGAGGAACCTTTGGAAACGTTGAACTTCAACAACCACCCCGTGCCTATTACAAGGAGCTTGCGAAAGAGAACCTTCGCCAGTCGCCATCCATATATTGCCGATCAGGCTTCTTGGCTCGGAATCTGTACGATAGAAGGGGTAAACGAGCTTTTCAGGGACCAAGACGACCTAAAAACGGTAACAAAAGTATTGAATGATCTTTACCTACGCCGAAAGAAGCGATATCCTTCCGAGGAGAGGTACAAGGCTAAATCTTTCTATGATCACCTTGGGAAGTCTCGTGCATTAGCATTACGGGGCGACCTGGAGGCCCAAGAATCTGAAGCTAGGGAAACTAGTGACCAAGAAAGCCAAAACGAAGAAGGGAATGTACAGGAGGACGCGCTCAGCGCTCTCTCTCAATTGCCAGAGGACAACCTTCCAGATAATTCACAAGACTCTGTGGAGGAGCTGCAGTATTTGCCACGTACTGCGGAGCCAGATCATGATCAGGTATCAAGCGACTCCGGTGGCTCTTCTTATGAACTGGAGGACGAATTCATCAAGATAGGTGGCAAATATAGAAGGCTTAAGAACATACTCCGGGGCGTTCTACCGGCATCTGCTATGCGGCAGTCTAATTTTCAAGCACGTTCTAGACCAGTTCCGAAACGAGCGCTTCAAAGACCCGCTGAGCCGAGAAAAGGACTTGCTGTCAGAAGACAGGGTACGGGGTCGAACAGGATCGACGATTTGGAAGAGGAACTATACTCCCCCAACCTTGAGCTTCACGCTAATCACCCGGCGACGACATCAAGTGAAAGACTGTTGGATTTAAGTATACTGAGAGAGCCATCGAACTCTCCTATTTTGCTTAGCTCGCTGTATGATTCCGAGGAAGAAGTACTGATATTTGATCTCCAACATTCCATTCCCAGCTTTGATTATACGCTTGATCTGGATGAATTGCCGGATGCGGCCGGAGATAATGGAATGGCAGAAGAAGACCATTCTGTGGATGCGATGTTATCAATTCCCGAGAAGAGGAAGCACAGTCCGCGTCGAGTCGGCGATGTTCGAAAGGCGAAACCCAAAACAAATAAAGGCACTTTGAAGTCGCAGTCTCAGTTGAGAGTGCAAGCCTCCACACAGCTGAGAATTTACAAAAGCAAATTCAAATCTCCCCAAACAAAGTCGTTGGTTTTGAAGCCAGTAATATTAAACGGGACGCGCAAACATCAAAATTCGAAGACGCGGTCCATGGGACAGAAAAGGAAGCAAAGAAAGCTTCGAATCGAGGATCTCCCAGCGAGCGGTCCAGATTCGACCCACCAACGCGCTCGCCAGCCGGCAGCCAATACAGTGATTTATGAGATTGAGAGTGAAACGCGTTACATAAAGCCATCCGCAAGATCTCAGTTTATCCTATCAAACACGATTCCTTGTGCCTATTGGTCTGGGTCAGAAACGCTCAGTTTTGTAGGTCCAACCGACCTACAAAGAATTCATACAATTGGTGATGGGTTTATCTTTTGCTCAGATGTGGACTCAGTGGCTTTCGAAGTCGATGGAAATACCTATCATTTTGGTTTATTCAAACAAGACGAAGCCCTCGCAACCTCCATTTCCTATCTCAGCCATCTCCGGAATGTGCTCCAGTTTCCAGACAGACTTCTAGATGCCAAACTTAAAAGTGACGTGCTTAACTCGATACTGGAGTTCGCTAAGTGGCTCTTAATATGGAGAGGCCGGCCCTCAAATCTGCAATTTCATTCGTTGAGAGATGTTCTCAACAACCTCAACACGATCCACCGAAAGATCATCCAGAGTCAGCTCTTGGAAATCCACGCTCTCCTTGTGGTAGTCTTTTACATTTACGCGAAGCTAGAGTTGCTTTACAATACAGCTGCCAAGATTTCGCTCAATCAAGATTTGGACCTCTACATTGAAGATTTTTGGCACTCTTTCTTTCAGACCTACACTGCTGAAGATCTCTTGAAAGCGAATTCAGGTGAAGCATTATTAGTGGCGCTTAAAAGAATACTCTTTGCGAGCAATAGCCAAAACGGGTCGTGGTGGACAACAATATCTAGGTCTATCAAAGAGTTGGGTCTACTTTCATCCAAGGAAGACACCATAAACATGGTATACTCCCTTGCAAAACTCTTCCCAGAGGAACATGCAGGGTGGGTTCCTTTCCTTCTGATCTTCAAAGGCACTAGGAGCCTAGAAACTGCAAAAGATTGCCATTTGTTTCTCGACATGTGCGATGCTGTCACTGTGAAACTAGGCTATTCCCTTGAAGAACATATTGTGATGTCACTTTACTCGGTATTTTCGCATAGAAAATTTGCTAACCTTCCAGATGAACGGCAGCTCCCAGATCCACTTGGACTCATTGTTAATCGACATGACATTCCTTCGGAGAGTGTTTTTGAACGCTTTCTAGGTTTAATTTATGCTTACATCTCGGAGCTTGAATCGTCAAGAGACGTTCGAAGACTTCTTTCCAAATTGACTCCATCAAGTCACTATGTTTATCTGAAGGGTCGAGAGAATCAGATAATCTTCGCTAACCGAATTAACTTGATCACCCTCTTGAGCCAGGTATCAGACGCCACACTTATGGCTCATTTTGATTCGTTGATCAGTCTGATTGCAGAATCCAGAGAGCTTTTCTTATACGAGCGAAGTGTTGATGCATTTGAAATATTGGTGCACTCAACAAATTCCCTTCCACTGACATCGTTCAGGTCTTTGATAAAAATGCTTGCTGAGTCCCGAAATTATGTTGTCGGCGTGGCGCAACTTCAAGATCGTCTTATTCGAATTTTTCTTGAGGCTTTCTCAGGTAATGCCCAGGACAACTTAGGCTTTTTCCGGAGTTTGGTAAGCATAGAGTGGTCACTCATCTCGATGCTGTCTCACCATATGCTACTTTCTTATGCACTTTGCGTACTTCAAGAATCTAGGATTAAGTGTATTGCACTCACTGAGGTTATGAAAACTTATCTCTCAAGCTATCAAACCCCACTTTTAACGTTTCTTGACCAAACAATGAGGAAAGCATTTCCGAACAAGCAACACGAGGATCAAAAATTTAAAGCTCTTTTTGAGTTGTCTGCCCAAGTTTGGATTGAATTGTCTCATGCGCTTAATCAGAATTGGAGCGTCATAGCGTATCAAAAGTTTCCCTACTTAGGCTCAGCAGACTCGAGAGAATGTGTTCAACCCTACATCGTTTCCGCGTACTTGAAAACGTTCGAACCTCTGGCCTCAATCATTTTCCAAGTTGATACAATTATTATTAAAGCGTTGGTCGCGAGGCGAGAGAATTCATATCTTGTTAAAGCCACGCGCCTTGTGGCGTCTCTGCCGTATTCAATATTTGTTGGGCGTTCGGATCTTTATGGAAACTTCTCAAATGATTCGCCGCCAATTTTGAATCTCCCGGTATTGATTGGCGCTCTCAAGCTGTTCACTCAAAAGAGCGATGTGCTGAAAGGCGATAAAACGTCTTTTTTTGCCGACATTATCCGGGCGTTGCTCCAGAACTATAACGCAAGATTGCTCGATCGCACATACCAAGACTTTTGCTCAAGGTTTTTGACTGAAATCCAACGATTTAGTAGAGAGTATCTCAGTGAAAACGATGATTTTTGGACACTCATGGTTGCGTTCGGATTTCCTGACAAGTTCACACATTCCAAATGGGCAGGCGCCTCAGAGACTAAAAAGCTCTCGATTTTGGTTAACGACCTCAGAAACGCACTAGCTTATGGGCACGATTACCTGGCAGCATTGGACAAATGGCTCGTCGAGCAAGAAACTAACAACAATCTCTTCTTCGCTCTTCTAGAGTTGAGCATCGTTTCTTCCATATATAACCCCCACCAATGGGTATGCATTGCCTACCTATTGCATTATGCAAGGGCTAAATTCGAGCGTTACCAATTCAGTGTTCGAAATTCATCATTTATTCGCATACTCGAGCTTCTATCCAAAGCTGCTCATATATCTTTCGATCAGCGTGAACCAATTAAGTTTGCGAGGGAACAGGCAATGGCTATATCTACGCAGCTCTTCATTTGGTCACATTACCAATTTCTTGGGTACAAAGATTATGACTCTTTCGCCCGAGTCGCTTGGAATTTCATCGATGCCTTCTACTCTCCGACTGGTGAGTCTGAAGGTTTGGCGTCTTACACGGAGCACGAAATCAGAGAGTTTGTGAATGAGTCTGCATTGTCATCTGCATTGCCAATACTGTACTTGGAGACACACAGTGTGGCAATATCTGACACGATGGAGAGCTTGAAGAGAATTCTCTTACCAGACAGCATCAAGACCGTCGCGAACTTCCAATTTGCATTCTAACAGCATTATGTATAATATATACTTCATCATAGACCTCTCTGACTTTTTATAAGTTCGATTTCAGCCTCAAGTTTGTCCTTTCCCTTCTTTAAATCAAGAAGAGCCACAGATGATCTGATTAACTCATCGAATTTGACCATCGTTTTCTGCGTGGGCATGACGGGCCTCCAAGTAGTGCCGCCACCGGTTGGAATATCAAGCTCTTGCAATAATCCGTTAACAGATTTAAAAACCGATTGCCTCTGCTGCAAACCGGAAAGCTTTTGGGTTGAGCGGAGGATAACTCCAGGAGTAAGGCGCTCATTGGAGTGGTAGCATAAACCATAAGCTTCCTCTTCTTTGGCTGTAAGTCTCTTGCTGAGAAGCTGCTGAATAGCGCTTGATTCCAGGGATCCAGAAGACAGCAGTTTCACTATTCCAGCTAAATATTGCTGAAGATGAGTTTGGAATGTCTTGTCTCTTCTATGAGATGAAGAGGCTGCCAACGGGATTGGTGGAGGAACGGGATCATTGAGAGCTGATCTCTGTTGCTGCTTCTTTTTCTGGTGCTTATCTAGAATCATGAGATTGTTGTAGAGATTTGTCAACCCCTGGGAAGACTGGAATTGCTGTACAGACTGGGAAGTCTGAGGAGAGTCCAAGAGCGTGAGCAAGTGAGCTCTCTCCATGAGCATTTTTTTGGCTGCAAGCTCAAATCTTCTAGCTTCAATGACTAAAGATTCTTCTTCAGCTATCTCTGCTGGCGTTCTCCGAAGAAGGCTCTCAAGGTATGACTTGCGCTCTTCTTCAGCCGCTCGCGAGTACGCATCAAGCGACTCTACGAGGGTGGGATTTCCGGATCCATTTTGTTTCAAAATTTGAGAAGTAACCTTGTAAAACTGGTCCTTCAACTCTTCCAATGATCTTTCACCAGGGAACCTGTCGTGCACGACTATCCATTTTAGTTCGAAATCTTTGCAAAGTTCAAACAAGAGCTTAGTCTCTTCGTAAGACCAGTCTGAAGTTACTCGTGGCTCTTTCTTTTCCAGTTGCGAGGACTTGCTGATAATGTCTGTCTTCGATGTTGCGCTTGCAGAATCAGACTTTTCATCTGTGCTCTCGGTGGATTTTTCTTTTGACGATGTGGGCACCTCAGCTGCCGCCAAAGTCTCTTCTTCTTTCACGATGATCGCAGTTATATTGTTATATGCTTCTTCATCAACGAACTCAGGGATATCAATGGAAGCGTTGAATCTCTCAAATGCATAGGGTTTGTTTTCTTGTTGTTCAAGAAGGTCTCGGCTACCTTTTTGCCAATGATTCAAGATGGGAGGATGAGCATGCAGCTTAGTGGGAATAAATGGCATTCGAGTCCACGGCGAGACTCTCTGTTTCCTATCCTTTATTCTGCTTATGCCCATGTTTACGTTGACAGGCGGCGTATTTGGCCCGAGGAGATTGTAGAGCTCCCTTGCCAAACCACCCTTCTGGATAATAGGTTGTTCAACTTTCTGCTTCTTTTTAGCAGGCTGAACAGCGTCCTCTCTATTTATATTTAATACATCTAGGATATCGTTCGCAGACATGTTCGGAGTCTATATGGTAAAATGTTGATATAGGTGCAGATGCAGGAATAGCACGGTATGTGAATGCATTACGGTACGACCTCGAAAAATTTATATTCCTGGAATTGTGTAACTTTCGGACAACGTTTTCAAACGGCTACAGCTCTAAGCTGGGTAAAAGTTCACATATCTTTCAGAGTTTCGAGCCATTCAGTGGTTCCCATTTGGGTGAGACGACTAAGCGCTCGTGCAAAAGCGAACTTCTCTTCATCATTCGCGAACATAGCAGCCTTTTTTGCTACTGACTTGTCAAAACCGTGTTTGACGACAAGCTCGTCGTTCTCAAACGTCTCCTCTGCCCCTTGGTCAGCTTGCTTCTTGTATAAAGAGAAATTGTCTTTCAAAAGGTCCTCTGGCTCGACAAACAAGTCATTGAAGGGTGCTGCTGAGGTAGTTGCAATTGCGCCATGGGCATCGTAGACCGCATCGAGGAAGGTGATAAATCTTCTGACCTTGTCGCGGACTTCAATGGATAAATAAGGAATATCTGTAATAACAAACAGTCTAAATGTATGTGCCAACGTTAAATAGTCACCCGCACTTAAATTCTTTCCGCATAGCTCCTCGAAAGTGAACTGGGCGACATTCGGCTTAGAACTTAGAGGGACCTTCAAGTCTCGTCCCCACACATTAAGCGTGAAATTCACCGCAACGTCTTTGTTTTTGTTTTCATCATTGAAATACTTATACCAGCTTTCGATGTGTTTTCTGCATGCTGCGGCATTCAGCTTGCTATGATATGCCACACCCGGTTTTGGATAATAGTACACAGAAGATACCGGGCGAGCAATCTTCCTATAATCGGTCGGTGAATTCAAGTATATCACGCGTGTTTGCTTTTTTATGAGTTGAATGCAAGGAATAAACAGAACTCTTTGAATTCCGTTGAGGTATAAATCATCGGGCGCTCGATTTGAGGTAGCAAAAAGAATGACACCGTATTCAGGACTAAGCAAGCGAGAGAACAAATTTCTCAAAAGCATTGCATCAGCCACATCGGTGACCTGAAACTCGTCGAAACATAGTACTGTCGACTTTTGCGCAATCTCACTCGCAAGAAGAGGAATTACGTCCAAATCCATGTGGCTATGCTCGACCTTAAGCTGATGGGATCGTTTATGTAAATTTTGCATGAACTGGTGGAAATGAAGTCTTTCTTTAGGCAAGTGAACGGGAACCGTCAGGTAAAACAAGTCCATCAACATGGTCTTGCCACATCCCACATCCCCCCAGAGATAAATGCCCTTTATTTCATTTTCATCAACCCTCTGATAGTTGTGCTTTTTCAGGCCACTCCCAAGAAACGATTCAAAGAATTTGGCGACGCCAATCTTTGGCTTTAACAGCTCCACATCAGGAGTCTCGACAAAGGGAGGTTCATATGTTTCTAGCTTTTCATGTAATTTGGAAAGATTTGAGATGATTTTGCGCTGATACGGGTCTTCAAGTAGTTTCTTTTCCGCAACTTTCTGGTCGTAGCTCTCAATGGGGGTCAACACAGGAGCGGTTGATAGCCGACGGAGATGCAGGCTGATGCATTTTAGAGTAACATGGGAGAGGGAACTGAGTCTTGCATTCATCTCCACGTTTCTCGCAAGCCAAGCTGAACTGTAATCTTTATTCCAATGAATGCTCGGATCTCTGCCGATATTGCCCGGGTGCAGGCCTACCCCAGCTTTAAGAGATAACCAATCAGGCATAGCGCATACAATCGATTCGTCAGAAAATTAAATATATATGGTAATATAGACATCCCAAGTGTGTCTCGAGATTAGAAGCATTAAAAGGATCCAAAATCGCAGCCCCCCTATCTTGTATCAGTCATTTCAAAGAGTAGCTCGTCATTCTCAAATTCGTCTTGCACGCGAGGGCCAGATTTACTTGCACTATTTGAATGGAAATAGCTATCTTCTTCCCCATTGTCCTCCTCGTCAAAGACGGCCTCGTATCTGATAGGCTTCCGAATCCCAGCGTAAGTCGATGGAGAGGTAGCCAATCCCGAAACTACAGATTTCGAGCTTGCTTGAGCCAGCCCAGTAGATGCCAATGGTAAAGAGTCCTGACAATTGTCTGAGGGCGATCTAGAGGAACGGAAGCCCGCGTCACGCTCGTTCAATCGCAGTGAAATGGACGGAAGGTGAGAATTGTCAAACGATGACAGTGGTAGCGATTGTGGTGGTGGCAGGTACACCGGAGGCAGCGATTTGCGACTGGAGGTCTTCGACCCCGAGTAGCTTGCCCGAGAGCTGTTGTGCCCATGGTGAAGTACTATGCTGGCATTCACATTGTCTCCAAGCTGCTGATGCTGATTTTTGAGTTGCTGGAATTTATTGAGTGCTTCCAAATGTGATGCACTATTTTCAGTCTGTGGAGTTCCCAATCGAGAGTCTGGATCGCTTGCAGAATGGACGAGACGAAGATCCAGCTTGCCATCGATCATTCTCACGAAGCTCGAAATATCGTCATCAGCATACAATCCACTGAGGGGTACGCCCGATGAACCTGACTCAAGACTTGTTCCAAGAAACGATACATTTGGGTCCGCGGTGGCGCTTGTCACTCGATTGCTTGTGTTGCTGAATCTCCTGCTGTGCCTGGATCCAAATGATGACGAAAACCGAGGTGTGCTTGCCAAGCCATCACCATGATCATCCAGCAATAAGGCTCCGTGTGAAGATGAGTTCAGTCTAGGACCCATGAAGGTTGGAATATTGGATTGCGATCCAGAGATTACTGCTGCGGTTGGTGTGTTTGATGCTGACGTCGACCCTCTGGCATTTCGCAACAAAGCAGCCAATGATGCATTTGATCCCAGCCTGTTGCTAGTGATCGAAACTCTTCTTTCAATGGACAGACTCTGAAAACTACTTCCATGAGGGCTTTGTGGGGGTGGTGAGTTAGTCAAGGATCCGACCCTAAATGGTTGAATGCTGGGCCGAGTACTGACGATAGGTGCAATTGAGACCAGCTTCAGCTTTGCTTTCTGAGGCAGCTCCTCGGAAAACTGCAATGAAGTACACGGCAGGGGGGATTTCGTCTGACGGGAGGCCAACTCCGACGACAGTTCTCTGACTTTGTCACTTATTGCAAAATGGTCAGATAGCCGCTCCTCCCTATCTTGAGCCTTGAATTTGTAGTTATTCCGGTATGCCACAGACACCCTTAGCGTCCCTAGCGACGACTCGATGGGGCTGAAATCACGCTGAGTCATGTGCGATGTAGTCAAGAGCATTTCGTGTGGAATAATGGACTTCAGGAGGCCAATGCGGGTTTTGGTATTTACGGGTGCCTTCACATCCACTATTCTGTTTTTTAATAAGACTCCCTTCGCGACGCCTTTCGCGAGGTGTTTGCGAAGTTTAGCAGTTGGGAGAAGGTATATCATGCCAAATATGACTCGAAGCTGAATTATTGCTTTCTTGTATATGAGTGGGAGTTCGTCTTGGCCTGTTGCGAGTGCGGATCTGTCGAACTCAATGAGCCATCTTTCAACAACCACCTCCTGCTTCTTGGAATCACCTTCTGCCACCACCCAAGAGCTGTTGTTGTCATCTTCAAGCATGAGAACTCCTCTTGGGCTGAGCTGCAGAAAGTCAAGCACGGTCTCAATCACAATGGGTGGCAATAGAAATGTCTCAGCCAGTGACTTCCACGATTGAAGTTCATGCTTGAGCCAAGTGTCTGTGACAGTATTCAAATTGAGATTGAACCATTTGTTGGATCGCGAGGTAGGAGCTGGTATAGTCGTAGACGGCGTCGTCTCGTTTGCGGATCGAGCTTGCACTATTAGCTGAAGCAACTTCGTGAAAAAGTTGTGCATCACTTGCAATAGCTTTGCATGCTGCTTTCGAGTAGCTGCATCCATACTAGACCCCATTGGGAAAGCGATTAGACAGCCTGTTGTAAGATTAGTCACGTACGCCTGTTGGGATAGATCTGCTATCTCGAGGTAGTTAATGCGGATGACTGGTTATTATGTTCAAAATATTGCAGGGGTCCAATGACTGTCCAAGCGTTTAATTTACCAGAGCAGACAAATTGCAAGTGGGGGCTTCTGGAATTGAGGTTACGGTGGAACTAGTTGTAAGGGACTATGAATCCTAGCTGCACTGATAGGTTGCATGCAGGCGTGTATACAAGCACGCAGTCATAGAGAGGGGGTAAGTGGCACATAAATAAATCTTCCCCGAAAGCAGGGATTACAGAGTCGTAGGAAGTTGCTGTTTATTTACACGATTGGGGTCATTGGACACAAGTTGTCGACTTAGGCTCGGGGCTAAAGCTCGGGAAGACTTCCAGACTGCAAAAGTACGGCGGCTCTAGGATTATGCCCATCAAGAATCAACGCTCTCTGTGTCTCACGTAAGGTTCCCTTGGCTAAGTACGCTTCACTCAATTCCTTTGCAGTATGCTTAGAATCGGACAAGAGGGCCAGTGAAAGCGCCATTGAAGGACTAAGATGCTGCCATGCTGTATGATCGTTAGGAAACATACAAGCAAATCTTTGCCAAACTCGCAGATCCTGACCAGAACTAAGCATGGAGTTGATCTCAGATAAGAGCTTGGGAACGGACCTGGAAATATCGGCCTGGAGCTCAGAGATAGCAAGTCCCTGAAGTTCCTCTTTAATGGGTTCGAGAAGGTCGATGAGATTTTCCGAGACGGAGATCGCGCCCAACACCAACACGACCATCAATGAGGAACCATTCTCTTCAATGTATGAGAACAATTGCTCCGTAGCGGCTTGCTTCGCGCTATCTGTATCGTATGCGTGGAGAATCTGAGCAATCAATGTTATCGCCCTATGAGAGTCACTGTGCTTTCTCAAGATATTCTGAAGTTCTTCAAGGGCCTCATCAAATTGGCTGTTGAAGAAGAACGATAGGGCAGTGACGATATGGCAAGATAACTGAATCTTACGCGTCTCTGTGCTTTCTTCGATGTCGGTGAGGAGCTCTTGTGCAAACTGAGCAGAATCTAGCGACAGCTCATAGGCCTCAACGGCTAAATGCATTCTGGCCAGTGCACTCTTCGCCTTTGAGTATTCAACGAGATCTGCAACCAGTTCCGATATTTCGTATTTGCTTTCAAGAATCGAGCAGATTTTATCGGCCACAAGTACACCAGCTTCATATGATTGGCATCGCTCACTGAGATTGAGAGCTAGTTTCATGCCCACTTCGTCATTCGGAGAGAACTTGAGGAAATTGTTGATGGCGTAGTTGGCGATACCGAACTCTTGCGCCGCTTCAATCTGCTTGGAATCCGGTGAATTTCCCACACGAATCCGAACAACTGCCCATGCATAGCATAGCATCGCAAGTGGCGAGCGACCATTGGAGAGAACGTATGCGTGTGTGGTCAAACGAGATGCGGACTTTTCGTCTCCCATAGCAGTTGATGTCAACGCGTTACCAAGCCATGAATGGGACAGCTCCGGGGCTACCGATGTAGCGCGATCGAAGGCCTCGGATGCTAAGGCGGTGTCCCCGCAACGCAAATACAAAGCAGCTAGATTTGTCCACGCAATAATACTTCTCTGGTCAAGTACGCTTGCCTTGATGTAGCAATGCTGAGCAAGCTTAGTATTCTTCTTGACGTAAGCATTTCCAAGTGCAAGCCACAACTCCGCATTGTGACTCTCTATTTGAATGGCAGCTTTCAAGCAATCCACACTGGCCTCGCTGACACCGTAGTCTATTTCAGTCTCGGTGTTATCCAAATTGAGATAGGTAATTCCTAAATTGAAGTTGGCCATGGACCTGAGCAACTTATTCGCCGCTTTGGGAAGTGCATTCAATGCTGCCCTTGCGGCCAATACTTGAAGTAACAAGACTGCCTCAAGGAAATTCTTTTCATTTAATAGATTTCTGATTCTCACAATAGATATCTGATCAATCTCAGCATTCTCCTGTCCGTCAATTACCTCAATCACGAGCTGAAAAGGGAGCTTTTCGACGTCGAATTGTACTGAGGAAGTGATTTGGAGGCACTCTATGAGAGCCTTCCAAACCTTTTGAGACGACGGATTGAGGCGAATGCAATCGCAAATTTGCTCTATTGCAGTACGAACAACAGACATTGTTCGAGTGATAAAGCCCCCAGTCAATAGTTGCTGACTGTAATATATGGTATGCTCCCCAATAGCAACGAGAATGCACTCCTGCTTGGGATCCAAAGATAATGCATTCCTGAGTTTCTCAATCCCATTAATGAAATCGCCACTCTCACACAAAGATAGCCCAAGCATGTAGAAGCTTGCCCAAGACACCGTTTCCGATGTGCACAACTTTCTGAAAACTTTAATTGCAGCATCCATCCGCCCGCAATTACGATAGGCTTCACCGAGTCCCATCCAGCACTCTTGGTCCATTGCCAGCATTCGCAATGCTGTCTGGAACCACTCGATGGCTTTCGCGTCATTTTGTTTGTTCAAAGCGGAGCATCCTAGGACCCTATAAGGCCACGATCTGTCGGAATCCTCGTTGTGCTGACTGAGTAACATGCGTCTGCTTTTATCTGACAGAGTTACTCTCTGACAGAGAATATCGGTTACATCCCACTCATTTCGTTGCGCAAAATTAGCTACCAAATACTTTGCTGCCACGATTTCAGAAGCGTCAATCTCAAATGCTCTGTAGAAGCACTTCTGAGCGTGCACATTGTCATTGCGATAGTTTTGGTAAATCAATCCCAAAAGAGTATACGACGGAGCATACATGCTTGAATGCCGAAGTGACTCAACGAGGTAATCGTGTGCGATATTTGCAGACTCTGGCAAATTGGGCTTCTCAAGGAGGACACATTTGGCTAATCTCCAATTCACTGTTGCAGCCAAAAGACTCGCCTTGCCCGAGACAAAGCGGATATTTTTCAAAGCTTCTAGTAAAGTTTCCCGGCCCTTTTCATATTCCTTGCTCAAAACGAGACACCATCCTAGCTCAGTCAAAGCATTCGCATCTTCGGGTTGAGCGCGTACTACTTTTTCTAGCAACTCCCGTGAGCCAACCAAATCGAGCTTTTCAAGAAGAATCAATCCCTTGCCAATGAGAGCCTGAAGATTTTCAGGTGTTGAATCAAGCACTTTATCGAATAGCTGTAAAGCGCGTGCAAAGTTCTTTGGGGCCTCGTGATATGTGTATACAGTTGCAAGAGCGCACAAGATATCACGCTTGCAATTCTGAAGATCTATGCCGAAACTGCGATGGAACTCGGCCAATCGGCGAATAGCCTTTGCACATGTAACTGAGCCAACCTCGTATTCTTGCAAATGTATGTAGAAAGTGCATATGATTCTGTTTGCGAGCATTGACGTCTCGCTTTTGGAGTAGCCCTCAAGCATCATTGCTAGCACTTCACCTCCACTGTATTGGTTTTGATTGCTCGTGGGATCAACACTGACACCATCCAGATCAATGACTTCGCTATCGAGTGCTTCCGATGAGGGGTCGAACAATCCTCTAATGGCATCCTTTTCACATGGGCTAATTTCGCTAATCAAGTATGCTTTGACCAATCTCCCCAAGCCTTCGTTCTTAAAGTTACGAGCGAATGAAAGCAATTGGTCTTGGTCGTAGTCGTAAAGACTTGCAGGATCCTGAAGATCAAAGTGAACCGACCACACGAGAATTTCTGAAGTTCCTATGAGAGTCATGTCCGCCGCCATTTCACTGATCTCTTTCCGAAGACGATCTTTCTCGGGAGAGAACTTGAGCATTCTATATTTGTACTTGAAGAACCTTACCTCATATTCTTTCCTAAGATCATCGTCCTGACAAATGTTCAAAAAAAGTTGGTATAAGTTTGAGAGGTCATTTCGTTTGCACACTTCCCACTCGTAAGCGTCAAGCTGGGATTGGAGAGCCTGTGTCAAAACTCGGGGCATTTTCATTCTCTCCTTCGCAAGAACAGAGCGAGTTTCGGTGGACTCTTTGTTTTGAACCAAAGATATCAATTTTTGTAGATTATCCAGAGGTTGTCCCATCAGGCTTCCAACAAGAAAACCGAGCTCCGTGTCTGGAAGTACCGAGCGCAAGAAAAACTCACGAAGCTCGTAATCCAGCTGGTATTTGTGCTTATTAAGATACCTAAGAGCTTCATTTATGGCTTCGGTATAACTCAGTTCCTCCTCCGAGAGAACACGTACATATCTTGTGAGAATGTCGAAGTACCTGCGATAATCGTCGAGATCTTGAGCAGCCTGAAAGTATCCCTTCCATCCAAGAAGGTTTTTGGGGTCAATTTCGATGGATCGTTCGTACGCAACAAGAGCCTTGTCAATGTTGTTCAATTGCAGATACGCTTTACCCCGAAACAAGTATGCGAAATAGTTTTGGTTATCAAGAGATAGGACTTCCCTTACTGATGCAAGAGCAGTCTCAGGATCATTTTCAGTAATAGCCTTTCGAGCTTCTTTGAGAAGTTGTTTCGCAGACATGCCTTTGCTCGAGTATCGCTTCTCTCACTACAAATGTAGAGTCACGTGATACTTACTTGTGATTCTTAAAGTACTGCCCTTTCGAGTTCTCAACATGTCACATGCCATGTTAATCTATGAATTATTTACTAATGGCACCATTCATACTTCACTGAAACAGGCTCAGCTATCTGCCTTCTTCCATGGCCAGCTTCCATTGTGGTTTCGTGTATTACTAAAGCAATTGATTACATTATGGGACACTAACCGCAGCTACAAATTGAAATCGTAACTTGCGAAATCAAGAGTCTGAAACTTGACCCAATATCGACTTGATGAGTCGAATTGTGCAAATGGTCACGTGCTTGGCATCGCCAAACAAAATCACCATCATATGCACAACTCCTGAAGATATGAGCTTGGACATCGACGATCCGGCCCGAAATCAATCCCCAAAGGCATACTTGTATGTCAAAGTTGCCGAAGCCCATCTCGGGAAAACTCCGTCAATAATCGTTGCGTCCTTGATCCTGTTTGGACGGCTCACTGCAAAGGAACTCAGTAAACAAAACGACTTGCCACTCAAGCTTGTCAAAACATCCTTGGTTTCATTAATACAGCTAAATTGCATTCAGTATTGGAAAGATGAGGGTAGAAAAGACTTCCATTACTCATTGAACGAGGAAGGTATCATTCTTCTATTGCTGGCTGGCGAAATTGTTGCGGTCATCAAATCACTCCATGGGGAGGACGATGCTGAGATCGTTCAAAATATTATAGAGAACGGCAGTATCCAGGTTGACGTATTATTGGAGTCCTTAGAATCCGAAACTTTAAAGCACAAAAAGATGGAGAAGTTGATGAGATTACACGGGAACGGATGGGTGAAGGAAATGCGTAAGGTCGACTATAATCCTGTTGAAGATGTTTGGGACAACCTCTATAAGTCAACTTTAAAGCTGATGGCCCGAAGTGCCTCCACCAGTGAGATCAAACGCATTGCCGACGCCAAAGAAAAAACAAGATCAAAGTTCGATCAGCTATTTCCTGAGCTGGACAGCTCTAGCGAGCTTTTCTATATTCAAGGTGGTATAAGAAAGCTCAAAGGAAATGCTCAGCTTACTTTCAACTTAGCTCGTTACGAGAGGCATCTCAGAAGCCGAGCGTTCGTTGACTTGGCGGGGTCTAGGTTGGGCTTGATCACTTCCAAAATCTATGGCGTTTGTTGCGGCCTTGTTGAAAATAAATCGCCGCCCTTGAATCACTGGTACAGAAAAATAAGTGCCCTCCGTGGTGATCCCGAGAAGGAACGAATCTTCTTCAACTCGATTGAAAACAAGCTTGTCGAATCGAAACACACTGTCTTCAGTGTCCAGGAGCTTGCAAACACCATTCCAAAGGACTTGGACATCAGGAATTCAATTTTAACCCAGAACTTCGCAGTTCCTAGAAAGCGCGTGAACGAAGAGCTCGAAGCCCCTGACCTGAAAAGAATCAAGCTTGAAGATGACTCTACTATCAGCTCCGGTGCCAATGGTAGGCTTCTGAGCTCTATCGAGCCACATTCACGATCTCCTCCGCTTGAGCTTCTCACCGAGCACCTCCGAATCTTGTGTTCTTCTCGCTATCCGTTTTTAGTTGAGGTTTCCCCCGGGAACTACACGGTACCCTTTCAAAGCCTCTCTCAGCATGTTGCATCATATCACTATGACACATTGATCAAAACCACTTTGGGAAATAATGCTCTTAGAGTTCTAAACTGCGTCAGAGCCTTGAAGCTAGTAGATGAGAAGGCGATTTCTAATACGGTGCTTCTCAAGGACAAGACGGTCAAATCAGAACTTTATAAATTGGTGAACGCCAACGTGTTGGAGACACAAGAGATTCCTCGAAGCGTCGATAGAGCCGCCTCTAAGACATTCTTTTTGTTCAGACATAAACCCTATGCATCGCATCGGTATGTGCATGAAACTTTGGCATTTTCTATGGCCATGACGCTAGACAAAATCTCCGACTTTAAACAGGGCCATAAAATACTTCTCGAGAAATGCGATCGAGAAGATGTGAAAGGACACGAGGAGGAACTCCTTCTCGAGAGTGAGTTGAGAACACTAAAAGAATTACAGACGAGAGAATTTGAGAATTTGGCTCGTATGATGCGGCTTAAATGGTTGCATTTCATTTTCGGTGCGTTACAGCTGTGTTAAGCAGAATGAATAGTACTGGGCTTTTATAGCGGAATCCCAAGGCCCGAATTTTTTTTAAGTCGCAACCGCAGCTCTATATGAACTAGTTGATGGTCCTTTATCACATGCTTTCGGGAAGGTCTCTTTCGAAATTGACAAATGCATGTCGCTTCCCGGACACGCTACTACAATGGATTTTTGCAGATGCTCATTTATTAGTCTGCGGTGGTCGACAATTGAAGTTTATAAATCCTATTGGTCTGAGGATTGAAATCTGAGACTCAGAAATGAATTCGATTTCTGGATTAGTGGTCAGCATCCTGGCCGGGGTTGCAGGTCTCGTAGTTCAACACCTTGAAGATCTTCCAGATACCAAAAGCGATTGCTGAGCCCAAGAAAGGTCCCACCCAGTAAATCCAGTGGTAGTTGGGGAAAGACTTAGCTGCCACGCATGGTCCGAAGGATCTAGCGGGGTTCAATCCAGCACCAGTGTAGTAAACTGAGATCAAATGGCCCAAAAACAAAGCGATACCAATCACGAATGGAGCCATGAAGGTTGCTCTAGCCTTCTCAACGGCCATAAACAACACAGCCAAACACAAAAGAGCAGTAGCGAAGGCCTCAATGAATACACCTCTAGCCTTCGAGCAGCCGCCGCCCAAGCCATTGGCGAAAGCAATAGGACCGGGGGTCATAGCAGAGGCAGCGCCGGCAGCAGCCATGCCTGCAAGCATCTGAGCCAAGAACATGATCGCTCCCCTAATTGGAGGAACTGCGCCAGCCAATACGAGAGACAAGGTAACAGCAGGGTTCAAGTTACCCCCTGAAATCCTGAAGAACATGAAGACAGGTACCATGACACCAAATCCGAAACCAAAAGCAATCATAACGAGCTGGGGAGGGAACGAGCCAGTAGTTGGAATGTCAGGACTTTGGTTTGCGATCTGAGCAATGACGAAGGCAGTCCACAAGAAAACGAAAGTTCCAAAGAACTCACCTAAAAATGCAATCAAGTGGTTCTTGGTCGCACTTGCCTCTGGTGTACGGGCAGCGTACACACCAGATTCCTGAGCTTCAACGTCGGTAGTCATTAGAAAAATGTGTAAGGGGAAATGGTGATGACAGGGTACTGGACGAACCGGATTGGGTATTTATATTGCAGAACAAAAATGTGTGTGCCTCAAAATGCAGGAATATGCGGCGAAACGTTCGCTGCGCCTACGGTAAAAAGAAATTTTTTCAGGTGCTCCTTCGAAGCCGTACTTATGAGTACTCAATATTGAAGCACGCCACAAATCTTCCTCAATTAGAACCCCAATGAATGCAGTCGATAAATTTGTTCGAGCGACGTACTGGATTTGGCTTTGAGTGACCATGCACAAGTATCGAGTTTCATGCACTCCTGCATTTATTTCACAGGCCCATCGCATACCGAAAATCTCCTCCTGATGGGTGCAATCTGAGCGCAATGTTAGACAATCGAGTCTCGGGACGCTCGGTGATATGTCCATTCTGGCTTACTTAATAGCGTCGTATAACCCCAAGGAGCTTGGTATATCGCCAGAGTTCATAACGAGGAATTATGCACGACATGCAAAAAGGGCAAATGCACGTGCTTGTCCCGGATTGTCATTTAATCATTTCCCACTAATTCGCTTTTGAAAGTGACTGAGAGTACTAACCTAATCCAGACTATACCATCCAGAAGTCTGGAGCTTCAAATTCTGAATACTCAGATCAATTGGTTTTCTTTCTGGGTGCAAGGACTCTCACTTTGAGTTGCCGGCGCGCGGGTGTTAATTTCCAACTTTGAATGACATACTCTTCGGCGGGGAGAGTTGCCGCCGCACCCTTGCATATGGATAGTGCTATTGTTAGCAGTGAATGCCCAAGCTTATTCTGCAGAGAAGCCACTGGCACTTTTATGAACTCTTTTCGTACTCTCATGTTTTGAAACTCACTTTTTTCAGAATTGGTACCCAATCACTCCGAAGCGCAATTTGAAGTCAACTATATACTGCCCAACTTGCCCAGAATTAACACAGGATGCAGCACTTCGCATCCTAATACGTGAAATGTAGGTCACGTGAC
Source organism: Hermanozyma aechmeae (assembly GCA_030583085.1). Classification (NCBI taxonomy): domain Eukaryota; kingdom Fungi; phylum Ascomycota; class Pichiomycetes; order Serinales; family Metschnikowiaceae; genus Hermanozyma; species Hermanozyma aechmeae. The sequence goes on along the minus strand of JAJMHA010000023.1, from coordinate 146,392 downwards.
AGCACACTCAGTATCGTACTCAGTTCGCGTTATGGTCATCAATGGCAAACAAGAGGGCCCTATCGCTCACCCGCGACGAGCTGGGGCTATTCTCAGATGAACATTCAATAGATGGTTTCGAAGAATCAAACACAATTGGTTCCGCGACAGGTGCTTCTGCATCGCCAGACAATTTGCTATCATGGATTGACAGTCTAAGAGCGAGAGCAAATGAAACAATCAAGAGCCAGGAGAAGGAAACTAGGAGGTTCAGTCAAATTTCTCGTCAAGAGGTGTTACGAGAAAAATACAGACACCACATCAATGCTGAACTCTTCACTCCGCTTGAACAACTCGCACAAAGTGACGAAGGTGTTAAGACTTTGGGAACCGATGAACCTTTAGATGAAATTAACTCGTCAGATCTCGCCGGTAGAGATACAGAGATATATCATCTGATCGGCAATTTCGCGGAAGCTCCAGGCCTGATTCTGAGCAATCAGACCAACAGCCCCTTGTCTGATGACGACATAATTGAGATTACCAGCGAGAGTGAATGCCATGAGCAAAGTGCAACGAGTTCCGAAAATGAAGACTTAAGTGGTACCTACAAGATGGAAACTGACAATGAGAGTTATGCGGAGACCGAACGTTTCATTCAAGCGCCTTTCAAAAGTGAGGAGGATTTCCTCATAACAAGCGATAGCAAAATCGATTTGCTTGACCAGTATGGGCAAACTTTCTTGGATCAGGTTGACGAAAGCGTGATGAGAGCGGAACGTACTGAATTAATTGAGGAAGGTTATCTTCAAAGCGCCCCCCGCACGCCCGCATATTCTGGAGCCTCTTCGCATGATTCAACAGCTTCTTCGGGTTACTCTGAGAATTCAGAATATCCTCAGGTCCCCTCTAATTCTCGGGAAGACGAGCTTGAATCCGCTGCTTGCTCATCGCAAGAAGAGATGCACCATTCAATGACCTCAGCAGTTAGTCTAGATTTCCCGGACGATGGACCGAACGAGTCAATAAATGTCTTTGGCCCTGCAGGCCACGGGTCGTCGGCTCAGGAGGGTGACATCTCCAATACTGGCAGCAGTCTAGTTGAAAATGAAGATCCACCGTCCGGCCCCGAGACAGAGAGGGAAACTTCAACGCCTGACAGTATTGGCGTTTCTGAGTTCAATACAGAAGGCGCTTTGCCACAGGACGATTCCTTATATTTTGATCCTCACGACTTTGCTCTAGTTGCTGGCGCTGCGCTCAAGGAAGAAACGATACATGACGAGGTAGAACTTCGAAACTTGCTGAGGCAGATATCTCCAACAAGATATGGGTTCATGGAGTCTCCAACACTAGATCCTTCTGCGCCTGATTCTCCGGCACTCTCATCGCTTGGGAAAGAAATAACCTTGCATTCAATACTTTTTAACAGCGAATCATCAGTCAAAGCATCAGTGCAGTCTGCTCCCTCGATGTCTGCAGATAGCTCAAAATCTAAATCACCCAGTATCGCTCTAGCAATACCTGATGACGTGAGTGATCTGAGTAGTGCCTCATTCGCAGACGCAGAAACCGAGAATAGAAAGAGCAGGCCTTCAAGTCCCCTTAAATTTGACTCTTGTGAGAGGGCGGTGCCAGAGGCTCTGTCATTACAAGCACGGAACAAACATCCCGTTTTTAAAACAGTTTCGGAGTCGAGACCAGAAGAGCAACTTGCGGCTCTCAGGGTGATGGAGCGAAAGTATGGCTTCAAGCTCAAAGTTGTTCATGATCTTGAGCATCAATTAGGGGTTGCAGAATCGTCCAGTTCTGAACTGGATTTGACTTTGTTCCACGAATGCCAAGCTACACCAGCAAATGAATTGAAAAATCACTCCGAAACTCTTAATGGGAGACCGTCTCGTGCATGCGGCTCCATGACGTCTACAGAATTCCTGGGCGGCGCAGTATCGCCAACAACAGACGTGTTACACACTGGAGAGAATTACAAGGAAATTTCATTTCCACAAAGTGATCCAGAGAAAAACGTCCTTCAGCACCTTGGATATCCACCAATCTTAAAACCCGTTCTCGAAAACGTTGATGACGAGTTCCGGAGAGCCATTGATGGCACTTGTGACTTGCTCGGAGCCATTCTTGGTCCGCCTTTTGTACCTCTGGCCGAGCCGACAAGTGATTGCGATACTGACGAAACTTCAGACTACTATTCAGCTACCGGTGATTCATCGCCGAAAGTTTCAAAGGGCAAGCAGTGTGGAAAAGTCTCCTTCCTTGGTGATTGTGCAGTTTCCAGGCAACGACTCCTGGCAAAAGAAGTCTCCACTAGGCCATTGACCCTTTTGAATAATTTTTTGATCAAACTTACCTCGGTCATTGACGGGGTGGTTCCATTTTCCCAAATAAAGCCATTCATGTGGAGGACTCAGACTCAATTTATTAACAGAAAATCCATGACCAATATCAAAAGTCGACGAGGCTTTCTCGTGGGTCATGACGATAATGATGATAATTATAGACTGGCCGATGAGGCAACAGTTGGGGAAAGAGACCTCGTCGACTTCCTTCAACATTCACCTCACGTTGCGACCTCTTCAGCAGATCTGGATTTTGGAGCAAAGACCTTACCTGTGAAAGTTATGACAACCGACAGTGGCGATTCAAGCTGTCAAGTCTCTCCCCAAGCTTACTCCTCCTCTATGATGAACAGAGTCAATCAGACGGTAGTTTGGCTGAATAATGCTTTTCTTCATATTGGCTGTCCGAGTTTTTGTCATCTGCTAGTGTCAAATGTTTCGGAGTATTGGAGTCTACGCGATGTTTCCTCTAGAACCAAAAGACTATTGGGGTTGTCTCGAAGGTTGCCCATCACCCCAGAGTTCAATTGTCTGGATGCATTGAAAACCTATCCATGCAGTCCAGAATTTCTTCACATCTTGAAGAAAGCTCAACTTCGGAAGTTCCGTCTGCAGGTAACTAACCCTTTATTCATCATATCTATTAGATACAAGGGAGTGCAGTGCCATCGGAAGCGCTCGTCGCTTGCTTCATTATACGGGAAACGCAAACAAAAGAAACGCCAAGGTCGAACTTTATCACGTTTTCCTGGAGATGTTGAAGCAATTGCCGACCCGTTTCTGGAGTCGAAGTACCAAAAGCGCATACGAATCACAATTTCGAAGTATGGCTACGCCCACAGGATCGCGGAGCTGGTCTTTCACATCCCTAGACATGAGATTTTGGGTTCGTTCAAATCGGGTGTCGCCTCCATAGCCCTGCATCAGGCGGAGCCTTACATGGGAGCGTTCACTGAAGATTCAGCGTTTAATATTGACAGATCAACCGAGGAGTTGGAACATTCATCGTCAGTGCTGCCATCTTCTCCAGCAGTGCAAAATTGGAGACTTGCACGTACTCCCCCATACTCTTCGGAGCATAAAATACCAGAAATGTTTGAAGAACTGCTGGCAGATCTGACAAAGATGTCTGTTCATTTCAGTCGGTCCTTAAGATTGGAAGATTCCATGGCCCGATCTGAGAAATCTCGCGCCACGAGAAAGCGCGAACAAAGCCACTCGAGAGATCATGCTGCCTTCAGAACTCGCTCACGATCACCTATCAAAAGAAGTCTCTATGAGATCATCGCGGATGCTGAGAATTTAAGCCACAAAAGAGGGCGTTTAGCTCGAAGAGACGAAGATGATCAGAGTTGACAGACTTAGAGCGTGTAACGAATAAATACCTCGTTTCTATACAAATGTTCTCATGCCAAACTCGTAGGCACTGAAGAAGACCATATTTACAACAAAAGAGCGTGTCATCTGGATCCCAACTCCACGATACATACTTCTTGAAAATGTGAGTGTCTTCTCACTGAATTCGAGAGGTTTCATGCCCTGCTTCACTCTGACAATATTGGAAACAATCTTCTTTTGGACCAAGGACTTCGCAGTGTCAAATGGGAAAATGAATGCCCAACATGTCACCCCAGACATTCCACCCGCTAATAATATGGAAACTGGAGAATTTGCAGACAGGGTACCATTGATAAAGCTATTCGAAGTCCACTTAAATAGTTCATAAACCGAAAAGTAAATTCCTGACCCAAATGCATCCCGCATTAGGCTGTACTTGTATCCAGAATAGAGTCCGCCAATTCCTCGAACAGAAACAATATTGTTCACGATCTTGACAATTGACTGATTGGACGGGTTTGCCTTGAGTTTATGTGCCTGCAGATCTGCTAATGTCACGATTTGCGAATAAAGCTTCGTAAACTCAAACGGACAGGCAAACATAGACACAGTAACTCCAGCTACGAAACCTGCAGTGAAGCAAACCGGTAGATTCTTGACGAGAGGAAATCTCTCATTATTTTCCACACATTGCCATCCGTAGAGAACGTCAAAACAATAAGGTTTTGCATGAGTGAAAACTGAGACACTCAAGCTTCGCGTTATGGAGGTGGACAATAAAGGAGCCATTATTCCTCTATAGAAACCACGAAAGCCATCATTGGCATAGGTTTGTTTTGCACAGTCGAAGACAGAAGTGAAATGTTTAAATGTCTGCATTCGCGTCTTCAATGTATCCAAAGGGTACCCAATGGTAGTCGAAACCAATGAGGTGCTATAGGCAATTACACTCGTTCTAAATGGAGCAAGCCATTCGGGAAAGATCTTGATGGCTTTTGATTTATCGACTTCACCTGTAATTGCCGGTATCAGAACCTTCTCGCCATTCCTTTCCATTCGAGCAGAAGTTGTGGCAATGGTCTTGTCTTGCAGGATCATAATTCTCATCGCATCTTGATTGATAACGAAAGCGTTCCTGCATTCGAAGAGTGCCAAAGCAATGTGAGATGGAAAGCGAAATCAGCTACGGACTTAAACTCTCTCGTTCTCCCGCTTCAATTATGATTCAATTACTAAGGGTATTTTAGGTTCGTGCCGGACCTTGGGATACTTGAATCTCAGATGAAGTTGGGGCTCCGAAATTGCAAGGTTAGTTCAGCTTCTCAATTTATCTATCACGCTTGTCTTCATTTGCCATTTGCAAAACTACAAATCAACGCGTCAAAGGATCCATCTTGTGCAAGTTAGTCAAACCAAAAATTAAACAAAGGACTGACCATGTAACTTAGATGCCCTGCATGTAACAACACTCTTACCCTTGATGAACTACTTACGAAGGAGACGTAATGACGCTGATGACAATTCTGAAACTGGAAGCGGTACTGATACCCTAAAGTCTAGAAAGCCACCAAACACCGCTTTTAGGCAGCAGAGACTCAAAGCTTGGCAACCAATCCTTACTCCAAAATCAGTGATTCCACTTCTCTTCTTGTTAGCGGTTGTCTTCGCCCCGCTTGGCGTTGTTCTCATTTACGAGACATACAACATCGAAAAGTTGGAGATTGATTACTCACATTGTGCTCGCGATGCTCGAAGTGATTTTATGGACGTCCCAGGCAAGTATGTTCACCATCACTTCCGCCACAAAAATTCTGATCCAGACGTCAGATGGAGGCTAACAACTGCCACTGATGGTGTTGGTTATAATGATCTGACTTGTGTGATTCAATTTTCAACACCACGGAATTTAGAGCCTCCAATCTATTTGTATTACAAGCTCACGAAGTTTTATCAGAATCACCGAAAGTACGTCGAACTGTATGATGTTCATCAACTTGGAGGTGAGGATGTGTCAGCTGAATCGCTCTCGTCAAACTGCGATCCACTCACCACGTTTACAGACGTTAGTGGTAAACGGAAGGCTTATTATCCTTGTGGTCTCATAGCCAACTCATTTTTCAACGACTCGTTCAGCAGTCCCACCTTGCTAAACACAAAGAGCGGAGATGACAACGAGACTTACGTTCTCTCCGAGCGCGGAATATCGTGGTCCTCGGACAGAAAGCACCGCTTCAAAAAGTCAACATATCTGCCTGATGATGTAGTTCCACCACCCAATTGGGCTAGGTTGTTCCCTCAAGGATATAATTCATCGAATTTCCCAGACCTCTCTGAGTGGGAGCATCTTCAAAACTGGATGAGAACAGCGGCCTTGCCGACATTCTACAAGCTTTATTCGAAGAATACCACCATGCCATTAAGCTCGGGGACTTACGAGTTGGAAATTCTGCTTAATTATCCTGTTGAGGTATTTGGAGGATCCAAATCTTTGATTATTACGACTAGTTCAATACTTGGAGGTCGTAACATGAGCTTGGGTATAGTCTACTTCGTCGTGGCCATTTTGTCTCTTGTGTGTGCTCTTGGTTTCTTTGTTTACCATTTGGTGAAACCTAGACGAGTTGGAGATCACAACTTCCTACGTGAGAATGGAAATTCTCACCAGAGGAGGGAGCAGTTGTAAAAATTTAACGTTATTTTTCTTTACAGTTACCGTAGCCCTTATGATTTCGAGTAGTGCATGTACCGCTCTTTTTGGGGTCGTTCGCAACCCCAGTCTGTTACTGCAGTCGACAATGAACGCTAATCATCACTTGCAATTCTTACAACAGCATCGGCCAGTGGGTCCTCCTAGTGGACAGCTGCCACGACTTGCACAGGTTCAAATGCAGCAACAGCGCCATCTACAGCAGCAACGTCAGATGCTAATGAACCAGCACATTCCTCATCAATCGGCTCATCAGCAACTGCAGCAACAACCCCAAATCCCGAATCAACAAGTGCCGCCGCAAGGCCTGAGTGGGAATCCTTTCCTTGCAGCTTTGACAAGCGGATTCAACCAGAATGCTAGTCTAGGTGCTACTGATCCTCCTTCGCAGGCACTCTTGAGCCAGCCTTCGGAAAATTTGCGAGTTGAGCAGTATGCTGATCAACTGCAACAGCATAGAGCATTTTCTCGTGCACAACCACGCCCCAGTTCTCAAATGAGAAATCAGGCATCTCTGGTGCGTCATCAGATGTCACTGCAACAAGTTCCAGTGATCAAGGATGTTTGGAAGTTCAACGCTGAGTTCGAATTCAGTAACTTGAGGAGTTTTGCCTGCGATAAGACATCTGATGTATACATCCTGATTCATCAGGAAATCCCTGGCATCGTTTCGAGACCTGTCGGGACATTCAAATCGTCCTCTGATTACCATTACCAAACGCTCAGAACAAATGCCGACTTGTTAAATATAATTCAGCTTTCCCTTTGCTGTGTGAAAATTAGGGATGGGGAAGTAAGCAATTCGATAATTTGGCAATTCAACTTTGCTTATGATATAGGGACTGAGATGTACAATGAAGAGCATCTTTCCATGCTATCACAGTCGGCGCTGATCCACTTCAATATGCACAAGTTGGAGGGGATCCCTCATTCAACTTTTGCGGAGCTTTTCATTGAAAGTGGTCTCCTTTTGGATCCTCTGATCAATTGGCTAAGTTATCACTCTGGATATGACTTGGGATTCCTTGTGAGCCTTCTCACCAATGATATATTGCCAACTGAGGAGAGCGAATTTTTTTGGTGGTGTATCAAGTACTTTCCTAGCTTCTATGACCTCAAATATTTGGGAAGCCAATTGGCGCCTCCTACTTCTGGCGGGAAAATAATCTCGCCCAATCAGAAACCAAGTGAATTTGGAGGCGTAGAGGCTGTTCAGAACGTTGGTGAGTTTGGTAAAGGGTCATCATCCAGCAACAAGCCCTCGGTAGAGTATCTCGCAGAGGAATTGAATCTTTTGCCAATTTCGCCTTTGATTCGGCAATTCTTCACTGCCAATACGCAAGTTACCGGGCAGCATCAGCAGATGACTTCCACTTTGCATGCTTATTTGTTGATGGAGTGTTTCAAGGAATTGCTCAATCGTGCGGATTTTGACTTACGCCAATTGGAGAAATTCAAAGCTTTTATATGGGGCTTAGGGCCAGTCAGCTCTGCTGCAAAAATGGAAACTGAAAACTCGCCAAGTAAAGCACAAAATTGGTGATCGAGGGAATGTGGTGAGAGCTGAATGCAAAATAGAAGTGACAAACAATCCGTATATAACTGAACATTCCTTCTCCTCAACTTCAGTCGCTAAGAGAGATGACGTAAAGCACGGTCATTTGCGTTTGCTACAGTTAAGTTTATGTGGACATCAAGGACCAGTAAACTGGAAGCTACGCGAGGGTTTGATTTTGTCGCGGGTCGTATATTGACATCCGCTGGGTGAATTTAGCTTCAGCGAGGTAAGTGATAATCATAGAGGGGCGAAGTGTTTATGAGCTTGAGGCCCACTTGGTGACTGCGTGCCTCATAAATAAACGATATTAAGTCACCGTACAAAGTGATCTTCGGAGTAGATCCATGATTCTGCGCTTTGTCGTCAAGTCGGGTATTCATTCACACTGTTCGACGCGGGAGTGGATGAAGATTTCTACCGCTTATTTGCATGCCCTTGAGTGCTGTCGAAGTTGCTGCTACTGTTGATCGAGATGCTTCTTGCACTTACAGCATGTGAAGTAACCCTTTTCCCAACCATTTCTTTTAAAATGAGCAGCACACTCTTTGCAAACTTACTTTATGTCAAGTTGTGAATTTTCTTCTGTAATTCCATTGTTGCTGCATCCAGTGTTCTTAGGAATTCAAAATTTCACCCACTGGGCCCTGGTAATCGTTTTTCTTCATAATTACACCAGACTCTTAGTGGCTAGGAGTTCGTGGATCAAAGACACCAGACCTAGGGTAGAGTCTTGCTTATAACAAAATGCCTCGAGAAGAAAAATTTCAAGAGAACAATAATCTCGCGAGGTAGATTAAGTTGAGCCAATTAGTTAGCTTCAATCGACGTTCCTTCTCTTAGGTATAATAGGTTGCCATCTGCATTTAAACGCTCTTTCGCATGATTCATAAAATTACGCGAAGTTGGCAAGCTTCCAGTTTATTGTTTTCATTACCGTCAAAGAATATGATTATAAATAATGGAACTGCAAATATTGAGAAAAAGGAGTTCAGCACAGGAAAGCTATTGCAGCTAGGAGGTTCCTTTGATGGCTCATGTTGCTCGGAAGTTTGCGCTCGCAACGGGCAGTTGCATTCTCACTACGGTGAATTATGAGATCCTCTGGCCCCTCGGTAACGCAAGCATTATGGCAAGGCACTATTCAACTTTCGGAATGACCCACGTACTCTGCCTTTCGTTTTGAGCATTTGCCATGGCTAACCCTGGCATGGGCCCCAAGTAACGCGTCTGTCTCTATTAATCTTGTTATAACATATGAGGGCGGTTGGATGACAAGTTCGGGCCGCGCGCGATCCGGTGCCTCAGTATCAACATCAACTGCAACTACAGGAACTAGCGTAATGGGTGAACCCGTGAGTGAGGATGGCAAGGAGGCGGCTTACCCTGGATTGTTAAGATTGGCGATTTCGAGAGATGCTAGAAAAATGGCTATTCGCAGCGAACATCTTACGAGCATTCTTCATAGGTACGGGTTAAAGGGACACACAAAGCTATGGGCAAGCGCTCTCGATCAAAGAATAAAAGACATTTTTGGTCTCCGACTAAATCAGTGTGGGCCGCAATTTATCCTAGAAAGCGCATTGGAGAAACGCTCTTCTGAAGTGTTGATGAAGATGTTGTCAGAAATCCCACCGAATGAGCTGAATGTAGTTGCGACTCTGAGTTCTAAGACTGGATCTGGAACTCTAAGCTCACATGAATCATTGAGAGGCGGTGTTGCTATCCTAGTAATCGCTTTGGTCACCATTTGCGATAATCGCATGAATGAAATCGACTTGATTGACTATATGGCAAGAGTTGGTCTAGCCGATGCGAGAGGAAAGTCTGGGCTCGGGAACATTACAGATACTAACGATATATTGAATGAGCTCGTGAAGCAGAAGTTTTTGGCTAAAAATACTTCAGTGGATCCTACTGGAACAAGGAATCATGTGTACTCCTTAGGAATCAATTCGGCACAAATTGGCGCTGACACAATCTTTAGTTATCTTAAACAGGGAAACTCAGATGAGCTTTATGCTAAGAAATGCCTTAGCAACATCTCCAAATGCTTTCCAGGTTTTGAGACACCCCCGCCTTTTTCATGATCACCCGAATTTTCAAGCCTGCGTTGCCAGAGCGGAATTCTTCCGCATGCATATGAAAAGTGTACCAGAATTGAGCGTGCAATCTCCCCCATGCTTGACTAGTTAGGCTCATTAATATCAAAGCATAATTACTAGAGCAGGTGGAAAATAATTTCATTGGCCGAATTATTGCGTAGTCTATGAGACAGAAGCCTTTGATTCGTAAGCAATTCGTTTCCCTTCAACATTATTATATGCAAGACCGAAGTTGATTCTATATAAGGCTAATTCTCGCCCCACAAATGCGATAGGTTACCCACCCCAACCGAAATGGCTCTAGACAAGTTAGACGTTTGCGTGATCGCGGCTTTGGCACTAGCTTTGGTTTACTTTTTCGGCAAAGATTATATATTTGCAAGCTCTTCAGAGAATTCTGCCGGTTTTGTTGCTCTGGGACAAGATGACGGTGACCGTGATTTAGCGAAAGTCATCAAGCGAAATGACAAAAATGCCGTGGTTTTCTTTGCATCCCAAACAGGAACTGCCGAAGACTTTGCTCATAAATTTTCTAAAGAGTTGCATTCCAAATTTGGCTTGAATGTTCTTAATGCGGACCTAGCAGATTACGACTTCGACAACTTGCAAGATTTGGATCCCCAATGCTTGTTCTTTTTTTTCGTGGCAACATACGGTGAAGGAGAACCTACGGATAATTCTGTGGAATTTTTCAATTGGTTGGATAACGAAGCAGACCAGTTGGCATCGTTCCAATACACCGTGTTCGGGTTGGGAAATTCCACCTACGAATTTTTCAATGCAATGGGTGTAAAGTTGAATGAAAAATTGGAATCATTGGGTGCCAACCGCATTGCTCCATATGGGCATGGAGACGATGGTGTCGGAACTATGGATGAAGATTATTTAGCCTGGAAGGATGAATGCTTTGATGCACTCAAAAACGACTTGAACCTCGAGGAACATGAGCTGAAGTTCGAGCCCTCCTTTGAATTAATTGAGGAAACCGGACTCTCTGCGAACGATTCGTCAGTGTCGCAAGGAGAGCCGAACTCGGCTTACTTGAAGAAAACTAGAGATTTGTCGAAGGGCCCGTTCGATCATTCTCATCCATATTTGGCGCCTATCAAAGAGAGTAGAGAGCTTTTCAACTCCACAGAGAGATATTGCGTTCACGCAGAGTTTGATTTGGCGGATTCCAATTTGAGATATACAACAGGTGATCATTTGGCAATTTGGCCCTCTAATGCCAATGAGCACATCGAAAAATTCATAGAGTGTTTTGGATTACAGCTGAAGAGAACTGAAGTGTTTTCTTTGAAAAAGTTAGATTCCACCGCACATATTCCTTTCCCAACGCCTGCAACCTTTGAAGCGGTTATACGTCACTATCTTGAGATTACTGGCCCGATTTCTCGTCAGGATTTGATTTCAATAGCACCATTCGCCCCTTCAGAAAAAGCGAAAAAAATATGCCTTAGCCTTGGCGGTGATAAGGCACTCTTCGCGAAGGAGATTCACGATGAGTATTTGAATTTCGCGGACGCCCTTTTGCAGATATCAGATGGCTCCACTTGGAGCGACGTTCCCTTTGTGTTTTTGCTAGAGCTCATAGGTAGTATGCAGCCACGATACTACTCAATCTCGTCGTCATCTTTAAGCGAAAAGACAAGCGTTCATGTGACTGCTGTTGTTGAAGCAGAAGTAAAGTCTGGCCGTGTTGTTTCTGGTGTTACTACCAACCTTTTGAAGAATATCGAAGCAAAACAAAATTCCCCAGACGCAAAACTTCTTGTCACTTATGATTTGAATGGCCCTAAAAATTTGTTCAAATCATATAAATTGCCTGTTCACGTGAGACGGTCTACCTTCAAGTTGCCTTCCAATCCGTCTGTGCCAATCATATTGGTGGGGCCAGGTACCGGTGTTGCTCCCATGAGGGCATTCGTCCGAGAGAAAATTGCCCAGCTCCAAGCTTCCGAAAACACGAAGGCGGGGCAGGTGACTCTTTTCTATGGATGCAGAAGCCCAGATGAGGATTTTCTCTACAAGGATGAGTGGCCTGAATATGCCAAGAAGTTGGGCCCAAGTTTCACCATGGAGGTTGCGTTCTCGCGTACCCAGGGTAAGAAGGTGTATGTGCAAGATAAAATCATGGAGAAGGCTGCCGCGATCAATGAGCAATTAGAAAAGGGCGCTTTTATCTATGTTTGTGGCGATGCGTCCAAGATGGCGAGAGATGTACAGTCGACTTTCGTGAAAATTATTTCTGAACACCGGAATGTGACACCCGAGAAAGCTGCCGAGTTGGTTAGATCACTCAAAACACTGAGCAGATATCAGGAAGATGTCTGGTGATAAGTTGAGCCACAATACAATTAGTTCTGCGAATTTATTCCCGAGTAGTTCCAAACCTATTCAAAATCATTGGAGAATATTTGCTTGCTATTCAATGAGAATTGTGGGCAAACTCTCCAATGAGGGTCGACTGCCTCCGAAACTGAGAGGATAGTAGCAGCGGTCTTGACCCAATAATGAAGCTTCGAGGATGGCTTGAGATCGACATCAAATAGAATTGCCCTAACCTGTGAGCCGGTGAACTTGCCTATCTCCTCCATGTTTATAATAAGAAACAAACCGACATCCCTCAAAGCCATTTCAAAGAGGATGTGTCCCAGTAGGTGATAGTCATCAGTCATTTCAACTAACAGATCGAGATCGGAGTGCTTGTTTTGATGCATCATCAATTTCTGAAAAACATTGTGCTTTGTTTTGAGGTACTCAATCAAATTTGTTTTTACCGTTGACAAATCAACTTGAGCGCTACTGAAGCTGTCATATGGCAAGTCTCTGAAAATGTCTTCTACAACAGTCTCAGCCATACCCGGTGCAACGAGGTCAATAGGACAAAAGAGTCTCGCCTCTCCACGGAGTTTCGCTCTGGTACAATTTCTACAATAACGACGCCTATTTTCATAGAGCCATTTGGGCTTCAATTCCAAAACGACAAATTGAGAACTTTTTCCTGGATCAGTCACATGAAAAAAGCAATTGCGAGAAAGTCGAACCGAACTCGTGACAGAGTCGAGGACATTGTCCATAAGAATACCGTGCGTCTCATTGGTCATGATGGAACACGACAGCAGTCCTAATTTTCCAAGGAAACCGTCTGCGAGCTCCACAGCTTGCATTTGAATAAGTTCGTCCTCAAAAGTAAGTCTGCACCATTTCTTTGAGAACTCGTAGGTATCCATGGCAGATACGAAATTAGCCTTTGGCTTAGCGAGCCGAAGTCTCAAAAGTTTTGCTTTGAAAATAGAGGATGAGCCCCTGTATTTGAATAAAGCATTCGCATTTCCGTACGAATATAAGGTCCAATCATCGGGATTATCAACAAGAATCATCCTATGACCTGAAAAAGGTCTTGTGTGCAGACCAATTCATAGGGGGATGGCTCTGAGGACTATTTTAGCTGGTCCACGAATTACGCATAGATTTCCATGCACTATATTGGTCATTGGAAGATTTTTTCTGGGCTCAGATTTCTTGGCCGCCACTAGTCGAGGGTGCTTATCTAAGTCCTTCTGAACTTCGTGTCTTATTAAACCCAAATGATCGAGTAGATTTCTAAGACGATGAATAGCCTTTTTGACATTAACAGCGGAATGCGAAATCCATGATACGCTCTTGTCTTCTCCCAGTAAGCTCAATGTATTTCCTAAATTGGCAGCTGTTGTCGCAACCAATTGATGTCGTTGAACATACATCCACTCGCTACTTCGTAAGCGAATTGATTTGAGGTTAGCACTGGACTGAAAGACGACAATTCCCTGTCCTTCTAATTCATGAGAGAAGGCAGAGACGCGATGGGTTAGTCCCTCGGACATTGCCGCAAGCAGTGAACGGTGCAAAACTTTCCACGATTGATCAGAAGTCACATTTTCAATGTGAAAGTTAATATCATCTCCTGTGAGATACATAGCAGTAGGTCGAGTTGCCTGAATCGACATGAAGCCTTCCTTGTCCGAGCCTTCCCAATTTTCATCGCTGACGGTAAATTCCCCTTGAATGGCAAGGATTTGAAGGGCTTGAAGTTTAATTGAACAAAATTTTGGTAGAGTAAGCTTCAAAATGCTGCTGCATTCGCCAGCTAACATTGCTTGTAGTGAGTCTCGAAATGGACCTTGACCGGTCACCTTAGGAAGGTTACGGGAAGATAAAAGGACTTGTCTTAATATCATCGGAAGTGAAGAGGCAACTTGAAGAAATATAAGCAAGCACGGACGTGTACAATGTGTTACTGGTTCATCAATTGAATCGTTCGACGAAAGTGACTTTCAGCGCGCGTTTTACATCTAAAAGTGTATGGAAACACACTCACCAGAATTGCTCTACGAACGCATTCGCATCCTCAAAGAGCTTGATTTGCTCTTCGCTAACGATGCCTTGGTCTTGAGAATGCACTTCGTGAATGAATTTGCCGAACAACTTCCAGAATTCAACACCGTGGCTCATGTCAGCGAGAAAACGTCCCTCACTAACGCTGTTGACGCTATTTAAGTTGATATTATGCGACGAGTTAGCAACCTGTAAAACATGACCAAGCAAATGTTCACGACTTTGTTCCTTGGATGCCTCCGGCGAAGAGCCGTTTTTGTGGTACCTAATGCACAGGTCGAAGTAAATTTCCGCGAACACGCCCATCAAAGTGTTGGAGACATCCTCGTAGAATGGGAGCTTGGAAACAACTGCATACCACTCGCTTCTGTTCAGTATCGAGAGTCCGTAGTCACTGTTTTTAACGAGATCTTCAAGAAGCGCGACTTGGCAAGAGCAGCCAATGAGCTCATACAAAATCTTGAAATGGCTCCTAAACGAGAGCAAACTTCGGGATATAGGACCCTGGTAGTTTATGGGCCGAATGTTCATCTTGCAAAGAGACATGACCCTTGATATTAGGTTAATACTTTGGCTTTCAGCTGAGGATAATGGTGGCAATTCAACTGGTTTGTATAGCTGATGCACGCTGGGAAACACCGCTTCCAGTTTGAAGACGTCGTAATTTGTAACCACAAAAAATATTAAGAAGACGAGCAATTTTTGAAGATATACTGCTTTGACGTCCGGATTCTTCCGCACAAAGGAAGCGAAAATTTTTTTGACCTTTGCAACAGTTATTTCATCAACATCAGACACCAAAAATGACAAAGCCCGCTCGAGCGCATGTGCCAATCTGCTTCCCAAAATTGAACCACTGGACAATTGATCTGAAGTCTTATTCTCAATAAGAGCATTAAATAGGAATTCATCCTCAACTGACTCACTCAATCGAGAGGTTGGATCGAGGTTTGCTCCCATCAACTTCAAATTTATTTCGTCTTGCTGATCAGTAAACCAATACCGGATTTTTATTTGTTTCACCTGATAGTACCTGTTCATAAGCTTCGAAAGCATAACTATCTGCCTTTCTATACCTTTTCGAAAGAAGGGTGATGTAATTAGGGCACGGTATGATTCCGAATGGCCGCTTTCCAAGGGCGGGCTAATGGTGATTTCCCCCAGGGTTAACGCCTCAATCACAGATAGCGGTAATAATCCGATCGATTGATAGAAAAACAACTCAGGCGGGAGTCGCTGCGATACAACCGAATGAATCGATGACGGAATATCAGGGTGTGAATCGATGAGGTCGTGGTCGTTTGCACCCAGACCATCAGCAGAGTGCTCAGTTGCAATGTCGTCATGAAGGTTTTTCAAAGCGAGAAAATATAGCTCGGCAGAACCGCTAGCAGCAAGGACAGGCATGTACTGAATGGTTGCGAGTCCACGTAAATACAAGTCAACCATCGCCGGATCATTCAAGGATGATATATAACCAAAAAGATCCGGTAGTTGCCCATAGTACGCCTGTGTCTGATAAACAATGTCGAGAACCCATCGAAAATAGCCAAACTGATTGTAAGGAGAAAGAGCCGTTGTCTTGGGACTTGCAGGAAGATGCGCAAAGGTTTCAGGCTGAGCTGAACAGCCAACAATGATGCTTATATCAATGAGCAAGCGGTGAGAAAGTCCGAGCTCGCTAAGTGCTCTTTGTTTGTCAACAAATCTAAATTCTTTTGATTGAAATTCCATCCCTAAGACAAATCGGTCGACTTCAGTTAATAATAGATCTGTGGAGCCATAGATTGTGTCTATGGCTCCACATTGATAAAGATAAGAGAGTTGAAATGAAGCGTCAAAAGGGCATATCATGAAATCGATATTGTTATCGATGAAGTAGTGCAACAAGTCATTGAACATCGGCCTCACCGGCAAGGGATCTGTGTGTAGCCTGAAAGACTGAGAAGGAAAGCTAGGCGGTACACCCCCATGGGAGTTTGGCTTGGGATTGAGTTTGTTCCAAGTCGCAGCCAAGTGATCTTCTTGGGATGCCGCATTGCTATTTGATGACGCCTTTCGATATGCCTCCACCCTCAATCCAGGTAAGACAAATAACGGACGAATATTGAATTCATCAAACACCCGTAAGTCAGACTGAATGTAGTCGACTAATGATGCGGGAACCCCGCCTATTGCAAACAACAATTGCTCCTTTTTGAAGGTGTATATGCGGCTAAGATAATGTTCAACATCGATTCCAACAGTGGCGTTTGCAAGAATCTCAATTGAGCTCGTGCTTACTAACTTTCTTTCAAACAAGAATGATTCAAGTGAGCGAATTGGCATGGAGATTTGGGTAGTACGAGTATGATCGTCTGAACTCGACGCGACTACCCTCATACAGGATGAAGTCCTACTGTTTACTTTACTGCACGCCGAACCAAGATTTCCTATCATCGAATACAAAATTAATATACAAAATCAAATTCTCGCGGTATCAAACCATCGAAGTATACTAAATACAGCTAGTACTTCCAATAAGATAACTCCGAACAAAATCGTCTCACCAATAAGTTTTGCATTGAAATCAAAAACCAATACTTCACAAAAAAAAATATCTAGAGCCTCATCAGAAATATAACAATTTAAATATTTTGCAGCAGAAATAAAGAATACATCGTAATGGAAAAAACAAAATTTAGAGCAACGAATACCACACACATCGAAAAGTATGGAGAGGGAACACCTTTCTTCACACCTACGGATTTCACATCATTTTTATTGCCTTCCTAAGGCTTGCAAAGCTCTCCATTATACGGAGCCACACAGTAACGCAGCAGTCAACTATCGCCTATTCATTTCGAGTCCATTCAACAATTCGAGTAAAACATCACTTCAATGTAAAGAAAAACCCTACAATCCGTATCCAAGGCTAGTTCTCAATCATTAAACAAAAAACAAAGGTAGTGATTTCATTGTAAAAAGAGCATCAACGATCAACTCAACATTCTACAAACTAGAATACAAACCTGCGCAACTAATTCGAGAAAATTTAAAACATCCGCTACGCCGTTGAATCCATAAAGAAATCGTTATTACTCCAAATTCATTGTATTCCTAAATAATGCACCGAATTACTACATTATCAAATTGGAGTATTACAATTCATCCACCATTACATTCACTCCTCGCCCCACTAGTAGATTTCAGCTTTATACAAATCTGAAACAATATTCCCGAGTCTATCATAAACTCTCCTCTCTAGTGTTTGATATATACCTACTTAATTTTGTTTAATTAATTAATCGTACTCAATCTTCGTACAATAAAAATTGTTGATAATGTATTGTAATCAAGATTTTACTAACAAATCAACGAAGATAAGTTACACATAACACTCGATAAAGAATAAGCGTTTACTAAGTCACATCGCTTAATGAACATTAACCAGCCTTAATTAACCATCGGATCTTAAATTCATTAAAACCGTTTTTCTACACATTCATACACATTGTAAAGTTAATTTCCAACCAAAATCGATTTAAAAAACATATCTGCTTTATCTGCGCGTACTGAATAAGTTTCAATCCTCGTATAACCTTACCATTCGATTATAATCTCTTCACAAGAATGAAGTGTTACTTTTTCAAATACCTCAAGAACTTACAACCACTGTTTTTATATGTGTTATACATTTCAAACCGGAAGGAACTGAAGTCAACTTAGGCGTATGGAGAGTTTTCTCCTCTGGCGAACTCACAACATACTGTATGACTTACATGGTCTTTGTGGCTGCTTGTTGTCTACCAGTGAACTCCTTTGCTTAAATGACAGTGCGACTAAAGTTGATCAATTTTATTTTCCATCAACTTTCATTGAGGCGAAATTCCCCGTTCAAATCATGGCAGCAAGATATGTCTCGACTTGAAAAGGACATTGTGTGATTCACATGCGGCCTTCAAAGAGCAGCGCAGATACGTACTGGTTGATATGATGAACCTCAACGGCTCCACTGTGAGCTGCCAAACTCTTCGAGACTCGTTTGAAGGTAGCTAGCTACACTGAATGCTCCGAAAGTGTCTTGCGATAACATTGGCACAATTTTGACACCAATTATGGCTTTCAATTGAGCTCCTATTTCATTTCCATGTTTTGGACATATCCCATTATTATTTTGAAGTTGCATGTGATATAGAAAGAGATTGAGGGAAACCATGCAATCGCAAATTCTGAAATGTTACACAAATATATGCACATATCTTGCTTTAGTATAGAATTCTGCTCTGAATGAAGTTATGCTAAAAAATCTTCACGTTTTAGAATGACTTCTTTCATAAGATTTCGAGTGATGTAGTATATTAAAGTAGTCTCGACTGTTCAGCAAGTGTCCTAAGTCAAGTAAATATTCCCTTCTCACTTCCTAATCTTAGCGGAAACTTGGTTTTGATGAAGTAGTGTGAATTCTTATGTACATTGTAGAGGTAATTCGACATCGGCGCCGAAAAATGCCCTCACCCGATCCCACTGGCCTCTCTTGTGCAACATTGCGAGAATTAACACCGCCGGAAGATGCCAAACAGAGCACCAGAAAAGCTGCCGAGCGTACGTGCTCGCAAGGCGTACACCCTCCGGCAATGCTGGCTCTTTC
The DNA here is from genome assembly GCA_030583085.1 of Hermanozyma aechmeae. Classification (NCBI taxonomy): domain Eukaryota; kingdom Fungi; phylum Ascomycota; class Pichiomycetes; order Serinales; family Metschnikowiaceae; genus Hermanozyma; species Hermanozyma aechmeae. The sequence continues at coordinate 127,347 of JAJMHA010000023.1, read as the reverse complement.
CCGTAATTGAGCCTCTGCTGAGCCCAGAATTTGAATGCAAGCCACGAGAGCCAACCGTTTGCAATTGCGGAATCAAACTGAAATCCCCAATCCGTGACACCAAAGTAGCTTAATCCAAAGCAAATTGGAAACATGAGAAGAGCGTAGCGTAGCGAAACCCTTGCATTGAGGCGTGGGTTTTCAGCCGCTGTCATGACATAGCCAGCGCTCTTGTACTCCTGTGCAATATTGTGGGAGAGAGCGTTGAAATGTGGAAATTGCCAAGCATAAAGAAGGGCCGCAAGGCACCACGCGCCGGGATGACTGAGAGAGGACGTAGCAGCCCATCCCATCATGGGAGGAATCGCACCTACGATTGCACCCACCCACGTATTAAGAATTGACTTGCGTTTAAGCGAGGTGTAAATCCAAGAGTACAAGCCAATGTTTAGTGCTCCCAAAGCTGCAACGGTGGGATTAACCCCCCAGTAAAGGATTGATACTCCCAAGGAACCAGTGATTGAAGCAAATAAGTAAGCCTGGTTAGGCTTGATGAAACCGGTAACAACGGGCCGATTTGCCGTTCTGCTCATTTTTCGGTCCAACTCTGGTTCTCTTGCCATGTTGATCGCATTTGCAGATCCAGAACAAAGAGCTGTCCCTAGGGTGAGAAACAAGAGCTCGGAGATGGTGGCAGTGTTGGGTGAAATTGCATACGAGCAAATAGAGCTCAAAGTTACCAAAACAGTAAGATTTGGCTTCGTTAATTTCAAGTATTGCTTAGCGAGGCTTCCCCTTCTGGGCCGACATTGGTTTTGATTAGACGTCAGCTGCCTAGGAATGACCTTGAATGGAAGCAGCTCATTCTTTGCGTCAATTTCTTTCTGATCAATATGTGCAGATTCATGAAGTGGCGAACCGAAGTGGGGAGAGTTAGAGCACGCTCTAAGAGCCTTTCTAGTTGGGGTGTGCTTGGGAAATCGGGAACGCCCGAAGTACGAATGTGTGAACTGCGTGTTTAAACGGACTAGATGGCTGGACCTGGAAAAGAAGTGAGCATTTAGAAATGGGCTGTGCCAGCTAAGTATTTGCATTGACTTGGACATTGGCTATTCGATGTTCTGAGAGTAGGTTTTCATTCGCGAAGTAATTCATTTCCTGCATATTGAACGGGCTAATCCAGAATCGATATCTCTGAGCTTTCGATTCCAGCCACCTTCTCATTGGCAGCCTGATTCGTCAATTTGTTGTCAATTAGGTCATGGAAAGCAATGATGGATCTAACTAGTGTGCCAACATAAACGAGCATCAATTCATCATTAGATTTCACCGTAAAATTAGTTGCAAAGTTATCAGAGCCCGTCGACTCGGTGTTAGTGCGATCAAATTTACTCCGAGGTTCAGGAAAATCTGTTTTCGGAACAAGATTGAAAACACTTTGAAGTTTTCCAAGTATCAAGTGGTTTAGAGGAAGCTTTTGATCAAGAACGCGTTCAAGGTAATTGACAATATCCCTCAATTTCTCATGAAGGCCAATCAATGACTGATAGCTGTTCGTTACCTTGAGTGCCAAATTGCCAGCAGCTTGATCCCTCGTATCCCTTAGTAAATGCTCCACACCAATTTCTTCCGCCTCTTCGGCCTCGATCAGTGAAGGAACATGTACAAATGATCTCTCCGCTTTGGTGCCGTCGAGCTTCACATCATCTACCGCAAAGTAAGCTTCTGTTGGGATACCCACACCACGAGCCTGGACGTTGACAATCACCAACAAAGGGTCTGGGGTGTATTTGGTGAACACGTCGTTAATTTTGAGATCTGATGCCTTGAGCTTAGGACCAGAATGATACCAGCCGATAAGTCTTTCCTTCGCGTTGATCTTCTTGAACATTTCGCCCATGCTCTCGATGAAATTGTGGTCCAAAAACCAAACAGACGAATCCTTCTCAGCCTCCTCAAAAGGGATAGCAAACGAATTTGTTGCAGATATCACATCTGACAGATTATCGCCGAGCAATACACCTATAACACGTTTTTTGGTGTCTTTCGCCACCCTGTTGTAGTGATCAACAACAGAGAGCAATACCAAAGGTGAAACAGTCACCGTTCTCGTTGAAAGGATGTTGTCCTGTCCGGATTGAGACATTTGAGCCGTCTACTAGATTCGAGTAATGAAGTTGAGAAGACGCAGGGTACTTTGAGTACCTCACATCCGCGCGTAGTGCGGTCACCAAGATTTTCCAACATCATGTTCGGACAAATAGTGATAGGGCCGCCGGGCTCAGGAAAATCGACTTATTGTTTCGGCTTACACCAATTTTGCTCTGCAATTGGCCGTCAAAGCTGCATAGTAAACCTTGACCCTTCTCTAGAATCGAAGCCATACGGCAAATGTGCATTCGATATTAGAGATTATATCACAACTGACGAAGTAATGGAAAATACCAATCTTGGGCCCAACGGAAGTCTTCTCTTCATAATGGAGAGTTTGGACGAACATCATGTTACAGAGATAGGATCAAAATTGAAACTGTTGGCACAATCGGGAAATTATCTAATATTTGACTGTCCCGGTCAAATAGAATTGTTCACAAGTAACGGTGCGTTAACAAATATTTTTGGAAATTTGGTCCTGGAAAACGGAGCTCGATTGTGCGTTATGTCGCTCATTGATTCAGTGAATTTGGTAAGCCCCAGCCAATACATCTCCGTTCTATTGCTTTGCTTGCGATCGATGCTACAACTCAATTTACCGCAGATAAATGTTATTTCCAAGATAGATAAGTTAAAGGGATACGGTAAACTCCCTTTAAATCTTGATTTCTATACCGAGGCAGATGATTTGCAGGTGCTTCTCCCATTAATAGAGAAAGAATCACCAACAGAACTAGGGAAGAACTTCGTCAAGCTCACTCAAATGATCGTTGATCTTCTTGGAGACTTTAGCTTGGTATCCTTCGAAGTTTTGTCCGTCGAGGACAAGCAGTGTATGATTCGGCTCTTGAGCATTGCAGATACAGCGATTGGTTATGTGCAAGGGTCTAATGAAATAGGTGGCGATCTGATATGGGAGTCTGCCTTGATAAATCTGAGCTCCACGGCAGTTGGGATGGCAGATCCTCAAGAACGTTGGATAACAAATAAAGAGATGTATGACCAAATGAATGAGGGAAAGAAAGCCTCAGACGAATGGGACGAAGGCAGTTGAATTTTCTTGGAGGCGGTCAAGACTATCTCTCCACAAGCCCTCCAATCAGGGAGCCCTTGCCTGAAGGTTTTTTGTCTGCTTGTCCGAGGCTCGGAACGCTTCTCACCAATTCAACAGGGATTTGGTGAGATAACTGAAAAATAAACAAACTAATTGAAGTATGCAAAATAGCTCAATCTTTATCAAGCTTATTTTCTCAAAACTTTCTTGCTGGGGTAAATTTGGGAGTGACACGAATCATCAGTTCTCACTTTCCTGAATGAAGGCGTCTAATGCCACAGAATTCGCTTCTCGGTTAAGCAAACTTACGAGAACCCGAATACTTGTTGACGGAGTTGAACTTCCCGTGAAACCATCTAAAACGCGAGAAATACTGCAAGGATTACAAGGATGGCAGGCAATGGAAAAATTTGTCCAGGAAAGATCAAGTGAGGGAAGGCATGGGTTCTTTTTCTGAGCCCGAAGTTAGATGGTTCCAAAAGAGATGATCCGCCTATTTATTTGATTATGACTAGTCGGCAATCGCCCTTACGTGTGGACCCTTTCCGCACCTGTGGGAGATTTCGAGACTCCTGCGTAAACTAGTACCACATCGCGATGTCGTGGAGGTCGGCATCTTCTTTGTGGCCGATATAAAAAGCTAAATTACTATTATGAAAACAACATCCTCCGCATCAATTTCAAAAGGCATGATCACCGAATCATCCCCTTCTCAGATCGAAATTATTGAGAAGCTCGATGAGAATGACGAGATTGTCGAATCCACTCTCAATGGCAAGTTGGTCACTCCTCGCGAGTGTGATGGGACTCTGCGTGGGATAGGTGCCAGTAATAAGCACGAAATTTTTTCTAAGGGTCAATCCAAAAATGATACAAGGTACATGCTTGAGCTTGAGCTTATAGCAAGCGAGGTGGCTTCGGAGGGTGAGCTTTCTGACGAGAATTATATTGATTCCCCTGGTTTAATTGAGGAGGAGGAGGAGGAGGAGGAGGAGGAGGAGGATGAGGAGGACGACGACGATGAGGGTGATTGGGAGGTTGGTGGCTACTTGTTGCCAAACTTACCTGCTATTCAAGAGAGATTTAAAGCCGATCTTATAGCTTCTAGAGACTCTGTCTCTGAGCGACAAGCGAAATCCCACGGAGATAGAACCGTTCGCTTTGCAAATGAGATAATGATCAAAGAAATCCACCTGCCACATGAGCAGGAGCCTAACGATAACAAACAAACGCGAAAGCCTCCCTCACGCTTTAGGAGAAACGTGACTGCCGCCCGGATCAAGAACACGGAGCAAGCAAGGCCAGACATCGACGCTGAAACCTCTCAATTCGAGCAAAAGCCATTGATAGAATCCGAGAAGGAAACAGTCCGCGATCTCGAATCTTCACCCGATAGGCTTGGCCACTTACTGACCATCACAGACGACGACCTAGCAAGATCATTTGTCAGTGGACAATTTGATTATGATGGAGATAAAGCTGTCTACCTGCAAACATCGAATAGTTTCGGCGAATCTACTGGTTTGAATTCTACTACATCCATCATGGCTAGCACCATTGTGGAATCGAATTTTGATGACGACGAAGTTGATAGCTTACTGGACTCGCAAGGCACAGTTATTCCGCATGACCTGCTTCATCTCGAAGAAATCGGGAAGGCTTATTCAGAGTTACGTCAGAAGATGTTCAAACAGCATTTATCTGATTGAATATAGGGGGTGTGAAATAAATTCGGTGTTTACAACCAGTGGTGCAGAGTTTCAAAGTGGCCCCATTTGCGCGGAGACGATTGCAGGCTTGATTGTGCCGCTTATTGATTGGTTAAGCAGGCAAGACGCGAAGGATGGCTCGTGCTTCTAAGTCCGAAACTTCGGCATTAACACATTTCTAGGTTGTTGAGTTGAGGACCACAACGCATCAAGGTAATTTAGTGCAATACAATCGGTCTCTATTTTGTTGGCATTTGTATCGTGGCATTCAGAGAGGACGATTTTCGTTGAAGCGACAGTTTCCAGAAATAAGATCGACGTGAGCACTCCGCGAATAGAAAATAAAATAAAAGTGCGAAAAATTTCGCCGATTGCCCCGGAATTTCAGGCCTTTAAATTTAGACGACCCTCGCTCTTGCGTTGGCCCAAAGAAAATTCTTTTGGGCTTCATATAGCCTGCACGCGCTGGAACCAACATTAGACCCCTCACAGTCTCTCCCACAAAACCAGAACTAGCTGCAATTAACAAGAAACCATGTCGGCACTCTTAAAACAGAGAGTGAGATACGCTCCTTACTTGTCAAAATTGAGATCTGCCGAGGAATGCATTGAATTGTTCAAGCATGGTCAGTACCTTGGGTGGTCTGGGTTTACTGGTGTCGGAGCTCCCAAAGCCATTCCGCAAGCACTCGTGGACCACGTTGAAAAGGAAAATTTGCAGGGAAAACTTGCCTTCAACTTGTTCGTTGGAGCTTCCGCTGGCCCTGAAGAATCGAGATGGGCTGAGAATTCGATGATTTTGCGGAGATCACCTCATCAGGTTGGCAAACCAATTGCCAAAGCAATTAATGATGGAAGGACAAAGTTCTTCGATAAACACTTGTCAATGTTCCCTCAAGATCTAACATACGGCTTTTACACGAAGGAAAAGGAGAATGATCTCCTTGATTTTACGATTATCGAGGCTACGGCCATTTGTGAGGACGGATCTATTATACCTGGTCCCGCTGTTGGTGCATCACCAGAAATGATTTCTGTTTCCGACAAAGTGATAATCGAGGTGAACACTGCTACTCCTTCATTTGAAGGAATGCATGACATCGACATGCCCGTTAACCCGCCTTTTAGAAAGCCATACCCGCATACGAGTGTCGATTTTAGAACTGGAAGAACTTCAATTCCAGTCGACCCATCTAGAGTTGTAGCCATTGTGGAGTCGACTAGCCGGGACAAGGTGCCTCCAAATACACCCTCGGATGAGACCTCACTTCAAATTGGTCAGCATTTGATCGAGTTTTTAGAAGATGAAGTTCGCAGGGGAAGATTGCCTGACAACTTGTTGCCATTGCAATCAGGAATTGGGAACATTGCTAACGCTGTGGTTGAGGGCTTGGCAGCCTCGAATTTTAAGAATTTGACGGTATGGACCGAAGTCTTGCAGGACTCATTTTTGGACTTCTTTGACTCAGGATCCTTGGACTTTGCTACAGCCACATCCATTAGGTTGACGGAAGAAGGCTTCTCGAGATTCGACGATAGCTGGGATGAATTCTCCAAAAAGTTGTGTTTGAGATCACAGGTCGTTTCTAATTCACCGGAGATTATTAGAAGATTGGGTGTAATTGCCATGAACACCCCAGTGGAGGTTGACATTTATGCGCACGCAAATTCTACCAACGTCCTCGGATCCCGCATGTTGAACGGATTAGGCGGCTCTGCTGATTTTTTGCGAAACGCCAAATTGTCAATCATGCATACACCATCTGCCCGTCCTCTGAAATCTGACCCTACAGGCGTCTCGTGCATTGTGCCCTTCGCGCCACATGTGGACCAGACTGAGCACGACTTGGATGTTATCGTTACCGAACAAGGGTTGGCAGACTTGAGAGGCTTGTCGCCACGGGAGAGAGCTGTTTTATTGATTGAGAAGTGCGCTCATCCTGATTACAAAGATCAGTTGAAGGAGTATTTCGACAGGGCCTCGTTTGCTGCTAAGAAGGCTGGTTGCCTTCACGAGCCTCATATTTTGAAAGATGCTTTCCGGATGCACATCAACTTCCAGGAAAAGGGAACTATGAAGTTGGAGTCCTGGGATTGATAAATTTATATATAGTTGAATTCCTTAGAGAGATGTCGGACATTCCGAGTCACGTGACCATTATATTCTAGAAAATTTGATGCGACTAGCCTATCGCCCTAATGATCAGTAGAGCTTTTCAATATCCTAAACTCGGTAAACTCGTTTCCCATAGAATTGTTCGAGATTTCAGTTATTCCTTTAAAGCTAACATAAATTTTGATCCCTACAAGACTCTCGGATTACTGAAGGAAGCCAGCCAAGCTGATATAAAGAAAGCATATTATCAGCTAGTAAAGAAGTTTCATCCGGATGTCAACAAAGAAAAAGATGCAGAGAAAAGCTTCCACAGGATTCAAGAATCTTACGAGTTGTTGAGTGATAAAGACAAACGGAGCCAATACGATCAGTTTGGTCCAGCGGCTTTCGACCAGAATGGCGAATCAAATCCCTATGGAGGGGAGAGCCCATTTGGGGCGAATAACGGAAATCCCTTTGGTGGCGCGAACGGTAATCCCTTTAGTGGAATGGGATTTGATTTCGAAGATTTATTCAAGCAAGCTTTCAATAATGGCTCCCAGAGAGGAGGTCGTTCCGGGCGAGCGTCATTCGTGACTGAGCACGTCGGCGATAATGTTGAAATATTGAAGTCAGTTTCTTTCAAAGATGCAATTTTTGGGACTAGTATTAGTATCAATTACCGAGCGATCGACTCATGTCAGACTTGCCAAGGGTCTGGCTTAAAACAAGGCAAGAAGAAATCCACTTGTTCTTCCTGTCATGGAACTGGACAAGTGACGCATGTGCTCGGTGGATTTCAAATGGCATCCACATGTGCTTCGTGTAATGGAAGTGGTGTCAAAATCAATCACAACGACGAGTGTGGCACTTGCCAAGGCAGCGGTGTTCAGGAAGTTCCGAAGACGTCAAAAGTGGATCTTCCTTGTGGAATTGCGGATGGGTCTAGGCTCAGAATTCCAGGAGGAGGCGACGCTCCACTTGTTGCTAAGGACAAATATACGGAAACTCGCAATGGTGACTTGATTGTTCGTGTGCATGTCGAAAAGGACACCAAGTTCGAGAGAGTTAAAAACAATTTGCAGACGAAAAGTGACATTTTAATGACCACTGCAGCTCTCGGAGGAGAGATCGTCGTTCCTACTCTCGATGGACCTAGCGTCAAACTCAAAATTCGACCTGGAACTCAAAGTGGGACAATGCTTTCCATCCCTGAGAAAGGTGTTCCAATCAACAGGAACATGAATAACAGAGGAGATCTCGAAGTGATATTGAATGTGAAGACTACGGCACCTAGGACATCAATCGAAACCGCTTTGCTCGAAGCACTTGCGGACTCGTTTAAGGATTCGAATGCCAAACGCTCACCTGCAAATTCCAGAAGTGAGGAAATTCTCGATGGTGAGAAGACAGATGGAGCAAATAACAACTCCAAGTTGAAAAAGCTAGGAAAATTGCTCGGAAAGCTATTTGGAGACGAAGGTAAGAAAGAAAGTTGATTGTGCCTCTAATATTGTATATACTCATGTAATTAGACAGACGAACAGCGGTGCTACTTCAACTCATTGAGCAAGTTGCTTAAACTCTCTCCAATTGAGCTGTCCTTTACTCGAACAACATGCGTTTGTAAAGCACCATCCATGCCCACGCTCGGTATTCTCACTAGGGCACCATTACCGAAAGTTGTATAGTCGATGTCTTTCAACAAAGCAACATTAAGTAATACTCTAAAACTAGCATCTGCTCGGATGACAACTCTAGATTTCTTCAGGTCTGGGTGCGTTAAGACCTTCAATTCGCCAACTCCCAAGTCAACGTACGGAGTATCTTTTGCGGATGCATCGTATAGCATGAGCTTCGCCCTACGGGTGAAGCGAATTTCCTCATTCTCCTCACCGATATTTACGTTTCTGTCTTCCCTTGTGACTTCGCCCTGGGCGCTGGCATCTGCAGACGTCTCTTCGGTGGTTTGTTGAATGCTCGAGCTGCTTACAACAGATTCGTCATTTGGTTCGCGGGAGCCGAGTCCAGAAGAATCTACCTTTTGAAGGTTTTGGTCTCCTGGACCAAGCAGGTTGCGTACCGTGGTGGTTATTGTGGCCTGACCCATAGAGCCGGGCATCCCGTTAGCGCCTGGGCCGAGTTTGAAGACCTTGTCATCAATTTTCTTCTCAAATTTAAAAACAGGTCCATCCATGTGCGAGGTTTTGCTTGTGGCCGGAGTTGAAAACACCTTGAAAGGGCTTTCGCTGGTCGTGGGGATTTTAGACATGGAGAATTTGGGACCCAGTAGTAGCTTCTCAGTGCTACTCCTCTCGATATCAGAGGAATCTGAGGACTTTGCCTGTTCTAATGACTCATCAGCAATAACCGTATCTGGCGATATCAACGCTGAGGCGTATTCAATGTACTTCTTAGCCAATGGGGTAAAGTCTGGAGTCTGCTTACTCGAGTTGGCCTTTTCTATTGAGCTCAAAAACGAGGCATTCAAAGCCAGAAGCTTCTCGAGCCCAATTTTGACGGCATCCGAGGAAAGAGACCCCAGTGGCCCCGGGGTGTTTTGGACAGGGTAGTCTGAAGTCTTCAACTGCATGTGTCTTCCTCGTGGCATAATAATTTTGCGTTTCGCCAAGGTGCTGGAATCGGCAACATTGAAATTAGAGCCGTGGAAGTCAATATCAGGAGCATCTAGCTTGTCCTTTGTGATTTGTTCATCCGCCGTCCGTTTCGCCATGGGTATTGCAGAGTAAGTAGTGCTCAGCAGATGCAGTAGGGTAGAGCCCTACATGTAAACACGTGACAGATGAACTCACGTGACCACTCGCACAAGTGCGATATCCCGAAAATTTTTGAACCCACTGCACCTTTTCGAAGCACATTATTCAAGGTATGTCGACCATAGATCACTGGCACAGACTTCTTCCAAAATAAATATGGCGAGAGTCACGGACTGAGTTTCGTTATGCTACCTAGCATCTGGATGGTAGCAGTGCTTGACGACTTGCCTGAAACAAAGTACTAACATTTAAGATGGCTCCTAAGATTCAGCAGACCAAGGCTGCCAAGGCCGCTGCCGCTTTGGCCGGTGGTAAGAAAGGAAAAAAAAAGTGGAACAAGGGTAAGGTGAAGGACAAGGCTCAGCACGTCGTTACCTTGGACCAGGAGAAGTACGACAGAATCATGAAAGAAGTTCCCGGCTTCAAGTTCGTGTCTGTCTCCGTGTTGGTTGACAGATTGAAGATTGGTGGCTCCATGGCTCGTGTCGCTTTGAGACAGTTGGAAAACGAGGGCGTCATTGTTGCCGTTGAGAAACATTCTAAGCAGGCCATCTACTCTCGTGCCAACTAAATTTCGGGCCTATATTAATATATGAGATTCTGAACGCGTTAAAATTCGTAGATGAAAAGGGGGATAGGAGCGATCTCGTATATTTTAGTCTCTCACACGCAAACCTGTTTCACTCATGTTCAGTGGGCGATCGTTTTCATTAGGTAAACCCTTACCGAAAGCTGTCGGCCGTCGCTATGAAAGCTTTCTTCTGAGGAGGATCAAGGCACCGCCCGAGGTTGTTTTTAACGTTGTTGCTGACGTGTCTCGATATCATGAGTTTGTACCCTTCGTTCAGAGGTCCTTTATCAATAAGGTCGACACCACAACACAGTTGCCAACAGAAGCCGGCATTCGTGTCGGTTGGCGTCATATCACGGAGGAATTTGTGTGTAACATTGAATGTGAAAAGAATGTTTCGGTTTCAGCCAGTGCCTTGACTACGGATTTGTTTCAGAAGTTGTACAACAAGTGGGAATTTAAAATGGTCACTAATCGCATGACAGGGCAGCCCGAGACTCAAGTGGATTTCTTTTTATTACATCGTTTCCAAAACCCTATCTATAATTCTACTTTGTCGATCTTCCAGTCTCAGATCACACATGCCATGATACACTCGTTCGAGAAACGAGCTCTAATTCAATCTAAATCAGCCAAAAACAAAGCTTGACTTTCCTCACATGGTAACCAAGTCCTTGGGAACAAGTGAATGTGTTCCGACAAAGTATTCTCGAACGTTGTGGTTGGGAACTCGGGCTAGAGATGACGACGAGGTACCGAATATAGCCGGAAGCTTTCTTTTGGAACTTTCTGAAAGGACGTCCACACAATTGCTGACTTGGGAGCAAGCCTCCATTGACGAATGCACCACCAGGTCATGTGAACCTGAAGCATAGTGGAGGCGTCTCAAATACACCAGGCACAACGGAGATACCGTAGTGGGTTTTGTCAATGGCTTATTCAACCAGGCTTCGTCGAATGGCAAAGGTTTGATACATTTCAAGCAGTTTCGCATAACTTTTCGAGGACTGTCTCGACTATCAATGGGATTCCACTTCGTGTTACCGCTTGACAAGACAGCCGAGTTCGAAGTTTGAAAGCCCGCGTCCTCCTCCTCATTTGGCACAAGCAGCTCATCCCCTTCATCTTCACTCCTCGAGTCATCACGCAGCATGTTCACCATGTCGTCCTCATCTGCAATGTCAGAATCAAACTCACTCCTAATGAACTCAGAGATATTGTCCGATTCCTCGCCATCGTCATCACAGATAGTGAAAGAAGCAGACGAATTGTTTTTCGAACGAGAAATTTTCTGCGTGACGGGGGTCGGGGCCGGAGCTTCCATGATAATAGCACTTTCAAAACTGGAAGAAAGCAGACTGAATGAGGAATCGAAATTTGGGAGTCTCAGATTGATTGACGAAAGCTGCATCGAGCTTTTCGAAGAAGACAACTTTGCTTTGAATTTTGTCAATTTCAGTTTGAGGCTAGCGCCCAGCTTCTCAATGGAAGCATCTGAGGTGGTTCTGAAACGCCTAATAACAGCATCTTGGTAATAAATGGACGAAGAGTTCCCCTGATTTCTGCGTCTCCGTGGAACTGTCCTATATCTCGGGCACTCCCTGTCCAGGATGTCGAGAGCCACGTCACGCCCCACACTGAGTCCCAAATTCCATTCAATCATCTCTCTCGAAGAGTTGAAAGATAAAAGAAATTGCTCACTTTCAAGCCGTAAGCGAAGAACATTAGGCTTCTTTGCATAATCGCTGGCAACACCCAAGCGAGCATGTTGAAGGGAATATGATCTCACCAATTTTAGCTTGGGGAAGTCAAAGGTTTGATTTGGAACACTATTTTCCGAGCGCAGTTTATGCAGTTTAGTGGCCAAGTGTCTCATGAATTGACAATCTGATTCCGTAGTAACTAGAGAGTGATAGTTTGACAGCATGCCTTCGCGGCGATCAAATTGCAAATATTCTGAGCCCCATTTCGGGCTGAACGAGAAAATGGCAGTCTCCTGCTCACTCGGTATCAGGTAAAAATTTAGCTGAGTCGAATTGAGCTCGATCACAAGAGTTTTCCAAGATCGTGAAGGCGAAGGCTCATAAGGTGATAACCACTCAAGCTTTCTATTCACGAGTCCAACTTTATAAGCAGATGCCGAGTAGGGCGGTAGTATATCAACGGCTTGCAGGTGTTCGGTTACTGGAAATCGAAGGCTTGGACTGAAACATATATCACTGAAGTGAGGCGGCAGCACAGGAGTGGGTTCAAGGAAACTCAAATAATCTTCTTGTGCCGTAAATGGGGATTGCTCCGGCTCGAGGTCATAGTGTTTTGAGTGCAGATACTTTAAGGACCTCGTAGGCGGGGAGGAAGGAGCTGACGACGGGGGTGAATCGCTGTCTTCGTACTCGAACAAATCGATTTGAGAGGGATCCAGGTCTCCTTCAAAACAGCTTGACAATGAGACTCTGTGTGGATCAATAGTGAGTGAACTGAACGAGCTATCGGAACTCATAGCGTCGTAATCGAATGTGTGGCTCTGATTCGTAGTGCAATAATAATATACGAATTTGTTGACTAGAATGCAAAAAGGTCGTAAAATGACTTTACAGGGGACAGAAACACGCAAGCAAAAATCGTTACGGGAGCAACTGTGGTCAAGCTGATGAATAAGTAGTGTGGAGCCGTAAAACCGAAGAAATAGGAGATCTCAGCAAATTTGCGACCAGAAAAAGAAAGAAAGTGTGTCCGTTCGACCGAAAAGTGAACATCACTTTTTGATATTCCACTTTGATAATTGAAAGACCTATTTAGTTAATCCCCAATAATTTCGATTTGACGACGAAGTCTGGGAAAGTGATCGTCGAAACGGCATTCCTATCTTATCGGGATGTACGGATCATGTCGCAGGGTCATGTGAAGTGATTAGATTCCTATCTATTTTACATGCAGGTGTTCATGAATTTTCACAGGCTTGACACCACCCATTTTGCTTCCGCGCGTTCACCTTGTTATCTGAAGAAAAAAAGCAACCAACATAAATGTTGACACCCACTTCGCGCTTACTTTGTGATCGTTATGGCTATCGTATGCATATGTATCTATCGTCTCCACCTTAGGGCATCTTAGGGGGACTCAGTGGCTTGTTGGCCCTATCAATGCCTTCAGTTTCACTCAAACGTGGAAGTGAGCGGCGGATTAGGTTCAATATCTGTAAGGTTAATTGTACTTAACATTCTGACCAACTTGTGAAGCATTGGATATACCGAAGCATTTTCACAATACCAAAAGCTCGAGAATCGGGTGAAACACAACCTTTTCCATGCCTATTCCAAATCTCAGTCCAGGCAAAGATTGCGTGGCGCTCACTACTGTGAGGAGAGCAATAAAAGGATCGTTACCTGAAGCGGCATGCGCGCACAATAGTTTGGATCGAAACGGTGCTCATCTGATATATTTTTTAGATGCAGTACGTAAAACGAGCTATGAATGGGGAAGAGTACCTAGACACGGTTCTAAAATGTAAGGCAATTCTAAAGCTCGCGTCCTCCACAAGTGAACTAAGTATCGGTATTAAGGAAATGACGAGTTGCCTAAAACTGCTAAGTGAGCTTCTGAGTGGCGAAAGAGAGAACTTGAAACTCGAGGAAGTCGAGAATGCAGCAAGGGAAGTTACGTTGAATCCTTGGGATTGCGTCTGCGGCGCACCACTTATAGAAGCCCATCAACTTCGCCTTTTTCGTGGCTTTGTGATTTTGACGAGAAACTTGGTTGCCTGGAATTCCATCTCTCTTCCTCCCGATGCTCTCATCCTGAGCACCAAATACGTTCTTACCAATTACAGAAAGCAAGGATCGTTTTATAGAACTTGTTTACAGAGTCTTTTTGAACTTCTCGCGAATCTCGCGGTCAGGTCTGAAGGCTTCAAATGGGATATTCCGGCTTTGAAAGAACTTTTCGAAGAGAGTCTTGATGAAGACATTGTGGGGGCGATATTTGAACCGGCGATTTGCTTTATGAGCAAAGCAGTTACACGTTCTGATTTGATTGCCGAATTCATTGTAGTGAAACAGTGCAATGCCTTCACTCAAATGCTACTCGCCGACTCCTCACTTTTGTATGATAACGAGAGAGTACATTCAAAGGCTCTCCGAGAAATTTGGATTAGCATTGCCACTTCAGAAGCCTGCGGTAGATGGCTAAAATGTTATCATCCCAACCACGGAACCACGAAATTGAGGATCCTACAGACGGTGATTGCTACTGAGCTCGATTCTTGGAGTGATAATGACCTACTCGCAACTTTGTCTTGGGTTTTGCCGAGTTTGACTCTTTCTGCAGCGGAAGTGACTGGAATTTTGAGTCAACAAGAGAGTCATATGAACACGGTTGAAAACGCACACGCGCAATTAATGGCGCTCCTAGATATGACTGCACTACTATTAACCAATAATGCAGTTAAGCAAGTTCTAGAGCGCTCTGATATCCTTGAAACCCTCGTACCACTTTTTCGTGCTATACACGAAAACACGGATTCACAAGTAAAACTCAATTCGCCTCGATCACAAGAGCAAGCTATTGAATCTATTTGGGATTTCCCTGGGGCGAAACTGCTACTCATTGAAATTATGACATTCATCAGTCACAAGTGTTTTGAAGCCCAAGAGAAGATGAGAGAGCTCCATGGCATTGAATTGGTTCTCTCTAATTGCGTAATCGATCGCCTCAACCCTTTCATAAAAGAGAAGTCGATACTTTGTATTAAATTTCTTTTAGAGAGTAATATGAAGAATCAGGAGCTTGTGAGAAACCTTGAAGCAAGGAAAGCAGTCAACTCTGATGATCTCGAAAAAATGGGAATCGAACTCGATATCAAAGAAGGACAGGTAAGGTTGAAACCAAAAAATCATAGAATTTGACGCCTGCCTTCAAACTGAGGTCGGGGAGCAGATCACTTCAACTTCGCAATGATAGCGGACTTCACAGCATCCAACGATGGTTCGTTGATCAAAGTGATTCTTTTCTCTTTTTGAGATAATGCCTTCAACTCATCTGGCAATACGTCACGTTCAAACTCGTACCCATCAGTGTTATGCAATGCTTTATTGACGACCTCTGAAAATTTAGCTGGGTGAGCAGTGGACAAGGATATGTACGTACCCTTCTGCGAGTCAGCGGCAATTTTCTGCTCAGCAACATAAACACCAACAGCGGAATGTGGGTCCAAGACGTATTTTGAAGGACTTGCAAGATATGTCTTTTTAATAGTCTCCACTGTCTGATTGTTTGAGACTTTCATGGAATCAAAATCCGCCCTTGCTGCTTCTGCAACTTGTGATGGAGCGGTAACTGATCCAGTAGTCTTAAGCTGCACCATCCACTCATTAAGGATCTTTCCTGCCTCTGCGTCGTCTTTATTCGTGGCATTATCACGTACAAGGTACCATAACAAACGCTCGAAATTTGAGCTTATAAGAATGTCCATGGCAGGTGAGTGCGTGGACTTCACGTCACCATTTTTCAGGTAGACACCCGTTTTCAAGAAGCGATCCAAGATGTCGTTTTCGTTGGTTGCGATGATCAATTTACCGATTGGCAAGCCCATCTGTTTTGCGAAATAGCCTGCCAAAATATCACCGAAGTTACCGGATGGGACCACAAAGTGAGGCTTAAAAGTTTCTTCTGACGCACCTCTGGACCTTTGTACTGCGAAGTAAGAGTAAAAGTAGTAAGTCATCTGAGCCAAGATACGAGCCCAGTTAATGGAGTTCACAGCACCCACATGGTAATCTTTGTTGAATGACTCGTCACCAAAGAGCTGTTTAACAATGTCCTGACAGTCGTCAAAAGTTCCTTTGACCGACAACGTGTGGACATTCGCATCCTCGACTGTTGTCATCTGGTCCTCTTGGATGGGAGAAATTCTGCCGGTGGGATACAATATGAAAACAGAAACGTCTTTCTTACCCCTCAAACCATAGATTGCTGCTGATCCGGTGTCTCCAGAAGTGGCACCAACGACAGTGAGCTCGGAGCGTTCGCTGGCATCCGATACATTGGCGTTCTTGCGCTGTAAGAAATACTCAAACAAGTTTCCAACAAATTGCAAAGCAACGTCCTTAAATGCATAAGTCGGACCGTGGAACAACTCCAATAAATACAAATTATTCTGCGAGTTGAGCTCTCTCACGGGGGTGACATCCTCTGATCTAAATGTCGAGTAAGAATTCTCGATCAAAGTCTTAAGATCGGAATGCGGAACATCAGCCTCGCCTATGTAGTACGACATAATGTTGAAAGCAAGCTCTTGGAACGAAAGGTCTCTCCATTTCTCGAGAAAATTGGCAGGAAGCTTTGGGATCTCTGAAGGGACGAAGAGCCCACCATCTTTCGCCAAACCTGACATCACGACCTCCTCAAACGAAAAGGCATGCGAGTCACTAGAACGCGTGGAACGATATGATTTTGATGCCATTGAAAATTCAAGTTGAAACGTAAGCCGCACGGTAGTGAGTACCGAAATTTTCGGATGATTCATAATCCACGTGACTTTCAGTAGTTGAACATGTCACGTGATTTAATTGAATCGCTGGAGATATGCTGCACCTTGGACTTGATAAGGATTTGCAGTAGAAAGACTGGCTTCCAAGTTAGAACGCAAAGCACCGATAGATGTTCGCAATAATTGAATGACGGGTAATTTGGCTGGTTCTCTTGGAAAGCTAGTGAGTGGCCGAACTTCTGATTCGGGAGGGTGAGCGAGGAGCGGACCCCAACAGCTACCACTGCGGAGGGAAGTAGCCGCCACGAAAATTGTATTCTTGGCAAAATTCAGGGCATTATATGCATCGTGACGTTGCAATATTAACCGAGTGTGCGATGGACTCATCTCGTTCTTTAGTGTAGAGAATGCGAAAGAGGCAACGGTTGAGAAATTTATGAATGGCGTTTAAATTCGATCTCTTTAGTTCTTGAGATCTCGATTGCTCTAACGCTTTGGCAAGAAACAGAGCTTAAACCTATTTGTTGATAACAAATACGCTGTCTCGGAGAAGTATAATCTCGCATGAAGAGAAACATAACCTGCAAGGATCAGAAGAAGTGCAAAGGAAATTGAGAGTAGGATGCAACCAACCATCACACTCCAATCAGTGCTAGGATGTGGTGAACGGTCGACTGAAGGTTGTAGTCGCCAAATGAACACTCGCACCCATTTATGTACATGTATGCATATTTGATGAATCGATTGACATTGATATCATTCTAAGTACACTCTCGTCTCGCGCGTGTTGCAGAATTTTGGTTTGTGTATAAGTATTGCATTGGTGGTGATCGCAGAATCGCTTTCTATGGCGCACGTCCCGGTTTGTTTTAATATTTTCGTATCTGTCATGATTTTGTTATTTTTTCTTGCATGAAAGATGCGGCTGTTTGCATGATAAGTTGCTTGGTGGGATGTACGGATGTTTTGTTGCACAAACATTGGAAGTCGAAGTATCATCTGTAGGTATGAAGCGGGGTGTGCTCAAGATAAGCCCGCCATGCCTACGAACAAATGTAAAGTTCCAGAATTCGAAATTATATCGTCTCAGCTTTTCACGTTGCGAGCATAATTCGATCCGCTCCTCAAAATTAAATCTGATAGTGCAACACTTTGAACTTGGTGAAAGCGGTGTCACCTTCGGTTACGGGTCTGGAGTGTTCGAACAAAGTGGATATGAAAAAGCAAAACCGCAAGTGGATTTCATTCATATTGTCGATGATCCCATGCAGTTTCACAAGCAGAACTGGGCAAGACACCCAGAGCATTACTCGTCGTTGCTGCAACTTGGATGGGGCATACTCGAACGCTTTCAAACTGCTGGCGCCGGGGTTTATTTCAATCCATATGTTCAAATGAAGGATATGCAAGGAGATGATACAATAATTAAATATGGAGTCGTCTCTATAGAGACAGCTCTTTTGGACCTCGACCTGTGGCAAACAATGTATATAGCGGGGCGGCTTCAGAAACCAGTGGCGTTTTTTGGCTTACCGGATTGGCTCAAGGCGGCCAACCAGCGGAATTTGGCGAGTGCTTTGAACCTTGGCATCCTTTTGCTAGCTTCCAGGAAGAAGCAAAAGACACAATTTACTCCAAGCGAGTTGTTCGAAGAAATTGCGCTGATATCCTATATGGGCGATCCACGGATGATGGTGGGTGGAGAGAATCCAAACAAGGTGAAGAATATTGTTTCTAAACAGCTCGAATTGTTTAAAGCACTCTATAAACCTCACGTGGACAAGTTGATTAACGAGGGGCTCCTCCAAGTCGATAATAATGGAGATTACAAAGCTAAACTTAGTGACGATGCTGTTGCAATGATTCTTTCGTCCATGCCGCAGGTGTTCAAGCAAAAGTTGTTAAAATCTTACTACGAGACTTCGTGCAAGAAACAAGCGCTGGCTGCTCAAGTGCATCATAACCAGACCTTCGTTGGGCCGTTTATGCGGGACGTAGGAGGCAACACTAGACTACGAATGAGTCTTGTGAACAGCCTCCGCACTACTATCGCCTGGCCCGCTCTCATACAGTCGCTTAAGGGAATATTCACTGCCGGGTTTGTGAAGTCGGCTAGGTACGCGTGGGAGAAAAAGTTGAAGAGCTGGACGAAATAATGCGCATCGCGTCTTGCCTTTGAATCTTAATTACAAGGAAGGCGTGTAATGATTCACCTAATTGATGCTGAGTGCCACCAACATTGAGATCCCAAATTACGATATTTTGTACCCGCTATTCATAAATTCAGTCATTACTTAATTCAAAATCAGAATCACGCTGTTATGGCTCCTAATATGGGGCAGCCTATTTCTTTCCAAAGTGGGTTGTGGAAGGTCAACAGGTGGAGGGAGTCTGGGTCGCTTGCTTCGCACATGATCTTCTGTTTCCTCTACGGAGATCAAAACCAGCTTGAAAGTCGGAGAGGCTTTTGCAGAAGGCAGTCCACCACGCGAAGAGGGCGCTGAAGCGTTTTCCAATGGTGTCGGGGAAGGAAGTGGCTGCGTACCGAAGTTCGATCTGGCCACAATAGTTGGCAACGTTGCGAGGCTTACTGCACGCGGGGGAGCACCAGGTACCGACCACGTAGTTACGCTGGGAATTTCTTTTGGCGCTGCCATGACGTAAGCTCGATGAGTGGGAACTTCCCCGGATGGTGCTACCACTCCTGGTCCGCCGCTGGGTGGCCATCTTGCAGGCACCAGGTAGTCATGCGCAATTATTGGCTGCGCAGTCATTGAATATTGATAATTGGCAGCGTGGACGTGTTCTAAGAATGGGGCTGCCCTAGGCATTTGGTGGGTGTACTGCTGTGATTGATGTTGATGTTGATGTTGATGTTGATGTTGGTGTTGGTGTTGGTGTTGAAGTTGAAGTTGAAGTTGATGTTGATGAGCTTGTGGCAGATAATATACGAATGGAGGTTGAGAATTACCGTAGTACGCCATTGTTGGCTGCGGCACGCAAGTTGGGACGGCAGCTGCTCCGAACGGAGGCGCCAGGCCAGAGTGGGGAGCAAGATAGTGTTGCGGACTTTGTACGGGAGCCTGTGGGATCGGGTATTGTGCAGACGGCAGCACAACAGGCATTTGTACGGAGGGGGTGGGGGCCATCATTTCTGACGGAGTGTAATGTAGAATGTGGCTCAGATAGACGGTTGGGTCTAAAGTGAGATTGCGTATGAGGCTGTCCTGTGAAGGAATTGAGCCTACGGAAACACCGCTGGCTCTATCGCCGGGCTTATAGTAGGCAATGAGATGGAGTTTTGTGTTCTGCTTGGTTGTGAGGGAGAAGCTTTGCTTGATGAGGCCATCTTCTTTGGTAATTCGGAACTCGTCGTGTTCATGATAGGTCAAAAATGGTCCTTTTACTTTTGATGCCAGCCAAGTCTTACCGTCAGTCCATCTCTTCATTCCACATTCCGTTTCGTTCCACGCAAATACCGACCCAGCTCGTATGCTTCTACGCTCGAGCTCATTAAGCCTTCTTTTGACTTTAGGAAGAATTTTGAGGCGCGTGGCCTCTAGGACAAGTAGAGCGTCTTGGAGTGTTAAAATCAGACCGAAATAAGTCTCACTGGGTGTGACGAGATGCATTTCGTGTGATATTTGCATTTATTCGGACCGTTAGTCGCCAGGGATTGTGGATCAGTGGTGATGCGAAAAATTGAAGAGTCAAAAATTAGTTTGCATAAATTAGAATTTAGTAATTATGGGGCTGCGGGATCCTTTTTTATGTCTCCAGAATGCCATCCTGAATGAAGGACAGCAGAAGTAACTACAAAAAGGATGTATGTAACATATCACTACGCACATACTGCAGCGCATATTGCAGCGCATGATGCAGCGCGGTGCACTGCACTGTAGTATAAGGAAGGTATGCACTTAGAGTTTAGCGTCATGCATTCAGCAGCCGCATTATGCACATGGCTAAATTTCTAACCCTTCAAAATCCCGAGCGTATGACTATCTATCTCTGGTGTCCCTTTCGGGTTCGGCTGATTCAAATCTGGAGGTGTCGCGTTCGCGTTCTTGTGGAAGGTCGCAGCGATATGGGTATACCTCTCTGTGCATGCAACCCTGGCTTAACAACAACGTCGTCTGTTTTTTTTTTTTTTTTCTCCCCCACGCTCGTCGTAGTTGTAGTAGATCTTCGCTGGCGCGTTTTGTCACAACCAAACCGGAGCCGCGCGACAAATCTTATAACCCAGTGTCCGTACAGACGCAACTATAGAGCTCACTAGCGAGATCTAACAAGTAATCGCACGCCCGAACCCTTGCATATGGAAATCCGGGAACATTTCCAGCGGATTGTCCCCCATTGGACTGTAGTATCTAATGCCATGGGTTCAGCAGCATGGTGAAACTATTGGTAACGTGCCACTTTGATACCTACGAGAATCTGCCCGTTCGATTAAACTACTAGAACGTAAGGTTATTTTGTCGGACCCCCACGTTTCTTTTCCTCGTCAATAGCCTATGTTTCTCGTATTTGTTGGATTTCGTGATATTAAAAGTAATTTCCAATTGGATCTGAAATCAGTCGAGTCAAAACTGGAAAGCAGTGACTGACCACGAGTGTCAACAAATACCGCTGCATCAGTATGTCTATGGTCGCATGCGCGTACTGTCCCAGATAGTGCCGCCATGCATGGAACGCCTTGAATAGATGTTGCAGAGGGTGTCCTTCAGATAGCCAGCGCACCTCAGCCCCCCAAGCTCAGAGGTGGGGGAATCTCAACAAAGTAGACCAGTGGATCGGAATTGTAATCTTCGTGCCGTAGTAAGCATCCAGCATCCAACGAAATAATGCATGGAGAGTAGTTACGAGTTAAAAGCCAAAAACCTTAGCTGGGAGAGCGCAGAAAACCTTTAAAGACGTATCATAGAACAATACCAAAATAGAAATCCTAGAGTTCTATTAGGTCTTAAATCGGCTCACCTTCTTGTGGCGTCATGAAATATACGCAACTAGCACCATAGGACTAGAAATATGCGGTGTGGATTAAATTGAGATATGTTGTCAGGCGGCATTAGTCGAGTTGTAGCGTTTTTTTCTGCATATTGCAGTTTTATGAATGCCACCATATAATGGTCACTGTACACTGATCTGGATGATGGTTATACACTCCTGGCGCGGAACAGGATGGTTACTTACTCGGGCTGCCAGATGTGGCCATCAAACTGCATACAACCAACTCGTTCGTCCCTCATCTTCTGGTCTGTCTTTCACGTCCGAAGCTACGCCTATGCCTCCGAGACTTCTGAACCGTGAGTCGAATTCCGATTCTGAGGGTAAGCACACCTCCACATCACGTGCTGCGAACAAAGCACGCAACGCCATGGCGGCTGCTGCTCAGCTTGAACTACTTTCCAAGCACATCAACTCCAACGGCCCACAAGATCAACCCAAGCCTAACCCCATTGATCTTCTGTCTCTAGACGAGAAAGCATTACACAATTACAACAGAAAATACCGTCTCAAGCTTCCGTACATTCAGTCGATCAACGAAAACATTTTGAATTCCGAGATTGGCAAGAAAACGTACTCCGCCAAAAAGAGGGGACTCGGACATCGCATCTCCAAACAAGAGTTTGTTAGCCACGTTCAAAAGCACTTCAATCTCACGCAGCCTAGAGAGAATGACATCGTGTCTAACTTTCTCTACAAGGTCAAGAATGAGGAGAGGGACTTCAAGTACACGTTTTGAGGCACTTTGAGACGAATGGGATGGAAATCAAGTTCGAGATTCGCAAACGTCTTGTTGCCAGCACTCAGCGGCGTCCATTTCTAGGGAAAAGCATAGGAGTAGCGCCGGGCGCCAGCTCCTTGATGAAAAAGCGACGCTGGCAGGCATAACTGGAGTGGGGGTAGCCACGGCTATTGTTGACGGATTTCTGGAAGCAGGGCTTCCAAATCCTGGCGTGGGAGAAGAAGAGACTGCGCTCAGGGAGGACAACTTCTACATATTCACAAGAGAATATTGCAATACTAGATTGGCCGCAGATCTCTATTTTGCCTTTTTTACGAACTCTGTAGAAGAAAGGTTACGGACCCAAAGAGAGAAAGATATTCCGATGGTTATGATAGAGCATACAGGAGCGCCCCAACCTCAGAGATTCTGAACGCGGAAAAAATGCAACCTCGCCTAGGAGCTTGATGTGTGCAAATAACACAAATCCGGCTATACATCGCGGCCAGTAGTTCAATTCTGCCCCATAGTGCAATATCATGGGTGCAGGAATAGGAGCAACTCTCGATGTGCGACCGCATATTTTTGGGCAAACTTTTTTTCCTTGGTGGCGCACTATGGATGACGAAACGGTATTTAGCCCTGGCTACTCATTCGGTAACCGCCAATTTTCCATTAGAGACTATGCCGCGTTAATGCGTCCTCACAGGCTATTCCGCCGCCCGAGCTCGGATTTAGTTTCCGGATTTCTGCAGCGAAGCTGCACTTGCTACGGAGTTACTTTGTGCTTCTTTCGAGACATGTGTATTCTTTAATTGTCTGTCGAACTCTATTCTTTGATTAGGCGCCTAATTTTGCAGATAGCAGAAAAAAAAAAGCTTATTATTCTTTGGCCCTCCCACTGCAGGTTGACATATGCGAGTGATGTTTAATTATGGAGCCTCACTTATTGCGCGCCACTATGAGGACTTCTATTTCCGCCGCGATAACTCTCTATACTTGAAATAGGTAATGCGCGACCGGTTATGTTCATCTCTTGTCTTAATAAATCAATTCTTCTCAGGCGGTAATAATTGAAATGTCGTCCCTGCTATTAGTATGAGCACTGCATACAGTGCGCACTTGCCTACCATGGCGATATCAAGCACTGTCTGAGCATCATGAACTCGAGCACTATCGCTGTGCACTGGCACGAAGAAAACTCTCCAATATATTCTGTATCTTTCCAAAGAAAGGCCGATGACATGACGCGTCTCGCAACGGCTGGCGGTGACAACAACGTGCGCATTTGGAACGTGATGGCAGACCGCGACGCGTCGTCAACATCCGTCGAGTATCTTCTGACTTTGAGGAAACACACGCAGGCGGTGAATGTTGTTCGGTTTGATCCAAATGGGTCGTGCCTAATGACTGCTGGCGACGACGGAAAAGTAATTTTCTGGACCAAGTCTTCAACGATTACTCAGGAATTTGGGCACCAAGATGATGACAACAGGGAAAGCTGGGTTGCAGGTAAAATATACAATGCCGAGCTGGAAGTTTACGATGCCTGCTGGTCACCGGACTCTTCATACGTGGCCATCGGTTCAATGGACAACACCATACGAATCATCGAAGCCCAATCGGGTAACAAGGTCGCTCAGACACTTTCACATACACATTATGTCCAGGGCATAGCTTGGGACCCGCTCAACGAATACATCGCTACACAGAGTGCGGACAGAACGCTTCAATTGCATAAACTCCTGTTTTCTGAAGCCAATGTGGAGGTTACGACTTCGGCCAAATTCTCGCGCTGTGAGTTCCCGGCCGCCAAAAGAAAAAGCGACGGCGATGGAGATAAAAATACTCAAGCCCGTCCTAAGCGGTCGACGCTACTTTACCACTCGGAGACTTTGCAGTCTTTTTTCCGCAGACTAGCGTTTTCGCCTGACGGTTTGCTTTTGGTCACCACTCTGGGTGTGTACAGACTTGGAGATAAGGATGAGAAAAATGATGAAGCCGAAAGTGACTCGAGCGTAACAAATACAGTGTACATTCATATTCGGTCTGGCTTCAATAAACAGCCAATATGTCACCTTCCTGGCCTTCCAAAACCAGCAATCGCCATTGCCTTCAGTCCTATATACTACGAGTCCCTCAATCCTGGAGTGTTCAAGTTGCCGTACAAGATGGTATTCGCCGTCGCAACCCAAAATTCGGTCTTCGTTTACGACACAGAATCACTTAACGCCTTGGGCGTGGTGGAAAACTTGCATTACTCTACAATTACAGATCTCTCCTGGGAAAAAGACGGTCAAAGAATTATGATTTCTTCTGCGGACGGGTTCTGCTCGGTCATCAAGTTCACTCTCGACATTTTTGGAGAACCGAAAAGTATTGGCGCAACGCTGCCTGGCCCCAACGGCTCTATCTCAGCTGAAACGAGCTCAAGCAGATCGAAGGATGCGCTGATTATTACGCAAAATACTGTTGCCATGCACTCTGGAGTAGAGCGTGCAATGTTTGGCTCGCAGACCCCAGTGCAACCTCTTATAGGCGCTCTGCTTACGTATTCACGAGCTTCGCTTCTTAAAACAGCCGCTGCGCCTGAAGGGCATGGTGCTATCATGGAAGGAAAAGTAGATTTACGTGATTTGACTAAGAAGTCAGATGCAATTACTGCGGTGAAACGCGATAGCATTGCGGACGAGGAACTACGAAAAGTTGAACAAGACGCCAACAGCGGGAACTCCAGTGGCAAGAAGGCTAGAAGAATTGCTCCCACTCTCCTAAGCTGAAGCAGGAATGGTGTATTCATTAAAGCAAGCGATACATAGACACAATTTTTCCTTTTGAAGCAGCCTCCTCGAAGTCTAGGGGGTTCGGGCCATATAAGATCAAAATAGAAACAGCATCCTCTGCAGGATGCCCATAAAGAGGCTTGCGTTGGGTTGTACTTTTTGCATTGCTGCAGTCGAGATCTAAAGGGAAGAGACTACACTAGCAGATCGCGGAACTCCGCTTTGGCTGGGAGATCCGAATGGCAAGGCGGTCTGCGGCCCTTCCGATGCAAAACAAGGACATTCCTTCTCAAGGAAGAACTCAATTTCTGTATCTTGAGTGTCCAACGACGTGCATGCTCGCGTGGGGAGGAAAAAAACGCGCGTTTACGAGAATGCAGAAAACCGCCATTTAGGAGCAACTGCCCTCAATCAGCTTATTAACACAGACATATTCCGCAGTCCGTTTAAGTGGGGATCATTGCTGCTCCGACTGCTCCACACGTTTGCGGGCACGTAAAATCATCTCCTCGCGTCGCTTCTGTAAAATCTGCACACGCTCATTCTCGTCGCTCCCCCAGTTATTCGTAGAGGCGATGGACTCGCCCTTCTCCGCCGATCCATTAATGGGAATTCCGTATTTTTCTAACAAGTTGGTTTTCCCTTGCAGAATTGACTCCGAATGATCTGATCTGGCATTCACCTCCGGAGGCTGAAATCCTGGAGGAGATGGCAAATTTCCGTTCTCCATGTACTCCTCGACCGTTGCCTCCACTGAACCAGTTCTCTCGAGAGAATATCTGATCTGGG
The DNA here is from genome assembly GCA_030583085.1 of Hermanozyma aechmeae. Taxonomy (NCBI): domain Eukaryota; kingdom Fungi; phylum Ascomycota; class Pichiomycetes; order Serinales; family Metschnikowiaceae; genus Hermanozyma; species Hermanozyma aechmeae. The sequence goes on along the minus strand of JAJMHA010000023.1, from coordinate 101,221 downwards.
TAGCTGAGAGTTGAGGAGCAATAGACTGTACTACCTCGATCATGGAGTCTGTAACCTGTCTCCTCGATCTGACAGTGTCAGAAGACCCGTTCCTGGCTCTTGGCCGCAGTGGGTCTTCGACATTGAATTCCTCAGGGACAGAATGAGAAATAGGAGCAATAAGCCAGCGCAATACGCCAAATGCGACTAATAGGGTTGCCACGAAGAGTATCGTGGAGTTGTCCATTGTGGTTGGTACGGTGCTCACGGATCTGAAATCGCGGCGCAGTCACGTGCGATGCTAAAGCATGGATTCAAAGTCATGGTAGCGAAATTGGAGCTGGTCAAGGAATTGACTTACTTGGGACAATCAAGGAAGCAAAATGAATTTCAGAGTGTTTTCTCCCGTAGTGCCCATTGGAGTGTGTCGACTTTTTCCCCTCTTGGCGTAGTTGCGAAGATACGGTGTTGTAACAAAAGAGAAAGGTTGCATTCGATACTTCGGCTACCCATTTGCTAACCGGGATAGTCTCTTGGTGTACCTGTCCTACCTTGATCATTCTTCGTCTGGATGCATCGAGAACCGCTATCTATGTCACGTGATATTCGCAGCCAGCCAGCCGAACGGGCCTGCTCACATTTCCCCCACATGGACTTGAAGCACCATCCGGAATTGAAAGCTTTGATGGATACCTTTGTTGTTCTAGGCAATCAGTCTGTTCTTTCCTCCGATTCAGAGGCAGAGACATCTCTGGAGTACGAATATTCACCCGACAAGGAGACATCGGTCCATTTCAAAGCCGTTGCCACAGACAAAATGCACCGGCTGGACTTTGAAGGTCTTACTGAGGAGGGAAATCAGGATTTTTACAATGATTTTTGTGCCCGGTATATCAATTTTACCAATACCTGCCCAACGACGTACCATGTTGTGTCTCACTTTAAAACCATTCTTAAAGAGAAGGGATTCGTCGAATTAAGTGAGAGAAGTAGCTTTGGTGATTTAGAGGCTGGAAAATACTATGTTTGCAGAGACGGCCAGAGTATGGCAGTGTTCACTGTCGGAGCAGGCTGGAAGCCTGAGTATGGAGCTGGGGTTGTTGGCTCGCACATTGATGCCATTACCAATAAACTCAAGCCAACGTCGAAAAAGTCCAACGTCGATTCATATAATTTGTTGGGCGTTGCGCTGTATTCAAGAGGAACAACTGGGACCTGGGTAGACCGGGACCTTGGAATAGCAGGACGTTTAATCATCAGAGGTCTGAACGGCAAAATTCTGTCGAGGTTGGTCAATCTGGGTGCACATGCTGTTGCCAGGATTCCTAGTTTGGCACCTCATTTTGGGGGAATCTCTATTGTGGAATACAATCCGGAGACGCAGATGGTACCCGTGATTGGTCTCTCTGGACCAGTGCAAAAGGCTGCCACAGACGAGGAGAAATCCTCACCGCTCTATAATCATCATTCGCTAGCACTTCTCCGGTATTTGGCTCGAATCTCGAACGTGAAGGTGTCTCAAATGATCTCTTGCGATCTAGAACTCTTTGATGTGCAACCCGCAACTCGTGGTGGACTCGAGTTGGAATTTCTCTTTGCTCCCAGAGTAGATGACCGGCTCTGTCTGTACGCCGCTTTCCATGGGCTTCTTGAATATGCCTCCAAAGTGGATTTCCTAGACAACGATGAACTCAACGTGGTTTTGTTGGCCAACAACGAGGAAATAGGTAGTGGGACCAGGACTGGCGCCAAAGGCAAGCTATTAAATGCGGTTGTCGACAGAATAATTGCGGCTCGAAAGCCGAACTCGACACCTGCTGATAGCAAGGTTGCATATGCCAATTCGATAGTCTTGTCAGCCGATGTGACTCATGCATTGAACCCAAACTTTACCCAGGAGTATCTTGCTGACCATTACCCGTTGCCAAACGTGGGCCTCTGCGTTAAAAAAGATCCCAATGGCAATGTGGTGACTGATTCTGTTGGCATTGCTCTTATGGAAGAGATTGCAAGAAACAACAACCTTCAGTTGCAACAGTTTCACATAAGAAACGGAGCAAGATCCGGCTCGACTATTGGCCCAATTCTCGCACAAGATACCGGGGCTTTAACCATCGACGTTGGCCTTCCGCAGCTCAGTATGCATAGTATCCGGGCAACAGCCGGGTTCAAGGAGCCCGGCATCGGTGTAGAAACCTTTAGGGCATTTTTTCAAGATTGGAGAACTGCTTTTAGAAGTTTAAGGCTCGATTGACCAGGTTCTAGTGCGTCTCGTGGTAGAATAGATAGATAATTTCTTTCACAAATGTGAATACGCAAAAGCCAAAAGCTCTATTTTGTTGCGGTGGCACACAAACCTTGGTCTCTACATATGTCTGGGCCGGTCTTTTCCCGTTGGTCGTTCATTCATTATGTTGTTATTTATATCCTCTAAGCCCCGATGCTTGCACCCATTGTCAAAGCCATGAAAATGGCTAAGAACAACCCCTTTTTGGGGCAGCCGTACGACATACCGCCGGCAGAAAACGACAGTGATTCGGTCGACGAGTTGTTTTTCGACACCCATGCTGTTTGAGTGGAGTTGGCAAAGGAAATCAAACTGGACCCGCCTCCTGACCCCCCATCCTTATTAGCTAAGTCAGGTGGGATGGAAGTGAGCTGCTGTAGGCCCAGGAGGTATGTGACGGTTGCTTCCTGAGTGGCAGTGGTTGAAAGAGAGTCGACTAATAGAGACATGTCGTGGGTGGTGAACGAGAGATTTGTCTTGTCAAGGGTGGAGTAGAAAGAACCAGGGGATGGTAGATATTATATGAGCCACGCTAGGCATGCCGATGTTAAACAGACGAGAAGAATGCTACAAAAATATGCAGGTCTGACACTCTGTCTGCACGAGTGAGTTGCGTGTGCCTGAATCCCTGCAGGATGACGTAGCTACACAGCCATCACACCTGGAGGTAAGCGCAAAGCTCCGAAGAGACGGGCTGTACTATCCACAAAAATAGCTACACAGGCTCACGATATTTGACTGGTGATGGCTCAGACTTCTCAATTTCACGCTCTTCAGCACAGCATTTGGAGCGAGATTGGCGCCAGTGTCAGTCGCGGATGCCCCTGAAAAACGTGCAGGAATGTTTACTTTTATTATCGTCTCTAATTTGCTGAGCGCTGTTCAAGTACGGCACATGCGATGCGGCTCGGAAGAACCGCGCCGCATTGAAGCAATACTCATCCGCGAATGGACAGTCCTCTGCAGTGTGACACACGAAAAAACCAAACTGGGGGTAGTAAGAGTACGCACATTCTCAACTTAAACGCGTCCCGTAACAGAGGATGCTTGAATAGAATGGAAACCAAGCTCTCATTTTGTCTCCTTTAGACCTATTCGAGGGCTTCGTAATCAGCACTCTTCAGATTTATACGCGACCACCACGAGTGTGCGTTCTGTTCCCTCTTGAACTTCAAAATCGCTTCGAGTGTTGGTGGGTCGGTGGCCAGGTCGTCGTGGAGAGATGAAACATCAGAGGCCACCGGTTTCAAAGAATCACCAGTGGGGGGTACTGGGTGCAACTGTGGGGTTCCAGTGATAAGACCGTCAAGGTCAGAGCGCATAGAGGCCGGATTGCGGGCCAACTGAGCAGCCGTGCGGACAGGGAGTGGATCATTTCCATTTTCACCGGCCCGCCGGATGTCGTTATCGGAAGCTCCATACAGTGTTCCCTGCGCGGACGAGTTGTAGCCTGAATGAAAGGAAAATACCGACGAGCTGTCGTCAAAAACAGAGCCCATCTCTTCCAACGTCAATCCTTTGGTCTCCGGGAACAAATAGTGCACGCAGAAGAAGGAAAAAATGCACGAAAACCCGGGAATCAAGTAGGTCCGCCAAGTGATGAGATCTAACAAGATTGGAGTCATTTCTCCAACTAAGAAGTTGAAGAGCCAGTTGGTTGCCGTCGACATTGCAGCGCCCTTCAGTCTCACCGAATTGGGTAAAACCTCGTTCATCATCCATGGAATTGGACCCCATGAAGCACCGAATGCTGCGTTGAAAATGATAACAAATCCCACCACGACCTGCGGGGTGTATGTGTCGTTCAAGAATAAGGAGAAGGAAATAGCAAAGAGTGATACACCCATAATGACGGACCCGTAGAGAAGCAACGGTTTGCGTCCCCAACCGTCCACTAAATACCATGGAGGTATGGTGCTAGCAACGTAAATCAAGGAATTGATTCCAGTCATCAAGATGGCCGATCTGCCGAGCCATCCAGCACTTTCAAAGATCATTGGCGCATAGTAGGACACGATGTTGATGCCGTTGAGTTGAGCAAACATCTGCAGAAAGCACGCAACAGACACTCTTTTTTTGTACTTGGTAAGCATGTAACGATACGATCTTTCGCCTCCCTCGACTCTTGCGATCAAGACATTCTCCTTGATCTGCCTGAATTCTAGCTTTGCAACTTCATCTTCAACCTCACCGTCAGCATACAAGTCGCTGATGACAATCATGCCGTCAATATCGTGGTTGTGATCTAAGAGCCACCTCGGGGTTTCCACAATCACGAAGGTTCCTAAGAAAAGCAATAGGCCCATGAAACACTGAATCCAAAGCGGAGATCTCCAGGACCAGTCATTCTCCAAAAAGGAGAATCCGTAGTCCACCCAGATACTCGTGGCATACCCAATGATATTGCCCGTAAATTCTAGGCAAGCGTAGAAGCCCCGATCCGACGGAGGACTAATCTCAGATTGGTAGACCGGAATGATAGTGGTAAGAAAACCAATGGCGATACCGCCAATCAAGCGGCCAAGACCAAGAACAATAATGTTAGGCGAAGTGGCCTGGATCACGCCGCCTACAACGAAGATGGCCGATCCGAACCTAATGGTGCGGCGTCTTCCGATCTTGTCACCTACCTTTCCTGCCTCAAATGACGAGAACAACGCGCCAATCTCTAGGATGGCGATCATCGTTCCCACGGCTGCTGGCGACGGATTTTGGTAGTATGCTTTGAAGTACTTATTGGTCAAGAGAGAAGACATCAAGCCTTGCTCAAAGCCAAACAAAAACACACCGAGCGAGACGAAGATGGAAGTGAAGTTGAGGAGTGCTCGTCCCACAAGAAACGAGTCTTTGACCTGGTGGCTAGTCATCTTGGAAGTAACGTCAGAAATTACCAATGTTGTCGTGAAGTTGGTGATTAGGATAGGTGCAGGAAGAACGCAGGGCAATCCGATAGAGAACGCATGGGCACTCGAGGACAAGAAAGAGACAAATACTGCGGTGAGCAAAAATGAGACGTTGTATTTACAATTGAGATTACAGTCTACCTGCTGGCGCTGCCGATTGCGAGCTTTGCATAAAATTGGGCCATGCATAATATTAGGTCGCAGCAACCAGGCGATTTCACCTCCGATAACAATTAACCGGCTATAGGAAATGCTAAGGCAGAGCCGAAAAGTAGTCCCCTTTTTGAATTCCAGATCCAAGAATTGTTCCACCAAGCAAGGCGGCTCGCGGGCATCTCCGAATGTACTCCTAGAGTCGCCTTTCTTTGTTAACGAAATATAGATCAATTTGATCAGCTGGAGTGCAGATCGAGATTTGCGTTGCCTGCGTTCACACGATGGGTCTACATCAGAGTACCGATGTTGTACATATTCACGAGGACACCGGGCATAGAGTGTTATTCTGACCAGTATAGTGCCCGTATTCGTGTGCAGCGAACACCACAAGAGCGTCGTTGTACATACAAACATCAATAGTTTGCCCTGCACTGCATTCACAGCGTGACCTCTAACATTGAATCTTCCAGATTTTCAGAAACCGATCGGCGAAGCAATACCAGATTTGTTCTTCCATCGATGAGATCAGCTCTGTTTCTCGAGTTGATGCATCGTCATTCGTGTTTCCATTGTTGGGCCGCCCAGGAAACGTCGCTTCGCTTCTTACCCCGCGGTCGGGCCGGTGAATAAGCACAGGTCGTTTGCAGAACAAACACACCATTGTCGTCATGCCAACTGCAGAGAAAACATCCTGTGCCTCGGCGTGGAAGCAGTTGCATACTGTCAGATACCGGGATGAACCCAGAGTAGGCACGAATGGGTGGTACGACGACCGACGTTAGATCATTATAGCCAACAACCGCTGGTCAATATTGCCTCCCGGCTCTAGAGCATCTTGTCGCTAAGCAAACCTGTACCCACTCCATATGGGCCACTACATGGATGCAAACTCATACTTAAAGTCATTATATTTTAATTTTTGCTCATACTATTTTAATTCCGTTGGCTTACAACAACAACGCACCGACAGCGACCAAAGCGCCGGCAGCCATCTTAGCCTGACCAGCACCTGCCTCGAAGGAAGTGACGGAGGCAGACTTAGAGCAGCCCTCAGAGCACGAAGTGATAGTCACCAAGGTGGAGGAAACGTCAGTGGTGGTGGCGGGTGCCTCAGAGGAAGCAGGAGCCAGCGTCGACTCAGGTGCTGACGAAGTGGGAACCTCGGAAGAAGAAGCTGGGGCCTCAGAAGAGGAAGCTGGAGCCTCGGAAGATGAGGCTGGCGCCGCAGACGACGAAGGAGCAGCAGATGATGAGGCGGGAGCGCTGTCGCCCAAGTACAAGTCAACCTCGGTACATCCGTCACCGGGGATTCCAGAAAGCTTGTATGCGGAGCCATCAGCACAAGCGTAGAACTTGTTCTGCGTGCCAGCGGCGTTGAGTCTCAACTTGTTGTCAACGTAACCCCAAGCGGAAGAGGCATCACTCTTGTCAGTCAACGTAAGACCCTTGTCTGGGGTGGAGGCAACGTACTGGCCGTCGACATCCAAGTATCCAGCGGGCTGCTCCAAGTTAAAGGTAGCAACGGAGCCATCCTTGAGGGTGAGCAGAGAGCCAGAGTAAGTCACCTCCGAGTTGATGTTGTCACCAACAGCAGTGAGAGTGAAGGATTCAGCCACGGCGAGGGCAGCAAGCGAAAGAAGGGCGGTGTAGGACAACATGGTATAAAATTTCAAGTGATTGATAGTTGTTGAAAGAAATGTTAGCGGAGAAATTAGCTTCCCTTTTATACCCTGGAAAAGTTTCCCAGCTTGAGTTCGGTGCTGCATTGTAACGTCCTGCATCAGTTTCCAAAAGGAACCCCGTGCGTCGAGGCACTTCCGTTTTCGGCCAATGTTGCGCTGGAAACATGGTCACGGCTGGCTACCGCGCACTCTTTAAAGGGGTATATGCAAGACCCTGAACTAAATGCGTGGCTTGTGGTTGTTCCTTGCGGAAAGGGCCAGCGCAAATATGCACCCTGACGTAAGAACGTTGGGGAAACCGGTAGAAAAAACAAACATCGGTCTATATTCAGCACGACGCGGTTGCATTAGCGAGAACTTTTCATGTGCGCCAGCTAAAGGCTGAAATGAGCAAAATTTTAAGCTGTTCTATATTTAGGGCTGGCAAGTACACATTGAGTGCTGGCTTTGGGACTACACCCCTCCCCAAGCATTGTGTGCGTTCACACACGCATTGTTCTATCCTACATATATCCTTATTGTGTTTCATGCTTTAACTTTCCAGCCTAAGCCTGACCTAAAAATAGAACCCTTACCGGATATTTTGGAGTCGGCTACTATTAAGGTGGACGTTGATGTCCAAACGATCTGCATCCTCCTCAATCTTGCGCAACCGCGTGTTCTGAGCATCCACTTCGGTTCCCAAAGTCCGTGCAGACGAGCGAAGTTTGTTAGCGTAGTTCGCAATCTGGTCCAAATTTCCTGCAATCTCTTTCTCCATCTCATCGTCCTCGGAATCCGCCTCGAATTGGTACCTTTGTGCCTGCAGCAAGTACTTGTCGCCTTGGTACTTGTTAAATGTATCAGACGAGGTGGCGTTCCTCGTAATGCCACTTTTAAGCCGCTGCTCACTCTCGTACATGTGTTGCCTATTGGTCTCACGCATGTACTTCTCCTGCTCTTTCTGAGTCTTGATCTTCATTTCTTGTTGCGCCAAACGAGATTTCTTGTTGAAAGGGTTGCCTGTCACGGGAATGAAAATCGATCGGTTCAACTTCTTCAATTCCTTGACTTTTTCCTCGGCAATCTGTGTCTGGGTGTCTGCCAACAACAAATTCTGTTCAGCATTGAAGAGGCGCTCAGATTGGGAACCCAACACTCCCAAAGTATTAGTGGCCGAAGCATCAGCCTCTTGAGCCATACGTAGCGTATTTCTCGTCAGCGCAACGGACTCCTGCTTGGTGAATCGAATGTCCTGTTTTATTGCCTCCACCTCCTCGTCCTCGGAGTTCACCTGGTCCTGAGGTAGGAAATCATCAACATCGACATTCAAGTCTTCATCCTCGGGCAAGTCATTGAGATCTACATCTTCTCCGTTTTCGTTTTTGTTCACAGGTTTCCTGAGACGCACAGGCGGAGTGCCAGAAGGTAAGGCGTTCAAATCAAGAGAGATAGCATCGTCGTGATTAGAAGCAGTACCGGCTCTTTGAGAGACACCTCCACTGGTTTTCGTGCGTGGTACATTCCCATAACCAGCTGACGTTGCGCCTGGTCGCCCTTCACTGGATTCGTAGTTTCGGCTGGATCCAGTAGACCTTGAATAGGGGTTCGTGCCATTAGGTTGCGCACTCCCGTTCCTTTGGTACGAAGAATATGGAGATGCTCTCGAACTCGTACCTTCATCTGTCTGGCCACCTTGTGGTGGTCTGCGAGAAGCTCCACTTTGATGTTGATTTGCGCCAATTCCATTGCTTTCTGCATAGGGGTTCGAAGACTGGCCTGGGGCGCCTTTGTTCGCGGAAGCATATGGGTTTCCCTGAGCATTTCCCATATTAGCGTAGGGGTTGGAGGCAGGGGCTAGCTGTGCCTTCATGTTTTGTCGTTCCTGTGCATATTCTCTGAAGGCACCGAACTTCTGCTCGCGAGACCCTTGCGTTTTGGTGGAAATACCAACCCTCTGCAACTCACCTACGAGCTGTTCCTCGGTGGGGTCCTTTTTTTTGAACGCTTTTCTGAGACCCATGTCTAGCTTGAGTTACTGAGAATAGTAAATGAAGTTGGATTTGGAATGTGCAGGAGATCACGAGGCCCCCCGCCCCTTGCAACATCCGTACATCTCAGTGTTGGGGGTTAAATGCAACCTAAGAATTTGCGGGAAAACGTGTGGGGAATAATAGAGCCTTCCTTCCAAATCAGTGGCTCTTAATTTCTTGTGTCCAGTGGCAAGCCACACAAATCTGGTATAAAGGCTCATTTTTTCGGGTCTCGATCCGATTACTAATTCTGTGTGGAAAATTTGCTAATTCTAATCGTGCACTTCTCCACATCGATCTCGTCATCGTACTGTATATAGGCACTATTTTTCAAATCCAGAGTTCTTGATGCTCATCATGTCTACGGTTAGCCCGGTCGTCACCGCTCCGACGGCAAAGAGGCGAAGACTAGACTGCGAGCTTGTTGTGCGTTCTGATGTAGGTACAGAAATTCGCTCGAACGGGACTGTAACCCCGGCGAATGAGGACACCGACTCGATGGACCTTTGTGTGGAGCTGCACGACTGCCCTTGTGGCTACCTACATGGCCCGGGGAACAAGCATTTTCACGATGTTGGTGCAGTTGGTTTTAGTGCTAACGTTATGAGAGGCCCCGATTGATATAAATTTGGCTAATCGAGCATACTCATGGAGTGGTGGTTTTCTGACTGCTGGGAGATCATCGCCCTTAGAATGTCATTGGGGCATCTCAGGACTTTTTTTCCCAAAACAACTTACGATCGACTGTCCGCTTCGAGGCGTTGTCCCTTAATGTGTGCATCCTCGAGTGTGGCTCACACCTCGATCAACGGTTGAAAAACCATCATCAGATGTCTCCGAAACAGTCATATCTTACTGATAAATTTCGGCTTTCAACTGTCACTCGGAAAATATATCAAATCTCCGAAATGTCAACTTAATTTTTCTTGTGGATTGTGCATCTATCTGACAGCTCACGTGAGCAGAGGTGTGGCTGTTGTGGATTTTGGCCACACTAATTCCGATAAGGGCCGGACTGCACTTGCAAGTCTTTGGCCCCACATAAAGGGCTGAAAATTCGCTTTCGATGTAGCTAACCTTTCTGTACTGCTGGCAATGGGATTTTGGAAAACCTTGAAAACAGCCCTCGAGGGTCCCGAGATCACCGAGACTATCAGAGAGAGCTCACGCTCAGAGCCTTCGTACTCCCTGGATGGGGAGTCGCTGACAAGCCTTAGCAAGGCTGGTGGCTTGGTAGTTGCTGAGAGGGAGGTGGGTGCGAACGCATCGTACATTGACATTTCTGTCAAGCTCACTCCGGAAGAAGAGGAGCGGCGCAGACGGTCATGGGGTTTCCAAATCAGAAAGTTTTTCTGGGATGGCACTGGCAAACACGTCAAGGAGCAGAAGTATTTGGGCAAACTTGATTTCTTCTTGTTGAGTTCATCGATGTTGGGGTACTTTATCAAAAATTTGAACCAGTCTAATATTGCTACAGCCTACGTGAACGGCATGGATGAGTACTATAACATGAATGCCAACCAGTACAACTACATGGTGACAATGTTCACGGTCGGTTACGTTCTTGGTCAGATTCCTTCCAACTTGATTTTACACAGAATTTCCGCCAGGTATTACTTGGGCGGTCTCGAAATTATGTGGGCAATTCTCACGGTTTTGATGGTCACATGCGACAATATGCTGTCTTTGTACGCTGTTCGTTTCTTCTTGGGATTTTTAGAATCGGGCTTCTTCCCAGGTATGGAGTACTTGGTTGGAAGTAATTACCTGGCTGCAGAGATCTCTACAAGAAGTGCTTATTTTGCTGTTGCAGGTAATGCTGCGTCTTTGATCTCGGGCCCTCTTCAATTGGGTCTCTTGAAGGCGTTCAAGCACTCTAGCATGCCTCCCTTCAAATGGTTGTTCGTTTTTGATGCGGTCATCTCCTTTCCAATCGGTATCTACACCATGTGTGTTGACCCTAATACCCCCAGTACTACTGATGCTTGGTATTTTGACAAGGAAGACCGTTTGGTTGGATTGGAGCGCAGACGTGTTATCGGCGCCCAATTGAACACCAGAGAGGGTTACACGTGGAAAAAGATCAAGTCCTTCTTCACTACTTGGCACATTTACGTTTTCCCCTTGGTATTCTTGGCTTACAACAACTCCTGTTCCGCTATGAGCCAGCCCACATTCACGACATGGATGAAATTGGAATTGAAACTCGATGCCTATCACTATAACACCTGGCCATCTGTCCTCACAGGTGTTGCAATCTTCGTGACAATTGTGCTCGCGTACTCTCATAATTTCATTGGCGGTAGGAAGAACCACTTCTACGTGTTGGGCTTCTTCCTTCCGTTAATTCTTGGGTGTGCACTTCTTGCGCACTGGCACATCCCTAGAGGTCTTCACTGGTTTTGTTACTTCCTCATCGGCGTGCCGCCTTCGTTTGGACAGCCGTTCATATTTTCTTGGGTTAACCGACTTCTCTTTGCGGATGATATGAAGAGAAACTTCGTCGTCGTATGCACAAACACATTGGCATACGTGACTGGTGCGTGGGTGCCGATCTTCGTGTGGAACACCGAGGACAAGCCCGTATACCATATCGGCTTCACGTACACAGCGTGCTTGTCTGCTTTCGGTGCTGTAATGACGGTCATAGCCTGGCGCTTGACCAAGAGAGACGAGGAAAGAGAACGTAATAGCTCAAAAGAGGTTGATAGCGTTGCCTAGACTAGAACCTTCTCAGTGGATGTTATAGAAACAGTAATTCAAGAACAGTTGTAGATAAACTTCGGTGGAGTAAGAGGGTCGGTGTACTAAAATCGGCGAGTACGGAAAGGCTGTTCGGCTTTTGGAAGGATAAGAAGCCTGACCAGCCATATTTCGCCCTAAAATCTGGAGGGCTCCCCTCCATCCTCCTACTTTCATCCGCCGCGATTGCCGCTTACGTAGGTGGTTTGTCCCAGAAGATCTGAATCCCCTGATTTTGAAAGAATCATCTCTAATCCCTTTCTACAGCTCATATTCCCAATCTTATTATGCTATTTTACACTTTCCCCAATCACTCCAACGCAGTGATCTCCTTCACTACCTCATCGTAGCCTTCCTTGTAGTCGTCTGTCTTGTCAGCATTTTTCTTCTGCTTACCTCCTCCAGGAACAATAAACACGCAAGATGTAGGTCTCTTGGTAGCACCTGCAGAGCCCAAGTCCTCCTTGGATGGGATGAAAACGAAAGGCACAGCCGAGTCCTCACAGAGAACAGGAATGTGAGAGATCACATCAGGAGGTGAGATGTCACCTGCAATCACAACAAGTCCCTTCTCGCCCTTTCTCAACGCCTTGACAACCTCTTTCACACCTCTCTTGACATGCTTTGCCTTAGACGCTTTTTTAACCGTTTTAAGGACTTTTTTGTTCAATTTCTTTGGAGCAAGGGGCTTTGCAAATGGCAACACAGCAGCCATGCGCTTGTCGTAGTTTTCCTCGCCGGTCTCTTCGACCTTTTCTTTCTTCGCCATGTCTAGTGTTAGAAAAAAGTGAACTTTTTCGGGATGAGATGGAGGTGCAGGGAGCACGTGACTGACATAAAGGCTTCGGAAGCGGCCCAAACAAAGCAAGAGATTTTGAAGAAAATTTGTAGGTCTTTATTTTAACAAATAGTCCTGTTCTGAGATCCTTCCTTCGATGGGCCTCCTCAGAGTATTCTTTTCAAGATCGGACTAGACACTCGAACACGAGAGAAACTGTTCAATGCAAATCTCCCACACCTATTTCAAGTGTGAATACATCACTCAGAGAGCTTCTACCTTCGCAATTAGTGATGGCGAAGTTTGCAATCATTTTCGACGATATATCTCCTGCATGCTGAACCTACACAACCACCATGAGCAACAGCAGCAGCGGCAGCCGAGCCCCACAGTTCAGAAAACGTAAAGCGGAAATTGAAAGTGAGTCGCCGCCAAGCGGCTTTCTTTCACTTGAAGATCCGCCTGCAGATGAGGCCCGCGTTGGCAATGTCGTGGATCGTTCGAAGGTCATTCAATATTTGAACAAATTGAGTATAAAAGATGGCGAGAATCCTTCACTGTGCATCAAGATAGTGGCTTGCGACCTTGAGGCTGAGCTCATTACTCAAGGGTTGCAGGAGCAAATTCAAAAGGAGTTCCATCTCAGTTCCATTTCGATTTCCGAAAAGAAACCTCACACCGTTGAACGGATCATAACTTTGCATGGAGAACTTGCGGAGACTCTGCGAGCCACCCTCTTTCTATCATTCTTGTTGGTCAGTGACTTCAATAACTTGCTCAAAGTGCAGAATTTCACGCTCAAGTCCGCCAACTACAGAGTCAATGTACTCGTTGAGATCTCAAAAATAAACATGATCGAGTTGGCAAAGAAGTTTCCCAAAGGCTCAATGGATGCTGACGTATTTGAAAAGAACATAAATCTTCACATTGTGGAACTCTCAGGAATGTTCACTTCAATGTTCAACAGCTTGACTTACATCTTTGGCAGATATGCATACAATGAATATATCGACGATTCGAAAATTGAGCTCCAACAATATATTGCATCACATGATGGCGATTACCTACGAGAGAGAAGTGACGATTTCAGTGAAGAAATTGCTAAGAACAGAGAGGAATTGCTCAAATATATTTTCACTAACACATTCCTTAACAGAAAATAGAGAGACATTTTCGATCAATCATTTGTTACTATTTTATGAAGAGTCTAACAACCTGCTTTGCCAAGCAGACGCCACTAAGAAGACTTTCTTGAAATCGTGGCTACACGGTCCCCTAGCGACAACGCCAATCCCTGGCCCTTGGATCTAATCCTCACATGACCAATAATAGGGCCATCTGCGGTTTTCTCAATGCACAAATTTGCCAAGGCATCCTCGCCAAAGGAAGACCTCGAGTACAAGTTTGCAGCCAAGAAATGACATTCCTCGCCGTTGATTGCGCCAGGGGTCAAACATTTCATGTTAGTTCCAGCCATCAATTCGTCGAGATACTGCTTCAAAGATCCGATTTTGGAGTTGATAGTAATTTTGTTCTCCCACTCGAATTCGTTCCACATTTTGCGGAAGGCAGACTCGGTGCATGTGGCGGGCTTAATGTAGTCCATGATGTCAACATGTACGTCATTCAAGATCACAATTGTAGATTCGTCCGAATGCTGACCATCATAGATAATGTTTCCGAAAATGACGCCTGTGTCTGCAGACATAACCTTCACTATCACAGACACTTTGTGGAATCCGTGAGGTCCTATGTTGGCAGTAGCAGGCTTGTCAACGACCTTCAAATCACCAAGAGTTGCGAACTCCACAGACAAATTCCTCAAAGTTGTGGTTGTCTGATTCACGAGCAACACGTCGAGGGTGACGTCAAATTGATGCACTTTCACGTAGGCCTCGGCGTAAATGGGATCGGAAAATCCAGTGAGTTGCAAAATCTTGTTCAAACGAGAGGAGACTTCAGGACTCTTGGGACCGGCACTGCCGCTCAAAGCAAGCACGTCCTCGTCGGCCTTGTTGTTCACATCCTGCTTTTCGAACTGTCTGAAACTGATTGCGTCGTCAACTTGATCGGCGTTGTTGAACAAATCCTGGGCCTCGGCTTGTGATTGGCTTCGTTGAGCTTTCTCAATTTGGGCTTTGAAGGCATCCTTTGTGTCCTCCAAGAAACCGCGACGAATGAGCTCGCTGTCTTCGTCGTCGGATAAAAGTTTGATGCAGGCCAAAATCCGGTCTGCAGAATCTTCTTCGATTTGTTTGGTGACAAATTTGGATTCGCCAACTCTCAAAATGGAGACCATGATGAGTAAAGCCTCAGCCTTTAAGGCATTCAAATGTGCAGTAGCGGTACCGAGCTCGCCCAATCTTAATACAAGCTTTATTAAAGTGGATGCCATCACCGCACCCAAGTAGAAGTCACCAGCCAAAATGAGTTTCCGGATGTTGGCAGCCTCGTCGTCATCATCGCCTGTAATGGCAGTCAATGCAGTTTCTGTGGCGTAGGTTCCGTCAGGCAAGACAATTGGCTTCCTAGCCGGTTTGGTAGACTCCTCGTGCTCTTTTTCATCTTCGCCGGTTCCTTCCTGGATTCTTCTCTCACTGGCAAGAATGGGTACCTCACCAATACTCGCTCTGAGAAATCTCCATGCATCCTTAATAACTGCATCACTAACGGAGTATTCACCTAAAATCCACAATGCGCCCCGGAAGACCTTGCCAGATTTCACCTCCAGCAAGCTTGTGATCAACTTACGAACGATAGGGTCCCTCAACTCAGGGAACTTCTCCACTGCCTCCTTGACAAATGAAATAACATCATATGCTGCGGAAGAAGAGAGGTCGCCAAGTGACTCTAACAACAAGTCGATAACGTTGGTGGCAACTTCGCCGAACTGAATGGCAAGCTCGTGGATCGCATTGATCAACAACTGTCTGTATTCAGAAGTCTTGTCTTCCGTGGTACTAGAGGATCTGGACAACTCTTTCTTCAACAACTTCACCACATCCTCGACATTTCTGCTGGTGACTAACTTCAATGTGACATCCAACGCCTTCTTGCGGACATCAATATCCTGAGTGGACAAAAGACTAAGAATTTCCAAAGAGAGACCCTGTAACACCAATGGATACTTTTCGTTCAACTCGCTGATGCGTTCCAAAGTAATGATTTTGACATTGTTGTCAGCCTCCTTCGTGGCTAAATCCACAAATTTGGAGCCAGCCAACTGTATCAGCAGGCTTGAGTTAGACAATACTGTCAACGTCACTGCAGCCTCGTAGACCACAACGTTGGAAGTGCTCTCGATTATCTCGGTAATCAACTGAGCGTACTGAGACTTCAAAGACGACGACAGTTGTGAGTCTTTCCGGATGAATTCAACGAATGCCACTTGCAAGATTGCATCCATCGTTTCAATCTGCGAAACATTTTCCTGGATGTATTGTAAGGTCGCATCTCTGTTCAAGTCGCTCAAGCAGACAAACGCGTTTCTCTTACAAACAGAATCGAACTCCTCAACCAAAAAGGAGTAGATCAATTCTGGTGCATCGGGAATCAAATGATCAGAAACTTTGTAAATCGCGAACAAGGCGAATACTGCGTTTTTTCTCACGTACGCATGACGGTGGAGCAAGCATTGGCGAACGTTGGGAACAAGCGTTTCCAACAACTCGGGCTCCTTCAATTTACACAAGAATCTCAATGTGTTACCTCTGATATACTCATTTGGATGCTGTAAGTCGTGCTGAATTGCATTACAAACGAGAATCATCTCATGGCGCATCTTGCCGTGCTCGTCCAATTTGGGACAAACCTCCCAGTAAAAGTAAAGCAATTTTTTTAATTCCTTGTTTCTGGAGGGCATCACGAAACGAATAACGTGCATCAACAAGTCGGGCATGGGCTCTCCGTTGAGCACAGCGATTATGATCTGTTTCATGGTGGAAATTTTCACCTCATCTTTGGATTTCTCCAAGAGAGACTTGAATTCGCTCACCGACGTCTTAGATGACGTGTTAGGCTCGTATATCAACGTGTAGCCGATGCCTGACATGACGGGGAGTCGGTAGAGGGTATTTGACGAGTCGGTGATAATAACACCTGGAGCGAGCGTTCTGTCACGTGAGTATGTCACGTGTACAAGCTGGTTTTGCTTTCTACCTGCCAAGGACAGAAGTCAGAGTAAATTCGATGACAGTAGCTAACTAACAAAATTTAAAGAACAATTTGAAGAGCAAGTCTCGTTATGCGAACATGGTGAGGCCCGGAAATTTGACGCGACTGAAGATGAAGAGCCATACTCCTGAAGACAGTAAATTCGCGTCATTCCGGAAATGCATTTCAAGGTTTGCCATGTTTTTGCTACTTGATTTACAGCTTGTTGCCTCTACGTATCGATCGTGTCACGTAAATTATTAGCCTTCGAGAAGTTGAGGTGCATTCCATATCTTTGACATGCGAGAGGGCCAGCAACATATGGGCTTCTTGACCTCTCAATCCTCCTCAGAAGACCAGTCCGGATTGGCAAGCACAAGACGATGCGTCTCTTCGCCCTCCTCATCATCCTCTGAATCTTTTTCTTCGCTCAATCCGTCCCCATTCAAATAACCGCTGTTGCGCGAAATGCCAATACCCTCGGATTTTGACTTTAATTTAGTGTAAGCTGGATGCTGATAGTATCCGTCCGTCAAGTCGGAAAGACTGCCCTCTGAAGACGAGACGCTCTCGGACCGAGAAATCCGCGACGTTTCGGCAGTGCTGGGCAAGTCGGTGCTTGTTGCCAATGAAGTTAGAGTGTTCGCCCTTCCTAGCGAACTTTGGCGTGAAACCTTACCAGTGCCACTCAACAGAGAAGCCGAACTTTTGGACGTTGTGGGTGTAATGCTTCTGCTTTGGAAAGTGCTCAGTCGCCCAAGAGCGCCAAACCGATTTGGAGTTTCGCCAACCTCATCAACCTCCGCAGCCAACAAACGAGGAGCGAGGTGTCCATGTTTAAGCTCAACCCCAGTTTTCTTGCCGGATGCGCCATGCAATTTGTTGAATCGAGAGGCTGTCAAGAGCGTTTTGCGAAGGTCTACAGGCAAGATGCCGGTCGGCGGTTTCCACTTATCTGAGCCGGTGTCGTTGTACGCCGTCCCTGCGTTTTTCCGAAGAGTGTCAACGTATGCGGATCTCTCGCCTTCACCGGGACGAAAATTAAGTGAGAGACGGAGTGTGGCCAAATTGACGTGTCGGTTTGAGATGCCACTATTCACGGAGCTCACCGACAGCATACGTGTATGGAAGTTTTTGACCAGCGCTGACGACTGCAGCATACGAGAAGCAGCCGTCAAGTCTGACAGCGTGGTCGTAGCATCAGGAGCTCTGTTAATAGCCTGTATTCCCGATATGCGAGGTTGTGGTTTCGTCGCGGGGTCCGCGAAGACATATGCACTCAGAAGATCGGGCTCGAGATTCATACCAGTATGGAGGCTCGTGCTATTTCCCTCAAGATACAGCGATGCTGCGCGGGAGCTGAAGCTGCTAGTGCTTGGGTCATTTCCCACTGTGAAAAATGCCTGTGGCTCCGATCCGGATCCCATTATGGGCAGCCCCAGTGACGAGAAGCTACGCGTCAGGCGGTGAGAATTGTTGCTGAGAATGTGAGATTTCTCGCTGCGGCCAGTTGAGTGGTACTCGCTGGACGCGGCCTCGAAACCAGCCTCAAATGAGAGGCTATCTCTGTAATTTGATGGCGACGACGTTGCAGAAATAGGGCTCTGTGGAAGCTCATCATCGCGTGAGTCAGGAAAAGGCGTACCAACTTCGTCGTTGAAGTCAGAGTAGGGAGCGTCGGAGCTCGACATCTCAGCGTCTTTTGAAATGCTCTCAGGAATCACATCTGGAATATCTAATGGGACAGTTCTAGGGTGCAGTGGCGATCCAGACTCGCGATAGGCGTGCTCTCCACCATCATTCACACGGCGCGTGCCGAATCCGAGTGCCGGCAGCAGAGGTCCCAGGAGATCTTTGGAGGGCAGCAATAGAAGCGGCAGTTTCTCAAAAGGAGCAACATGTTGTGACTTCACAGGAGTAGACCTGGTCGCCTCTGAGATGGCTGCGTGCTCCGGTTCCGAGGAAGATGCTCGTTCTGATTCGCCATCTTCGACATATCGTAGATTTAATGGAAGCTCTGAATGTGAGACCTTCTGGGGCTCGAGATCAGGTCTAGACGATATCTTTGGCTCTTCAGAGCCGAGATTGCCAATTTCGTGCTCGATTTCATGGATTATGTCCAGTAGGCCATGTTCGGCAGGCAGCCTCTTGACCGCCAGGCCGAAGGCGACGGGATCCACAGGAGGCGGTTTCCTATGTAGACGCCTGGCATGCAGGTCCGGAGTTTTTCTGTGTTCTTCATCCGGCACCACGACCCTGGGAAGCGTGCCATCCTCAGGACGAAGATGCTGCTCCTTGTGGTTGGAAGACAGTTCTTCTCGAAATTCCGAGAGTGGCCGGTTGTGGAATGCGGGTCTGGAAAGTGGTTTTGCCGATGCGGGTCCAGAGAAAGATTCCTTCTGGTCTTTGTGATCCTTGGGGTCTCGATCCTTGGATTCCAGACCGGAATGCTGATTTGGAGACGAGAATATCGACAGAATCCGCGAGCCAAAAAGCTTCGAGGACCCTTTGCTCTCTACCATTGTGAAAATACGCTCGATTTGGAATTAGCACGTCCGAGACGGCAGCGAGTGATTGAGCGGCTGAAGTTGAGTGGGTGACAGGTAGCTGCAGGTGTCTCAGCAATGTAGTCACGTGATCGGTAACGGTGGGTAGTGGAGTCTCTCGATGTCCCCGAAACATCTCTTCGGTCGAGATTCTTCATTTCCGGGGGCTTGGTATCTTCTGTACTTGGAGGTTGTTGCCGATTCCTCGTCTTCCCCCAGATTTTCAGACCACCACACGCCGCCCTCCATTCCCCCTACTTTTCATCAGAACAAGTGAGGCGATTAATTTATATTGGAAAAACTCATCTACTCGATAGATTTAAGTTCACACATTCTTTCAACAGTATGAGACGCGGACAGCTCAGCCCTGCTCGCTTCGCTTGTAAAATTTAGAGTTTTGTCGCTTCTCCAATCTTATAGGCGAAGCACCTAATCGGTCATTATGTCCCTGTGTGGCCGCTAAGTAGCGCTGGAATCAAACTGCATACCTTACGTGGCTTGGGTCTCAACGCATCTGGCGTCTGTAGTGCAGCTTACAAGAAATACGAAATCGAGCTCGGTAAGAAGAGAACCTGGTGCTCCACCCAGCCTATTTTTTTCTGCAGATAGCAGTGTGAAATAAAGACGCTGCTCCCTTCTCTGCGACTGATGAACTCTACTCCCTTGTCGCGACATTGACTCGACTTTAAGTCGATTTTCACTTCCAACGTATTGTAGGTCGAGCTAAAAATAATTCAAATCGAAACAAAGACTGAAACCTAACTACGAAACTTCATTCCTTGAAAATATATGTCCGTTGCTTTTTTTCGAAGGCATGCCCGTAAAACCCACCTCATGATGATGAATAATTGAGTCCCGTAACCAAAGCATAGTCATGCAATGCCATATTACGAAGAATACGCAGCAGTATAATGATCGGCCGAGTTCATCAAGTATCTGTACTCCATTACGCTGCATGCTGTGAATGGTGTCAGGTTTAGACAATTGTCTTAGCCCATATGGCTAGATGTCGGCAAACGCATGCAAACGCACCTCCTTTCTCAGAAGGAAGTCCCGAGGTAGGTCAAAATATGTGAGCGTCTAATGAAATTGGCCGTCGACGGCCGAAATCTTCGCGAAATCTGAAACTTCGGAATGTCGCCTCTCCATGGCGCAAATGGAATTTTGCGATCAAATTCCCTCGCCCGATATGAAAGCTCACTGCCAGTACCGTGGAATGCTGGCAACTGCTCCTTCGGAAATGCAGCTCAGCCCGTTCACTGATTTTGGATGCGATGCATCTCACCAATCTTGCGTGCGTATTATGCAGAGTCTGCTCACTTTCCGGAAGAGAGTAGGAGCGTCGGGTCATGCAGAACCACATTACGCTATGGCCCTGTTTCTCCAATTGGGTGCGGGTTATATTTACGGTCACAGCAGATAAGCTAGTCTAGCGCACGATGACAGAATAGATCATACATTAGTAAACACTTTCTCGCACGCTGGCGCAAGACTTAACCCACATTCCTGTGCGCTCGCGCTTATCCCGGGCTGCTCGAATAAATCCGCACAAAAAACCCCACAGACTGTCAACTTGCACCTAAGAGTTGTTGGGTTGCATGAACTTCCACAAAAGCCTGCGCCTTGTTCTCTACCCGATTAGATTTCATGCATCTCCTGCAGTGCCACCACAGATTATGTGCTGTATATGCCGGATACTGTGTTGAGGCCGCACTCCGGTGCACACAGCGCGCGTCTTGCATCTCCTTGCGTTTGCATCGGGGTGCATTTCTTTCATATCCAACGGAATGTTGCGTTATGGATATCGGAGTACTTGCGCGTGCATCATCCAATGCACGGCTCAATGGGGGCGACCTGCAAAAGCCCGTGAACTCCGACATAACAGTCACGGTCGGCAAAATCATCTTATGCCTTGCCACTATCTCTATTATGCACTCCATTCCCCTGGAATGGATCGTTGAGATCTTGTCAGGCATGTAAACGTGAGAAGGAAACTAACATCAGCTGGTTTGCATGGCCTAGTATGTCTTTCGCGTCACATTCTTCGCTTGAGCTCAACCCCGGACATAGAAGTTTGGTTAATTTCCAAGATCT
The DNA here is from genome assembly GCA_030583085.1 of Hermanozyma aechmeae. NCBI lineage: Eukaryota > Fungi > Ascomycota > Pichiomycetes > Serinales > Metschnikowiaceae > Hermanozyma > Hermanozyma aechmeae. The sequence goes on along the minus strand of JAJMHA010000023.1, from coordinate 79,890 downwards.
AACCGTGCAGCTTTCTTCCTGTGAGGACGCAAGAGTCTGTGTGGCGATTCAGGAAGGCGCCATGCAGGTATCTGCAATTCAACGGTGGTGCATCTCGTGCAATTGGAGATTTTTATAGCTAACGTAGGTGCGCTTAGCTGGATTCTGGCAGCATAGAATTTGCGAAAGCATGGTTTCAGGCATCGTGGCATACCGTTTTCGTACCTAATGCGCATCATGCACCTCTGGTCTGAGAAGGAAGTGGGTACGTAGTGGAAAACATGCGACTTGCACATAGACAATTTCATGCGAGAACTTGACGCTACGAAAATCGGACCGATCAATCTGACTGAGCGGTGTTGCCGCAGTCAAACCTTCGAAGACCTGTCTTGTCGGTGGTATTACACCCACATTCATGCGAGAGAAAAGAGTTAGATAATACACCGCCAAATTCATGGCGAGTTAATCTTGGCCAATTGGTGCATTATCGCAATACGGGATGGCGAGCGGGTATGCACGTTTAGTTAAAGATCCTGCAGTCGTAGACTGGGCTTCCTGACTGTTGAAGAGCGGGCCTGAGCAAGAAAGAAGCTAGCTTCAAATTGCGAAGTTAGAGTCGGGAGAAATTTAGCAGGAAGTTCATAGAGCGTTTATTGACGGGGATTTCAAATCTGTCTGAGTATTTCCGAAGTCGGTATTGAGAATGCTATTTTGGCGGCATAGATGGCATATTCCATGGAACGCCAATGACTTCGTAATGTCTGTTACGAGCGATGTTGCTTCTCACTTGCTGCTTGTGCTTTGACTGCCTCGCCTAAAATAGATTCAATGCATTAAAGGACGCAAACGTGAACTTCACAGCCTCCTTAGGTTGTTCCGGGAGAGGGCCCGTTGCTTTTCCAAACTGGCGTCTCGTAGCCTTCCCTTCGAAAGTTGTAGAGGTCTCGTTTTATTTGGCAGTTTAATGTCCAGCTCGGGATTCGCTCAACTGAACCCTGTGGTGTCGTTCCGGACCCTTCCGACTTTAGTATCCGCAAACTGAGCCGGAGTGGAAAGATGTCTATTTGTGTGTAATGTTGTTGTTCTTTTATTAGACTGCTCTTGATTTGTTACATTTCCTTGACAAGTTCCCGTACGCCGTGCTCACGACACCTCGCCATTTCAGCTATTCATAAATTGAAGCTACGCCTCTTCTATGAAGTCAGTGATAGTCTGATCTGTTACTTCGTATCTCTTTTCTGCGATCTAAAGTGAGAAATTTATTCATCGTATTTGCTCATTTGGACTGCAATTCCTCATCCACCGAGGTTGGGCTCTTTCACGATTCTCCGGCTTGCAAATTTCAGAATTTAGAGCAGAAGTAGAGAGGTTTGAAATTGGATTTTGAGCTTCCGAAGAAACACATTGGGTCCCTAGAAAGTTGCTTGCGGTGACTAGGAGTATTCATCACAGCCCATGTTCTCAGATATCCAAGCGCCATCATATAGGGCCTCTAAATTCTAAACGAGCCTTTTGTTTGCGAACTCTTTCATAATGAAATTCCAATCGTTGTCCTCAATGCTGCAATCAGCCTTTCTGCAAGGTCACAACTCCCGGGTTCCCGAAGCTTCACATGTCCCACGCCGATGGTAGTGGCAGTGACTTCACTGCTGCTGCTTTTGCTGCTGTCCTGCCAAAAGATCAAGGTGTGCTTTCATGCCTGAAATCAGCTTTTAGGTAAGGATTAGATAAGCTACTTCTACTGTTCCTTAGAAATTCTGAAGCGCCACATGCTGAATAGATTCCTCAACTCCTGAGATTGCACAATTGTGGAGAGGCTCAAGCTTCACTTTGAAGTAGCCATAATGTGTTATACCACTTAAGCAGTCCTTGTGCCGTTTTTCGCAAACAGTTATATTACTTTCTTGCAAATGCCCTTCCCCAGTGCGACATGACACCCGTACACCGCGCAGTGATCGAAATCTTTCACCACGATGTCCACCGAAAGTACGTAAACCCGAAATACAGACTTGAATCTTCGATATTGGGTTCCCAGTATAGAACATTAACATTGCTGCTAGTAGAACCCATGGCCTTTGGTGGCCCCTTGAGCAGTGAATCTTGAGAAACCCAAATCGTTACGTGCAACAGCAGCGAAACTAACTCCAGCCCCTGATTACTCTCTTGCCAACCCCGATGTGGTTGAAAAATACCAAACAGCTGGAAAAATTTCGACGGCTGCAGTCAAAGCAGTTCGCGATGCTGTGAAAGCCGGAGCCAAGATCTTCGACTTGTGTGAAATTGGTGACAAATTCATTGAAGCCGAACTCGCCAAGGTGTACAATTCTAAAGAGGACAAGGTTGCTAAGGGGATTGCTTTCCCCACCTGTGTCAACCCCAACCAAATTCCTGCCCACTTTTCGCCCGAGAGCGCCGAAAGTGAAGCCAACTGGGCGCTCAAGGATGGGGATGTGGTGAACATCATGCTCGGTTCTCAGATCGATGGATTCCCTGCCATCATCGCCGAAACTGTCGTAGTTGGCGAGTCTAAGGAATCTCCTATTACTGGTCAGAAGGCCGATTTGTTGCAGGGTGCATGGGCGGCATCTGAGGCTGCTATTCGTACTCTTAAACCTGGCAACAAGAACTGGGACATCACCAATATTGTTGACAAGGTCACCAAGGATTTCGATATCTCGGCCGTACAGTCTATGTTGAGCCACAATCAAGAGAGGAACGTCATCTATGGCCCTAAAGAAATTATCCTCAAACCTTCTAAGGAGGCGAAAAAGCTGATGGCCACCCACGCTTTCCTGAAGTTCGATGTTTATGGTTTGGATATTTTGGTGTCGACTTCTGCTGACGGCAAAGTCAAGCCATCTATGCACAGAACGACTTTGCACAAACTCACTGGAAACACCTATGCCTTGAAGTTGAAGCTGTCAAAGCAGGGTTTGAAGACATTCAAGGAGAAAGCGACTCATTTCCCCATGAATGTGAAGTCGTTCGACAACCCCAGAGCTGTGCGTGTCGGATTGATTGAATGCTCTAAGCACGATATTGTTTTGCCCTACGACATCATGGAAGCCAAGAATGGCGAGTACGTTGCGCAGTATTTCACCACGGTTGCGCTTACTGACAAGGGTGTGGAGAAATTCACTGTCCCCCTGTTTGACTCCGAGCTCTACCTGTCTGATAAGAAGGTGGACAGCGAGCTTGCTGAGTTGTTGGCTACAGCGTTGTAGGTCTCGGATATCTAGCTCTATGTAACGAACTTTCCAAGTATTTGGGCAGATCTCCAGGTGTGGTGCGCGCGCTGGTGGATTATGAATGTAGAATGGTGTAGTCGACAAAGTTATTATACCAATTTTTGTGCTTTCTCGCTCAATGCATCCCACTTGCATTGGCAAACGGCGTTAGCACACAATTGCAAGATTTGCTTGCTGATTCTCGCACACTTCACCTTGGTTGCTCACCCTGCACATTTACATCTCAAGAAAGATATCCTTCGATAGAATTTGACATGAAGCAAATGAAGTATTGTAACGTTGACTACTCTCCTATCATCCTGGGCATGGTCCAGTAGATTCTATCTCGGGTCTTCGCGGCTGAAGCATTCTCAGGTCGAACATGGTTATCTTGACCACGAGACCTTTGCACTAGGTAATTCGAGCCCAAGTAAACAACTGAAAATTTTTAAGCCTCAATTCCAATTTTGAACTTAGTATGGCCCTTGTGAAGCTCGTATTTATCAGCTAAACGAGCCTCGTTACAAAGCGCAGTTCAAGACTTGGCACGGACAGTGACACAGATACTTTGAGGGCATGATGAGCGAGGTCACATGAAGGAAAAATCCCAGTACATCTCGTCGTAATATAGGCACCTTCCCGGCGATCAGCGCCCAAGGCAACATCTTCGGAGCCACGCGTCTCAAGCCGACACTACTGCCCTCCGAGGCGCCAATTTCTCTAGTCACTTCGAACATTCCATAGCAAATATTGACGCTCAATCCAATAGTAGCAATACAACCTAGCGCAACACTATAATCATGTCGTTGCGCTTCTATCTTGTCTTCGCGCAGTATAGACACTAACGACTACCTCGAACGCCTCACAGTCACACACCATCACTCAAATTGCCAACATCCGAAATTATCCCATTTTTAGTCATTCACTCCTTTTGGGTTACTCGTCGGTGTCCTGCCCCAAACGTCTCCCTGTTCTCGTCGCCCTGTTTTCCCTCTCGCTCCTCCTCAATTATCTTGATCTCCCGCGATTGAAACATCGTTCTTCTTCCTACCAGGTCCCGTCCGTGCGCCACCACAGATACCACCCGCAAACCTCATCTGGTCTCTCTCTGGCACGCCTGGCCACCGTGTTTAATTCGATCCCTACAGGATTTTTCCCCGTCGTGCTGGCTCCCACTGTGCTGACTCCTCACTCACCGGTGGACTCGTGGTCTTCCGCCACAGACTCGTCGACACTAGCTCCTGCCGAAGGAAGTTTCGACGCAGAAAACCCCGAGTCGCCGCTTTCTGCTCTGAAACGCGGCCGTGGGCGCCCGCTCAAGAAATTGAAAAAAGACGGCCTGTTAAAAAAGAAAGTCGGTCGCCGACGCAAGGACGACGCCATGCCGTCGCGACGTCTGAAGCGTATCATGCTGCTGCTGCTGCCTGCTCCTCTGGCGACGCCCCTGCATTCACAGCCCTGGAGTTTGGGTCCACTGCCGTTGTTGGCTCTGCCCTTTCCCGACGACGAATCGGCGGGCGAGCGCCGAGACAAGCTGGAGAAAATAATCCAAAACGGAAAATTTGTGGAACCTGCCTTGGCGCCACCCAAGCCGGGATATTCCGGGTTTCCTCTTGAGGCGATGCCGCCCCAAAAGTTGCGCCTAGCCGCCAAACAGAAACGCAAGACCGCCCGGCGCAGCCCGACTCCCGACGAAACCACAGACGAGAGCACCCGTGAGACGGAGAACTCGTACATTGTCCGGCTCAAAACACGCCGTCTGGAAAATTTGACCCTGGCGTCCAAGGAGAGGCTGGATATCGTGCCGACGAGGTCTAAGGCTTCAAAAAGTCGCAAGCGTGTCACTGTGGTCACACCAAAAACGCCTGGCGATGAAAACGATCGTAAGCGCAGGCGTGGGCCCGGTCTGGCCACACATGTGAAGCGAATTAAGATCACGTCGCCTAAAAAACCAGCCCTCCTACTTTCGCCGCAGCAGCCAGCACTCACTCCCGACTCTGATGATGCCAGTGCCAACGATGACTACTGTGCCTCTTGCGGTGGCACAGGCGTTTTCATTTGTTGTGACTCGTGTCCAAAATCTTTCCATCTCTTGTGCTGCGACCCTCCGCTTCAGGATATCCCAGAGGACAATTGGAATTGTCTCGAGTGTCGCGCCGCACAGAGCCTTGATGGGCCCCCACGGCTGTGGAACGATGTTGGTCTTTTTGGGCCGCTATTGAACTCATTGAGAGGCCGCAATCCTGTGGAATTTCGGCTTCCGAAGAAATTGAGAGACAGTACGTTTGTCGGTGTGTCAAGTGGCCCCGATTATCAATATTCTGATTCGCTGATGAAGAGTGAGCTTGCTGTCAGCAAACTGAGCAACGGCCAGATAGCAGGCTTCAACCGTGACGACGATCTAGACGTAGACTCTCTCTATGACAAAAACGGTCGGCCGTGCTTGTGCCACAAGTGCCACAAACTGGGACTCAAGCGGAAGAAACTCGTGTCCTGTGAGTACTGTCCACTCAGATGGCATTTGGACTGTTTACCGGATGCGGTGTGTCTGGCGAAAACACTTGGGCTTAAATGGCGCTGCCCTAATCACGTGGAACTGCTTCTACCTAGTTTCGGCCTTGATAGGCGACAGTTCAGGGAAGCAGGTGTTGTTGACGTTGCGATACAGAACCACTTTTTGAAAATAGCCCAGGCCCTGTCGTTCTTGATCAAGAACTCGGATCAGCCCTATATTCGAGACCTGCGCGTGCCTACGCTTCAAGAGTTTGTGCATTATCAAAAAGGAGACTACGAGAGAAGTAGTTTCCTTGATCGTCACAAGACTAAATTTGGTGATGCACCAGACTCTGACAATGAAGAGGACACAATGCCAGAGTACGCAGTGCCAGATTTTTTGCAGAACTACGCAATTGATGGCCAGATTGCAGCGAAGGCCTCGAGAAAACTTTCTCGGATTCTTCTCATGACAAACGCGGACGATCCCGACCAGCAACCGTTTGTTTATCGTGTGCCCGAACGGAGCGTGATTCTAGACTTCGTGGGGCACGCCAAAAAGAGAAAGGAGGAGGTGCTACAAGAAATGAAGAATTATGAGCTGCGTGCGAGAATCGAGCGTGGACAAGACGACGAAGCCATCTCGCTGTTGGTCGAGCTTCGACTAAATGGGCCAGGAGAGAACGTTAAAACTGATCCAGAGGAACTGTCCGAGCATAAAGCTCCAGATAAAGAGAGCTCACCTCGCGAGACCGATTCGATGGATGGGTTTTCCGACTCGCTTGCATCTTCCAATTCTGGCCAGGATATCCCGTCATCGAGCAACTCAAACGGAATCAGCGATTCCTCGATTGCGACGGGACAACCAAAAATTGACAGACCAAGACCACTAAGTCTAGATGTTTTAGTCTCGGTGCTCTCCCGGGAATCAACTGGGGACGAAGACCCGACATTCGACGTGGAGGAGCTCAAAAAACTCATCGAACGCAAGGGCCGCGATGCAGTGCTCGACTTTCTACGGTCGTGATTCTACCCTTAGCTCGGACACATTGTACAGTAGCATTGATTATATACATAATAAGTCACTTCTCAATTCACCATCTCAGCGACTTCAGCCAGGGCACACTCAGGAGTTTCTGTATTGGAAAACAGGAATTTCCTCCTTGGGAACCGACTCCGCCTTGGAAACCTCGACGACCTTTTTTAGGATTTCGTCATTGTCCTTGAGTGCACATGGCACCTCTATGACATTTCCACTTGTTTCATGGACCTTGATTTTGATGGGAGCTGCCTTGATTTCGGCTTTCGTCTGGGCTCTTACCCTCGTGACAACAAATTCGGTGTCGTCGTTGTGGAATTTGAGAACAGGCAAGTTTCTTCTCCAAAATTTCTTCAAGCCTGCCAGTGGAATGTACACCATCTTGTGGAGAAGAACAAGCTCGATGCGTTTGATGTGGGACCCAAACCTGTAGGCATTAGATGTGTTTCCAGATATAAGATTCAAGCGGGCAATCTGTCTGTTGATGCCCTTGAGGGGCAAGCCCTTGAACATGGAAGCCGGCATGAAGATGACTTTTCACTAGAGTTCTCTGTGTAGGAACGAGGCCAGGTGAGAAAAGTGGACCAGGCGATCAGCGTGAACAGTGCAAATTTCGTCGAATTCGGAAAAAGAAAGAAGAGATTGATAAATATGTGGCGGTAGCTGCCAAATTATTACCAAGATTTTTTACCTCTCCTTCTGCAAGAGTACGACGTGGTAGCTCATTTCGAGAACAGTGAGACAACAGGCGCCAGGCCGCACCGTCTTATGAAAATGTCGAGGTTCTCCTCATTTTTTTCAGAATATTTCGGTCTGACAATTTTTTTCGGAAAAAAAAATTATGGTGCCTCTCGAACACTGTGTATCACGTGTCTTTCACGTGACGTATTACCTGGCACGACCGGTAGACTCTTATCGGACAACAAATACTCCAACCATTCAGGCTAGCTGAAACCGCTGGCTTAACATACCACCTAGACAACTTCACTGCATGCTTTTGCAAATTCTTCGTCTGACTCATCCCAAATTGGTAAGCGCGGTGTTCAATCGCGCACGTGACCGCTATCTTTGGCGTCAGACCTCAAACTATCCACTCCATCGCCCTTAACAACACTATGAGATTCTCTCAACGGCTTCTTGCGCTTACCAAAGCAGACCGTTTTGTGCCCAAATCTGGTGTTTATCCTCAAGGATTCGCTGTTGGCGGGGCCCACTGTGGAGTGAAGAAAGATGGAAACCTGCTTGATTTGGCGCTCCTTCACAACACCTCGGGTAACAAGGCAGTGGCGGCTGCCGTTTTCACAACGAACCGTTTCAAAGCAGCTCCTGTGCAGGTTCTGTCAAAAATCATCAAGGAAAGCGGAGGGGAGATCAGTTCCATCGTTGTCAACTCGGGAAACGCTAACGCCGTAACGGGAACAAAGGGACTCAAGGATGCAGAGGAGATGGTGCAAACAACAGACGCTGCATTTGGAAATGCGCCTGGTTCTACCTTGGTCATGTCTACAGGAGTGATTGGCAACCTCTTGCCTATCTCCAAGATTCTCGAGGGTATTCCCAAGTTGGCCAAATCCCAAGCTCTCGGGTCCACTCACGAACATTGGCTCGCATGTGCTCAGGCCATTTGTACCACCGACACGTTTCCGAAGCTTGTGACTAAGCAGTTCGAGATTGACGGCACCACGTACACCTTGGCTGGATTGGCCAAAGGAGCCGGTATGATCTGTCCCAATATGGCGACATTGTTGGGTTTTTTTGCCACCGATGCACCTGTGACCCAGAGCGCTCTCAGCCAGATTTTGCGCTACGCAGTGGATAGATCCTTCAACTCCATCTCGGTTGATGGCGATACGTCAACTAACGACACGATTGTGGCGATCGCAAATGGTGCAGCTGGTGGAAACCCCATTGATTCCACAGCCGAATGCGCTGAGCAATTCTTGGTTGTCCGCGAGGCTATTACGGATTTTGCCCAGCAATTAGCGCAACTTGTAGTCAGAGACGGCGAGGGTGCGACCAAATTCATTGAAATTCGCGTTAAGGACGCTTTGCTGTACAAATCTGCCAAGAAAGTGGCTTCAACTGTTGCCAACTCTTCTCTTTTCAAGACTGCAATGTTCGGAAATGATGCCAACTGGGGCAGAATTTTGTGTGCCATTGGCTACACGGACTTGAAACCCAATGATGTAAACACTGAACGTACATCTGTATCATTTGTGCCCGCAGATGGTCTGGAAAAATTGCAGTTGTTGGTGGACGGGGAACCCGAAAATGTCGACGAAGAAAGAGCATCCGAGATTTTGAAGGAGGAGAATCTTGTGGTAGAAGTTGAGCTTGGAACTGGCGGTGGTCAGAGCGCCCTGTTTTGGACGTGTGACTTGACCCACGAGTACATCTCGATTAACGCCGATTACCGGTCATAGATAATAGAGAAAGAATAAGGTGAATGACGAGGTCGGCGTTTCTAAGGCCTATTCCTGCCTTATATATACATCATATTTGTGTATTTTGATATCTCTATTCCATTTGGGCTTCTTGTAGCTCGTGGTTCTTTCGTGCCTGGCTCCTCGACCGAGGTTACCAATGACATGTTTTATAAATCAAAGGAGATCCCGATTGAAGGGACTCAGAAAAGAGATTTATTGATTTCTAGATGATGATTTCAATCCGTTTGAGATCGCACTCTAAATGTATTCTGGCACTTTGCCCCTCCCCCGCATTTCGCTTCCCATCTTCAACCTACTAACACTACCAGACATGCTCCTCACTGTGGCCAACGACTCGTCGTTCAGGCCCTACCAAAAGGGCCACATTTATGTATTCTGCTTGTTCCTTCGGGTTCCCACTCAGAGCTCTCAAATAGACCTTCTTGTGACGGATTTCACCTCAAATCCCAACATTGTCAGTGACAAGATCCGCGTGCCCACCACTGAGGCGATTTCGTTGAAACGGGAGCAAATCCTACATATAAAATTGGGAATTAGTGAATTCCAAAATCTTTTAGAAGAGTACAAGACGCGTTTTCGCCGGGACTTCTTCGACAGAGAGGCCGCATCACTCGAAAACTCAAACTGGATCGATGTGGCCAACAAAGCTTGCTTGATGAGAGCCAATTTACGGATTCAGAAAAGAGCACTGGAGTTTCACATTGTGGCTGAGCAAGTGCGCCTAATATCGCAATATGATGAGGATTTTCAGCCTTTCTGGGATCGGTTTGTAGATCAAGGCAGTCTGGTGTTGGCACGAGACCCTAAATTGCGGGAAACTCTCTGCAGCCTTGTTGGAAAGCCAACAAAACTGCCGAGTGATGAGGCTGGGAATACTCACAACGAGCATCTGAGCTCTCCGAACGTACAACTCGAATCCCCAGATGTGCATTCAGATCCACTTAACTCGTCTGACGATAAGGAGAACTCATCTCGTGCCATCAAACAGGAGCCAGTTTCGTCGGAAGAAATGCTGCAGGTTAAGCAGGAGTCTGACAGTCAAGCTTCGCAGCGACTCCGAGAAGTGCTAGATCCAGTTTCGCAACCAGCACAACCTCGCGTAGGTCTGCCGCCAGCAAGTCAGTATTTGACCCAATTTCGTACTCAGCCATCGATTCCGGACACCCAATTCGGGGTTCAACTTGAATCTCAGTTTGCGGTGAATGCAGATAGTCAGCAAAGCACGCTGTTCGAAACCCAGAGAAGTGACAGTCAGGAGATTGCCGATCTGCAAGGCCTGTTCGTTAATTCGCTGTTGGATAGCAATTTTTTGTTATTGGCTGACCTCAACGCCGTGCCCATGGTGCAAAACCACAGGTTATTTCGGTGCCGAGCGAAACTTGCTGGCACGATTCCCCAAGATTTGAGCTATATTTGTGCAAAGCATTTTGGGCCAAATCTCTCTCTCTCTGATCCGAGGGTGGAGGACCTTATTTTGGTGTTTTCTGGTAACTCTGAGCACCTTCTCACGCCAGACAACTCCGTCTGCGTCACCATTCCAAAGGAGCGGGTCTGCGCCTTTTTCGGATTCCAGTATGCGGAGCAGCTCTACACGAATATTGGACTGATAGCTTCGCGGCCTCGCCGTGCACGATTTGCAGATTTGGAGCTTATGGTGGCTCCCGTCAGTGGGTCTCTTTGCTGGGTCCCCACCAACTTGCTCTATGTGCACTTGTTCCAGTGAGAATCACTTGGAAGCATTTGGATATTTCAGAGTAATCATATTTGCGGAGCGGATCTTTTGTCGCCTCCGAATTAGAAGCTCGCGGACCTAATTTCATACAACTTAGAGTCGTCATAACCGCTCTCATTTCTTACCCGGAACACGTAGTTTAGGTCTCATAGAATGGAGCTTTCTTCAAAAAGTTTCGATTAGGGCGGGCGTTCTGCCCACTCGATAGCCTTCATTACTACTTGCTCCTAAAGTACTGTATAACACACCAATGAACTAAGACCCCAACATATTCTGCAAGTCTTCTCAGGAGCCACATGAGCCGCTAATCTCTGCCGTGATTTTCTGCGATACTTTCTTGAACGACGCCATGCTGCGGTCGATTCCAGAAACATGTCGCACAAGATCCACCAATGGCCATGGTGCCGCACGAAAAACTGGAAAAATCTTGCCGTAAAATGGCGTTCTAATCTCTCCACGCTGTCCTAGCTCCAATGCTTTCACTAGTCTCTGCGCAACATCGGCTGGCTCAAGCTCTGGAGCAAATATGCGCAGCGGAGTGAGCACGCCTTCAAATAGCGAAGTCTTGAGCTGCCCAGGGCATATCAACAAAGTTTTCACGCCACTGCTATTCAAAAGCGGCGACCCTAACTCGTAGGTGAGAGACTCGTGCAAAGCAACCAAACCAGCCTTCGAAGCACCATAATCGCTGAGAAGGGCAGGCGACATGTAGCCCAACACAGATCCCATTGTCACTATGTAGCCACGGTACATGGCGAGCATATCAGGCAAAAATACCTTCGTGGTGTAAAAACTTGATATGAGATTGACATTGAGGGTTTTGTTGATCTCGTCAATCGACAACTCCAAGAGCGCCTTTCCGTGCACAATTCCGGCGTTGTTTATTAATACCGTTACGACTCCAAGATCAGCTCTAATCTGGGAGGAGACGCTCTGGATCTCTTCATAATGCGAGATGTCACAGCAGTAGTAAGTGGCGCCTGCAACTTTTGCTTCATCTTTTGGAACCACTATATCTAGTACAGCAACCCGAGCCCCATGACCGGCAACAATTGTAACGATTTCATGGCCCAACCCGGTGCTGCCTCCAGTCACTACCACAATATCTCTCCGTGGGTCAAAAGCATGGCCGAAAAGACAATGGGAAATTCGGCGTGCATTTTTGTGTGTGCGATAAGCAATCGAAGCTATGGGAGATTTCATTCTAGCAAGTGAGTTTCCGTAAATCGGTAAAGCGACAAACTCCACTTGGGTGCAAAGTGCCAACCTGCAGAATGTCTCTTCCCCACGATCTTCGCACTAGTGTGGGATCTCAAGTACACACCACCCCCCCAATGGCAGGCCCACCGACTGTTCTCCGAATTAAAAGAAAAAGAGCTCAAGATCCTCTTCAGGCGCTCATTCTAGAAAGTAACCTGGCTAAGCGCTCAAAACCTCTGTCGCCTGCGTCATCGCGGCCTGAGTCTCCACATTCAGAACGAAGATCGTGGTTTTTCGAGCTATCACGGACAGATGCCAATGCTCTTTTTGATGCAGAGTCGTTGACCTCGGTTTTATCTGAGTCCGCTAATTCAGCAAAGGGCCGTGAGTTTGTTATACCGAAGCAACGAGAGGAGCCCGACGAGGTAAATCATGAGTTAACAGATATGGTAAACTCTTTCCTACAACAAGACCAACCAGAAATAGAGCGAAAGAAGCGGCCCCGAGCGACCGCGAAGGCTGTTGAAGACGAATATGTGTATGATGTATACCAGCTTTCAACACTGGAACCGCTCACCAACCACAACTTTCCGCAATCCCAAATCGGATATATCCGCTTTTTTGACGATGCAGATTATGAGCTCATGCAGTCGGATGATGAGGTAAACTCGAACGTGGCCTCCGATGACGAAGATTCCAATGCCGAATCGTTCTACCAGAATGATTATCCCGAAGACGAAGACGCAGGAGCCCTCAGCGAGACGTATGAATCAGAAGATGACCTTGAAGAGACGATGGCAAAGCTAAATATTGACCAGGACACGGAGTTTGATAACTTGTACGGCGACTTTTTTGATGGTGACGGTGAGCAGCAGCGAGAACTCTTGGACAATGAGGGGTACGAGCGGCATCGCTTTTTTGCTACCGGCGATGATGATGATTTGGCGAAGTACCGTGACCGGATATTTGGGCAGCTTCAGACGATGATCAAGGAGACAGAATGAACTCACATTTAAGAGAAGAAGTAAGTGCTTTTGAGTACTTCAGACACGTCAAATTCTCCTTTCTCGGGAAGCTGCGTGATTTCAACCGGCACAAGTACTGGTGTATGTGTTTTGGCGGAGACCTTCCCCGTGTAGGCTTCCGTAGCATTCTGATGGTAGATGAAGGCAGCCAGTTTCCGGAGGGAGGGATTGAAAATAAGACGCGGCCTGAATTTTGCAATCAAGGCATCCACTTCTGAGCTCTCCTTGAGTTCTTCCCTCAAGGTAGCGCTTAGTTCATGCTTAGAACATTTACCGCGGAGTCGAAGAAGTGCCTGAGCAAACTGGGTATCATTCTCGGCCCACACTAACTGGCGACAAGACCGGTTAATGTGCTTGAGATCTGCTCTCAAATTCTCGAGAATTGGTGATTTATGGAGTCGGACAAATTCTTCTCGGATAACTCTCGATAATGTTTCGACGTCACCCGGATGTGTCCAGAATGAATCGTGCACCGCTGCGAAAGCAATTCCTTCGCGGTGGGAAGCCAAGCTCGTCATGAGCAAATGCATGGAATCTAATGAATGTATGAAGTTAGGAGCAATTGCGTTCTCTTGTTTGCGTATATCAATTGGCGCCGATGGCTTGACTTGGCTGACCGCCACGTCGAGAAGTGGGGTTTTTATCACTTTCAAGGATCTGCGCCGATATACTTGGACAACAGGTAGTCCCGAGATGGCTGTCCACATCATAGGTCGGTAGAATTTGTTACCGAAAACGTCAAGGTCGTCTGCGACGTTTTTGCTGTCAAATGCATAGATTGTACGCTGGCAGTTGCGAAGGAGCCAGTCCTGGATGCGTTGTGCACCCTCAAAAAGCTCTGAGATTGAACTTAAGATTTTTTGTGCAACGTACTTGGCGCATTCCCTGATGTTGATGTCATGATACCCAGCCTCCGCTAGTCTTGCCTGCACCTGTTGAGTAGCACCATATTGTGTCACTCCATATACAGTAGTCATGACTGTCTGCTTGATTAATTTTCTGTTGAGCAGGTCGGCAACAACAGCCGCGGTCTCGTTTCCGGATCTGACGTCGTTTTCCACTTTTCCTTCAACCAACTCCAAGACGCTGGTGTAAACATCGTTTCTGGCATCCGATGTTGTAAGATTCACCGACTTTGCAGCTTCCGTATCTCCCCCAAGCGCCGCATAATGCTGAAGTCCGTTGCACGTACCGTCTTGGTGAATCGGAATTCGGCATTTGTAATCTGAGACGTTCCCCAGGAAGTTCCAGATCTTGCTCAACTCGTTGCAGAGAGCAAAACACATCCATGGATTTTCCCCAGAAGTCCACCACGACATTGGGGCCATTGGATTCTTGGCAGATAGTTCAATGTTTTCCCGGTTGTGTGTGACAAACGCTTTTGCCTCCTCCATGCCAATCTTGCCCTTGCAGTATAAATTGGCTAGTTGGTACTGGAGCCAATTGTAGCCGTGCTTACCCAAGGGCTTGGCTTCCCAGAACATGAGAAGTGCCCTCGAGATATCCTCTCCATTGATGCTCAAGAATGATACCGCAGGGTAGACTCTTCCACGAAAGTCCAAATTTTGAGGGAAGTACATGACATCGCCGCTGGAAGAAACTGCCCGTGCAAGATGAAACATGAGCTCGTAAGAGATTCGAAGTGCTCTTTGCTCATGAATACTCTTGTGAATTGCCTTGCTGGAGCTGTCTGGGCTATTCTTTCTGAGTAGGTCAGTAAGCCTGGTCAATGGTGCGGGAAGGTTTAAGAAGCCGTTGTCGCTTTTCATTGCCGCGTCGAAAACTTCCAAAACGTCGGCATTCACTGCCCAGCTAATGGACCCTACCAAGTCCAAGCTCAGGTATATAGATTCAAGTTGCCCCGTTTGATCGGCTTGCCTAACGAATCGACTTGTGACTTTGGGATCTGACGATCTTACCAAAGGGATTTTGGTCTCCAAAAAGCCACCACTCTCGGGGCCAGTCCATTTTCGTGGTGGGCAGAGCATTGGGAAAAAATAGGAGCCCGCCTGAAAAAATTCCGAGTAAGCTAAGAGAGTTTGCGCCAGTTCTTTGTCAATGAAGAGCACGCCAGCTCGCTTGTAAGCAGGGCTGGAGCTATCCATTCTCTGAAGCTGCATGTTAAAAGCAGGTCTGCATTCCAGCCCATTACTATCGAGCACTTTGCATGCATCCACCGCCATCTTCACCAACGACCCCGAGAGCTCGAACATCCGTTGATCGCTCAAGACACTGAGTACACAAGAGGTAGAGTTTCGTGGTAATTTTCGGTGAATAAGCCCTGTGAGCATTTTGCTGACTGTCCGAAATAGCAAAAGCACCGGGATACTACCGCTCGCGGCTGTCTGCGTTACCATAGCATTGACGACCGTGTCAGCAACAGCCTTTGTCGTCACAACTTCTATCCATGCAGTGTGTTCCAGAAGTACCTTTTCAGTCCTAAGGTTTTGGTTGATGGCAGATTCAAGCTTATCTACCCAGTCGCTCGTCATTAGCTCATGAACTCCATACTTGATCCCCTTGAGGTGCAGTGGTGGTCGACTGAACCCGCGGATGTCACCGCAGTGCTGCTCGATAACCAGCTGCTTCTGCCTGTTGAATTCGAGGTATTCCTCCATGAACTGGGGTTTCTGGTCCCCTGGGGTTTTGTCATACAACTCGAGCATGTTTCCATTTTTGAACTTCACGGAGCTGATGAACTCACAGAGTCGCTTATAAGTGAGCGATCCGTTCAGGGACTTGAAGTTGTTGATTTCTGCTGCAGCGGAGTTTGCATTTGGCGCTATCTCGTTAGCACCAAACACCACATTATACAGCGATACAAGATCTGGTGCGCTGTGCAAGATATGATGAAGTGTTTTTGAAGGCGGAATATTAGTATTCTCGCAAAATGTTCGTGTTTGTGCCACCAATTGTGCAAATGCACGCCCTCTGGAGCCTTCAGAAGAGTGTAGCTTGCGTAGTAGTACCACGATAATGTGAATAGATACCTCTTCGAACAAGGCAGGATCTCTCTTGGCAACCGACTGTGGTATCCTTTTGACTTCCTCAAGAATAATTTGAATGTCCTGTACCTTCAATTCTTTTCCACTTGACGCCTGTGCCGCTAGCGTAACTAGACAGGAAAGGTATAAGTTGGTGGTAGCGGAGTCTGCTGACTGTACACACTTCTGTTGTAGTTTCCCCAATATTTTCACAGCGCCAGGAACGTCGTTAATGAAGACACAGTGAAGAAATCGATTTACGCGGATCTTGGATTCATGGTTGGCTAGTCTAAACTTCCGGTACTGGGCATCGACTTCCTCGGATACGTCAGAAAGCTTGAGATTTATTGCATGAAGCTCGCTAGTTCGAGGAATCGTCGCAGGCGCCGACTTGATTGTGAATGTGGAGACTTTTCGTAGGGCATTACGGAACATGCACAGGTTGCAGTGCGATGAGTGTGGGGAAGTCCTTAAGATAAGAGAAGAAATTATTCTATGAGAGGAGCGCGGTGTGAATTGAGTGACATTAAGTTCATTCTGCCATTAGACATGTTTTCGATTTTTAAGAACATATTTGATGTTTTCGTTTCTATTTTGGCTGGTGATTCTTTTATGGTTTCGCAGTTGAAAGGTGACTTCTGAGGAAATTGAGAAGAGTGAGTAATTCATTTACGATGCCCAAAAATTGCATATAAAACAGAGGAGTCTTAGAGATTAAGATATTGTAAAACCCAGAGGCAAACTGACCAAATTCTGCAGTCCATGGCGCTGGTTACAAATTGTGTGCTGAGCAACACTCACGTAGATTCCGGCGCCTACAAACAAACTGCGGCTGGAACACTATGATGCAATTGGTGTAGATTGAAGATGTCAGTTGAAGAAAAAATTGAGACGACCCTATTGCACTGAGGGGCCCACAATTCGCATACTTAGAAGTACAGAGCAGACAGCCAAGGCGCATTGGACGACGAGCGTGCTTTACTTTGGAAGAGAATTGTTATGGATTGTGATTGAAAGATAATCGCTCACCTCTACAGAATGTGTTTGGTGCGAATGTTTAATGGATAGATGTCAAGACATTGATCCTCCTCGTAGCGGCGAGACAGGACTATGGAGGTCAAGACAAAGGCTTTGACAGTATCTGCCAACAAAAATGCCAACAAAAGTACCAAAATGCCATAACGGGTATGTCACTTCCGCTCTTCTAGCCTATCACGGTAGTTAGGGGCGAGGCGTACCAGGACGAAAGTTTGAAGATTTCTGTTCCTCTGAATTACCCCAGGAGAAACGAACCATTTTATCAGCATTATATAAGTGCCTTGACGTGCGGTTCCTCTTTTCTAGTCATCAAGCGCCTGGCCAACTGCTCCCATTTTCTTGCTCGCCCCATTCGGTAGCTGTGCATTTCCAACCGAGCCAGGGAGCAAGAATTAGTCAAGAAACTGAGGAGGCGGACAAGAACTACCATCACTAGTTGTTGATGGAAGTCTGGATATTGAAAGTCACCACAGGGAATGAGGTGATTTCGGCAGTCACATAAGCGTCAACCCCAAAACTCATGAGTGCTCCACGGATTAGCCCACACGAGAACCATATATAGGAGCGCGCTTTGCTGATGGAGTCCGGGGTGCCCTTGCCGCTACTGAGTGTTGAAATCAAGCGGTGGTCATTGTCAATAAGGACAAAAGTGCCGCGATGGTTTGTCCTCAAATTGTCCATCTGTTTTCCGTACAAACTTTTCCATAGATCCCTGCACACGAATTTCATGATCTCGAGAATATCCACCAACTTTGTGTTTGACTTAAGCTTAAAGAGTAGAACTTCAGTGAGCCGGATACCGAGATCGTACCCATAAGACTCAACTCTGATGGTAACTTCGTCCAGCGAAATGAGGGCGGAGTCAAAAACCGCAGTAGTTCCGGGCAAGTCTTGGTGTAGTGACGATAGGGCAGTGTCTATTCTCGTTTGCACGTCTGGATTGGAAGCCAATTTCCGATCATTGAGTTGCAGAGATATTCTGACAGACGTAGGAACAACCTCCTGGAGAAGGAGGTCCAAGCACACACTGTTTACCTGGCTCTGGGTGTCTAGAAGATCAACCATGCGAGGTGCCAGTAGGTACAGGACGAGATTATAAGTTGTCCTCCAGAAGAAGAAAAAGACGGGTATTCTATGAGAAGATTAGATTTCCCGTAATAAATGGAACGGAGCTACTTTTTAGCGAGGATTCGAGGAAGCTGTTTTTCGGACGCATTGAGCCCGTTCTGGACAAGATAAGCCGAACAGACGACGAGTGCGTGTAGAAAGCGTTCACGGCCACATTGTTGCATTTAATTTGCTCGAAGTACCCAGTGAAACGGATTTTTACCAAAAGGGGGCTTTCTACCAAAAGGAACGGCTTTCTACCCAAAAGACAGTCCTCGCAACTTGGATAACTGCGTAATAAAGCTAGCTGCGTTCCCCACAGCTTTACTTTGCAGACTTCCAGTAAATTGATACCCAAGGTATTTTGAGTGCCCAATTACTTCTCAAAAACACTGAGAGGAGGGCTAGCGATAGCCAGCATCATCAGGAGGCGAGAAGCAACAAAGTCGACATCCAGAGCCACTGCTAATCGCCATTTCGACTCCCACCCTGATATATCGGCTCGATTGCGCTATCGTCTTCTCAAAATTTAATTCTAAAGAGAAGAGAAACAGTTGCTCATGTGAGTGGACTCCAAGTTACAATCACAGAGGAAAGCATGCACCGAGCAAGAGCCTCCGAAAAGGCGGCAAACGAAACCTTATTGTTTCGACCACCTCACTTCTATATCTGTTGCTCGGTTAACCTCCCCTCAGTAAACCGCAGCCTCGGGCTGACCAGAGTTGGCGATGTGTTTGTGGTTGCACACCATCGCCCCACCACCCGAAAATTTGCCAGAATCGCACTTATTGCAAAAAAATATTTCAGCTTAATGTTTCCTGAGGAGCTTCTCAACAGCGCCGACACTATGGTAGCTATCGGTCACTACATGAACGCACTCTCTGCTGAAGAAAGAGAAACGCCTGGCACTGCGATATTTGAGCCGCCCAACTCTTCTATTCTTCTCTCAGGTGAGTTTAGTGCAAGAATTGATTCGCCTGTACCAGTGTTAGCGTTTTCTCCAACCGAAAAGGGTAGCGAGTGGGCTCAGTGCAGACTGGTACTCAATGAACTCTGGGTATCTGAGCGGGCATTCGTTGCTTCACTAAAAAATTTGGTTAGTTACTTTTTAGAGCCTTTAGTGGTGCGCTGTAAGCGGCGTCATGTGATTTGCCTGCCACTAGCAATCCTCACGGAGGTTACTGAGTACATGATTGAGAAGCACAGCGCATTGTGCGGACAGTTCCGGGCAGGGAATGTAACAGCCGTCATTAAATGGGTACATGGACTTCTTCAGGACTCATGCTACCTGAAACAAATGGCGTACGCGAGCCTCTTGCTCTACTTGGTCAGACTCAGGGAGTTCCCATTCGAAGGTGAACTCAACTTGGGCGGATTCCTGAGATTTTTGGAGGCTAACCAGGGTGCAAGTTACCACATGGATCTTTCATTTGTGCTGCTTCTACACAAGCCAACTATGCGTGTTGTCAAATACAAGTTGTTTATGCTACGATTAGTGGAATTGTTCCCAACGAGCATGGATATTCGCGGAGGGCTAAACAGCGTGTTGCAAGGTTTGCGCAAGATCAACGAAGATAGTCGGACTTGGAGAGAAAAAGAGGTTTACCTCTCGACCATGAACATTTCGTACCTGGCGGCCGTTGGCCGGTGTCCGCAATTCTATGGGCCGGTACGATTCTGTAAGAAGGTCTGGGGCATGTGGATGGAAAGCAGCGAAACAGGCACGTTCGTACCGAAAACCGCCAACTTCACAGTTTTGGTTCACGACTCATTTCTTGCTTTGGCCCTCCAAACCCAGCTGACGTCTCGTATCTGGATGCTTGTGGCGCTTTCTTGCATTGGGGCCCACATGCCGTGCTCAGACAGGGTGGAAGGCATGGTGGCAAGGAAAACAAAGGGCGTCTGCAAAATTGAGGCGGCCGTTGGTGTTTGCAGGTACGAAATTTTGGTCCAATTTGACAGTGACGTCATTGCCCTGCGATTTGTGAGTTTGGCCCCAGATTTTCCGCTCCCATGCAAGGTCCAGGCTGTCATGCCGGAGATAGCGATGTGCGACATTGACGTGAACGCCAATGGCAGTATCCGGCGGCATGGACACATGTGCTACTTCCGAGCACTTCAGCGAGTTGAGTTTGCAGCCCCGCAAGCTTCGTTGCGCCACAAGATTTCTCGATTTTTCCGACGCTGACCAAGACGCGTGCAGAGCCTGAGAGAACTCGGTCGTTGAAGAAAACGAAGCTTAGGGAGCACCGAGGCATAATTATTAACGGATGAAATTGGACCAAGAAATCTGCGGAAAACCCCAAATAAACACGTCGAAGGAGCTCGTAGTCAGCAGCATAACCCGCGACTTACGAATGTGGAGTGCGGAGTTCAGATTATCCGTGAACCGACTAGACGCGTGTTACATGGCTGCATCGGGCGCGGAAACACCCCAGAAAGCACTTGAACTATGAACGCGCACCGTGGACCTCTGCGAACTGACGATTTCTCCTCTGCACCCGTCTCCACGGCTGGTAAGCGGATCTAGGCCACTAGTCACGTGACCAAAGGCGGACATTTAGCCAGCACTGACGCATGCATGGCGGGGCGGCGCGCCAATATCCGAGGTCGGGTACTCGTCTCCCATTGGTCCGGATTTCCCACCCGCGGTACGCGCACGCCGCTCCCGGTGTGGTCGGTGAGCCAGAAAAATTACATTTTATCGACCCTACCTACTACATACGCCATTTCCACGACTCCGCCGCAGGACACCTCCACGACACCTCCGCAAATTCCACCTCGTCATTCGGCCTGCGACCTTGAGCACTAATTCGGAAATCTCCAGAGAAACCTCCCGTTAATACGCCTCTCTGTTTTTTTTCCCGCATTCTGCTCGTGGCGGTCGCCCCCCTAACCATAATCCGTGCTTGTTGTTGACGGACCGGAGTTTCACGCCACGCCGACTTCCCGAGAGTCTCCAGTCAGTGAGAAATCTGCAAACCAGACAATACTGAGCCTTCCACTTTCCACTTTCTATCGCATTGGCCACGAACACGCCTGCTGTTTACTAATCCTGGCCCATCCTTCTTGCATCATCCACTGTCATCACCACAAACAACATCTACCCGAGCCAAATCTGCCACGTGTTGTATTAACTGGCTTTACTAATTCATGCATAAGATGTCGGAAGCTAACCTACAATTTCCTTCCAACGGCTCCCTAATGAACCCGCTCGCTTCTGTTGGTCCCATGGCGGTGGTGCCTCCAAATCTCATGGCACCATCCTTTGCTACCGCAGCACTGCAGCCCCTGAATCTGGGCCAACCACTGCAGGCGGCCAGTAGCCCGCCCCGAAATTCGCTCAAACTCACAAACCTTCCCCCAGATTTGTCGCCGCGTGAAGCGTCGCTCATTTTTGCTTTGGTATGTGACGACGTAGTGTCCGTACAACTCAAGGACCAAGCCATCACTGCGGTGTTCAAGAGCGCCCACACTTGCATTGCTTCCGCCCAGTTGCTCGAGGGCAAGTATCTCTTTGGGAACCAACATGCGCCCGTCAAGGTTGAGGGCAATTTTGCCGAGCTTGCCTCCGCCACGGGTCTGTTTGAGAACATGCGCCTCTCCGGCTCGGCGGCGCCCTCCCTCACGTCTCCCACTATGCATCCCGTTCAGCATCCTTCGTCATCCCAGCATCCTGCTGCGCCGCATAGTCTATTGACGCAGCCCACCCCATCTCAAACGGCAGGCACAGCAGCCTCCCTGCAGTCTGCAGCCTCCGGGTTTGACAACTTCCAGAAACGCAAGCTGGTGGGCAACCAGCGGTCGCGGTTCCTATTTAGTGACCCTTTCTCGACAGGATCTACCGGGGCTGCAGCAGCATCAGCGGCGGGACCACCATCGGCGAACGGTGCGGTATCCATTGATTTGAGCGACCTTTCTGGGAAATCTCTTCTCATGATGGAATCTCAGAACGATGCCCGCGACTACGACTCGCTTGTACGCGATCCGTGGTCGTCGCAACCACCTTCTTCCGTAGCTTTCGGCTCCAACCCCCAAACGCCTGGAATTGTGCACAACTCGTTTGAATGGGGTTCTGCCACAGGAGGCGCGCCGTCATCGTCGCAGCCTCAGTCCGTCTCGCATTCGGGTTCCACGTCTGGCCCCTCGGCTTCGGCAGCCAATGGAGCTTCTGCTGACAGAAGAAGAACTTCGTCGGCGTTTTTCAACGGCTCCGTGTCTCTGGCATCACAGCCGGCGGGAGTGCCTCCTGCTGCCACCGCACCACCTCCGCAAACCGCCGCGGCCATTCTTTCTCAGGGTCCTCAACCGGGCAGCACCGGGAATGCCGGTTTGGCTCCGCTCTCGATCCCTTCTGGATCCGGCTCCAGATCCGGCCTCCCGTCATCGGCCCTGTCGGTACCCAACTCACAACCGCCATCGTCCACCACGCCAACTTCTGCTCCTAGAAGTGCCTCAAAGGACGTCCCCGACTTATCTTTGTTGGCAAGAGTGCCTCCCCCTGCCAACCCCGCCGACCAAAACCCACCATGCAACACATTATACGTGGGAAACTTGCCTCCTGACGCCACTGAAGCCGAGCTTCGGTCGTTGTTCGCTCCGCAAAAGGGCTTCCGCCGGTTGTCGTTCCGCACCAAGAGTCAAAGCGCAAGCTCTGGCTCTGGTGCTTCAAACCACAATCACGGGCCCATGTGCTTTGTGGAGTTTGAGGATGTGGCTCACGCCACGATTGCATTAGCGGAGTTGTATGGCCGCGCGCTTCCTCGACCCAACGGTAGCAACGGCAAGGGTGGCATTCGTCTCTCCTTTTCCAAAAACCCCTTGGGTGTTCGGGGTCCTGGCAACCCCCGGAGAACGTCCACCAACCAGCAGTCTACAAATGGCAACGGCGCAGGCGGCTATGGTTTCCAAAATTACCACTAGACTCAGGCCATGCATACTTTTTCTTGTCATTGAGGTGCTGAATCTGCTTCTTGATTTTGTACTGGGGGCAGTTGCAGCTCACCTTGTTTTATTTCATGTCTGTATTGTATTTTCATGAAGGTGTATTATTTGCTTTTGTATTATCATGCGCAGAGCTGGCAAGGCACGTTCGCGTTCTAATGTTATCTCATTCATTCGATTAATGTAAATGTAGAGCTTACTGGTGAGTGGTGAGAAGCAAAATTCGGGTTTGCAGTTGCGGCAGTCGCTCGAATGGCGCTCTTCCACTAGCCATTTTGATCAACTATCTAAAACAGGCGTTATTGAAACCTTGAATTTTAGCCTTCAATCGAATCCTTCGAATCCTCACGTATTTTTCCAGAACGTTTACCCAGGCAGCCTCCGTGAACGTGCAGGGGAGTGCTTCGTCACATTTTCATGGAAAATGGCGCCCCTAGCATCTACACGCCAGTCTACGAAAGCACTTGAGATGATTTATTGATTCACCATTCAATTTGCAACTGTCACTGTCCAAAAAAACATTCACCTCGCTAGCTTTTGAACGCAAGCAATTCTTTAGGACTGGCATACGCCTGCGTTAGCCAAGTTGACAGCAACAACAGCAGCGCGTCCGTCCTGCGGGCTGCAACCGGGTGCAACATCCGGAGCACCTGGCCCCGGGCGTCGTAGTGTAGCTTTTTGAAAAGACTCAATGCCGGATTCAGGGAGGTGTTGTAGTGTCTGTCATTGAGTCGATCCGCCAAAACCGCCACGTCTTTTTCTGCCGAAGGATATTTGGCTACATACTTGGAAAATGCCACATTTCGGGAATCCGCAGCATTGGCGTGAGGCCACGGAACTGACATGAGAAATAGCTGGAAACATGACACCCCAAGTGCCCAAATATCCACAGCCTTGAAGTCAATTTCCTTCAAATTTTGCCGATTCTCTATAATCTCAGGGTCAAAGAGTTCGGGCGCCTTGAACAGCTGCGTTCCACAACTATAGTCGTTGAGGTCCAACTGTTCGTCAATTTTAGACAAGCTAAGCAGATAGCCAAAGTCGTTGAGTTTGATGACACCCGACGACTCAATCAAGAAATTCTCTGGCTTGATGTCTCTGTGGGCGATGTTGTTTCTGTGGAGAAAGTCTACTGCCCTCACAAGCAGCTTGAATACGGCATCCTTCACCAGCGACGGAAGTTCGATCTTTTTGGTGCGTAGAACACACAAAAAATCCAACAAATCGCCACACGAGTAGTACGGAATGATGAGAGAGAGCTCGGGCTCATTCGGTGTCAGTGCTATGGCGAGAACATCCACAACGTTCTTCAGCGCCGAACACTTACGAATGTTGTCGTGCTCTTTCTGGACGCAGCGCCGATAGGCTTCTAGATCTTGATTTGGCTGCTTGTGCACAGTTTTGATCACCACCACGGGGATTTTCGTTTTGTCTGTGGCCCGGAAAATGACCCCGTTAGCACCTTCAAAAATCGGCTTGCTTGAAAGCTTCACATAGTCCACACCAACAACGGCCATGGCACTAGATTCGCTCTCCTGAATAAAATTTTGAGTTACTGGCGACTGCAGCATCCGTGGACATTTGTTGACCACAAATCCCTTTGGGGTGAGATCATCGCTGGGACCCCCTTTTGTAGGTTGGATTATGGACTCCAGAACGCGGTGAGGCGGAGGTATAGACGAAAGCATGGCTAGCTGGACTTACGAGTTCAATCCAGGTTCATTGGAGAACAAACGGAGAGTCTGAGTGGGAATAGAACGTGAGTTATCTTCTGCAATTATCACAAGTTGTAGATTGTGCGGTCCATATGCAAGACCAACCAAAAGCAATTCGGATAAGGCGTTCTATTGAATTTTCGGGGCGATAGAAGCTGAGAAGATAAGGCACGGAATCTTCTTTTATAGTCAACAGTTTGCTGTTTAAGCAGGGCTGCGGGCGGAGTCGGCCGAGAACCCCGAGTGCTAGGGGTGTCCATATGGGGAAATACCACGCGGAGCGGAGAAGGTGCCGGAGAAACTGGAAGTCGATTCCGAAATAGCAAGCTCCCAATCAGTCAAGTGTTAGACGGCGCAGACATGTTTTTTTTTTGAATAGGAGAATTCGGCGCTTAAATCTGCCTCCGCAATCGCTGGTGTTTTCGCTTCGGCGCTCCCTATACTGACGCCAGCAGGAGGCAGCACCAGCGGTATACCACAAGGAGATAACGGGAATAGGCGGCCTGTCACATTTCTAATATTAGACGATTTTGGCTCGGATATAGCACGGCGTTTAGAATGGGGTGCTCGTTAGCTGCGTGCCACATTCCCATTGTGGCTGACGTTGCATTAGCGAGAGAACTCAGGGTGCTTATGCATCGCATTCGTTAGTCACGATATGCACCATGATCGAAGCTGTGCGAACGAACATGGCTTTCCTGCTCACGTGACAATCTCCGGTGCTTCCGATACATCTCCATATTGACCGCGTTGGGGCAGTGCAAAGGTAGGCCGAAAAGTCATCGGACGGGTTCGTCTTCCTGCTTGTAAAGGTATAAATTAATACGATTTTGTGTTTTTGTATCACCCGCCGTTTTCCGCCTCTACGACTCCTCCGTTGGTCTATTTCCTGCATATTGTCTGCGGTATTCGTCTATCAATCCAACTTCACTTATGGCCTCGAAGATCAAGAGTAACCTCGAAGGGGCCGGACGGTCAATTGGCAAAACCGGGTCAAAAATAGGTAGTGCCAGCTCCAAGATTGGTCTGTCTGTTCTCTCGAAATTCAACCGACACCAACGCTACGATAAAGACGACGAGCTCATTAACCATCTAGAGTACGATATTAAACTGGCGACAAAGGGCCTCACTTTTATTGCCAAACAAGGTGACAGAGTGGCCAAAACTTACTGGCCTCAGGTTTTTGCGCTGACGACTGCGCTGATCAAACTACTAATTCACCTACTTGGTGACAATGCCCTCCATTTCAAGGGAATTGAGGAGTTCTATCACGACTTTGACGTCTTGCAGACACACGCAGAGGGATTTCAGATGCATCCAAAGGAAAGACAACGGTATGTGGCTTCCTTGAACCAGGAACTCCACGCATACTTGGGACTCGTTGATCAGCTCCAACACCGCATTACTTTTCTAGCACAAACAAACGCAGAGAGCGTGCTGATCAGAGTGGACAAAATGAAAGCGTCTTTGAAACACATGATGAAGCTTATAAATAGCAGAAACAAGCGCAGCGATGACTGCGGACGCTTAGATCACAAGATTGACAAGTTGCAGAAAAAGGGAGCAGACTTGGACGAAAAGGAGCGGACGAAGTTGGAACAATATCAGTCGGAGTTGCGAGAAGCCGAAGCTGCCTTTGGCGCTATCAACGACCATGTGAAGACCCTTGGCCCGGAGTTTCTTCTCCTTGTTGAGGAGTTTGTCGATACGCTCACGGCACTAGTAGCGCAGAACACCAGACAACTAAACAGCGAAATAACCAAAGGCTTACAATACTATGCGGACTCATTTGGACTCGGAAAACCCGCTGACAGCGACGAGCATACCTACAATAACATTACTGAGGAGTGGGAGGCTGCATTCACTGCACCTCGGCTCCGTATTGAGTCGTTCTTGGCTACTTTGTACGAGAAAAATGCTGATCGTTTAGACAAGGATGTCGACGGAGAGGACGGCTCTCTGAAATTGACCAAGGCAATTAACAACATGTCCAACAAGGTGAAGGACAAACTGCATGAGCTCAAAGCAAAAGATTCCAAAAACGGAATATTTGCAAACTACATGGTGGCTGACCCGCTCGTGTCGTTCCAGAAGTTGAACGATCCCAAAGCTAACGTCAGCGAGTCCTACCATCCACATAGGGTTTTGGCTTACGAAGATGTGTACGTGGAGGAGAAGCAGATAAGAGCTCCACCACCATTACCACCACGGGAGATTTCGACCACCTTCTTGGCAGTTTCTCTGCCAACGTCCACGCAACTTCCCTCGACTCCCTTGATGAACCAATCTGCCAGACTACTGGTAGACTCCTTCGAATCGGTGCTATATGACGAGGAACGGACCACGGCAAGTGACGATGAGCTTTCCGTGGCCAACACCTCCCAGTCTGATCTCCTGCTGGCTGGTGTGATAAATGGCGATGAAGTACTCTCCGGCAGGGCCGAGACGAACTTGGTCAAGTTATACAACAGCCACAAGAATGACATTATACTGGCGCCGGTTGACTTCTCAGCCTGGCCACAGTTGCTGGCATATAAAACGGAGTTGGCGCATAATAACGACTTGACCAGCTCGCTTCTGCTCAAATTAATTCAACTCTCGGCATTTTTCGACAAGGCTCTTGCGGTGGCGGCGCTGCGACTGGGAACCAGAGAGGCTAAGGCTGTCCGTGACTTTCCTGGCCAGCAACCAGGTGACCTCGCTGTTTGTGAAGGCGACGTAATCGAGGTTCTTTTCGATCTTCAGGAAGTATGCACTTCATACAATCCGGATGGAAAGAACTGGGTTGTAGGAGCCATTGGACCTCTTGAGTGTCGGCGCGTGGGTTTTGTGCCAAACACCGTGTTGGAGACGATCTGAGCCTCGACTTAGTAATTGACGTTCTATTTATTGATCACCGTCCAATAAGGAGGAACTAAAGTACAGGGTAATAGGAAAACGATTGGAGATGAAAAGTACACTTTTCTGCAAAGGCATCCCGCTTCATTTTGTTCTTTTCTTTGGACTAAAGAGCTAGTCCACTTCGTTCTCTAAAAGGCCGAACAAGGATCCCAAGACTCTTTCCGGATTTTGCCGAAGCCCGTTGTGAAAGAACTCGCTGGTGATATACTGCCGCAAATTTCCATTGCCCCCGAAAGCATTCTCCTTAGCTTTCATTGTTAACTCGAAGTCCACGTACTGATCGGCAAAGTATGCAGCACCCACAACAGGCACATCCCTCCAAGAGATGCTGGCTAGAGTTTCAGTGTTGTATAACTGGCTCCAGTCGGTATTCTGATGCAAGGCATCTGCTAATCCTTTGAGCGGACGAAGCTCTGAGTAGTCGTCATACATCGACCGATAAACCATCTCACCAGTGAAGTATACAGGCGAAGAAACTTCAAGATCTGAAGAGAACACAAAATTGATATTCTCAGGGAGATAGCGGGTGCGATCAGCCGACCAGTTTGTCCGGTGAAGCCTGCTTCCACCATCGCAGTAGATGGCTTCCTGGAACAAGGCGTAGATAATGTTCGTATCAAATGAAGACTCATTCTCGATTTTACTGAGCGCTCCGTAGGTTGGCTTTCCGAACTTTTCTATCGCATACCAAGTTTCGGTAACGATACTATGAAGATGGTCGGTTCCGCCCGTGCGGCCGAGCATAATTCCAAGCTGCTGAAACCTCTCGGGAGTGAGAATGCCACCATTGGGTAAACGGGATGGTTTGGTGCTCAAATGAGACAAAATTTGGCGCACTCGACTCGTGTCTTGCGGATATTTCTGGTAGTAATGCACATTTCTCTCTCGGCATCTGGCGTACGTTTTCTTGTAAACGTCGTCAGCGGTAAAACCCACAGGCGGCACACCTCCAGTCAAGAGGACCTCTTTCAAGCTGCCAGGAAAGAGCGACAAGTAAGTGAACGAGCAGAATCCTCCATATGACTGACCAAGAGTCAGCCATTGTGTTTCGGCCCCCAAAAGCGCTTCTCTCACGATTTCCATGTCTCTCACGATGCTGTCAGCACGGAAGTTGAGAATGTACTTAAGTTGGTCTTCAATTGGTCCCAACTTCTGCAACGACTCGGACTCAATGGGGCTGGAAAGTCCGGTACCTCTCTGGTCGTAGAACACCAACTGGTAGCCCTTGTCGAGAAGAAAACGAACAAAACCAGAGTTGGACTCGGGAACCGTACACGGGAATCCCGGCCCACCTTGGAGATACGCCAATGGCTTCAACTTTTCACCCTGTGGAAAGGTAATCTTCGTCAAGTCATGGAGCAGCTTGTCATATTTCTGGGTAATATTGGTTACGATTGTAATTGACTCTTCAGAAGCTTTCGTGTAGTCGAGCGGAACAGAAAGCTCAATCCGTTGGTTGAGAATTCCATCTGCCACGAACGAGTCAACGAGAGTGTATGAGTAGCTCAGGTGAGAACCGAGATGAGGATTGATATGTTGGTGAGCGGACATTGGCAACAATTGACTATAGCTGACTGTGTGGCCAACGTTGCTGGTAGTGAAAAGTAATTTAGTTTGAAGCCGTGAGATGCGAGGCTACACTCATCATGCCGCGCATGACATTGACAGGTCGACCTTGGTCCGATGATGAACGGGAGAGGAATTCGAAAATCTGAGGATTTTGTGTTGAATGTTTCATATTTGCGCTCAACAAAAACGTAGTGGTGACCTATTGTAGGCGAATTAGCATTGCTGAGTTCAGCTAGAAGCAAATGAAGCCGGCCATTGCCAAACGAAGATCACGTTGTTCGAGGTACCCGGAAAGTGGCCAAGTCAAGCGATAAATTCATCCCTGCACTGGATGAGTTGCGGTCCACTGGAACGTCAATCTTGGTAACCTTGCGCTGACCAACCTACTGCTTCACGGCACTAGTCCGTAGTGGCTCAAAATCCCTTCATCCTTCCGAGATTGCATCTTTCAATGAAATTGGGCAAAGACATCAATGGCCTTCATCTTTGCCCTCCACCATTGTACTATGACAGGGGACTACTCAGAAACCTAGAACACCGGCCACCACCAATTGAGGGATGTGGAGTGTTCATACTACATTTTCACTATTATAAAAAATAATACTGCTATATATCGGGCCACAGGAGAATTCTGACAGGTGCGCTCGCCGTAGCTGTCGAAGAAGTTACGGAGTTGAGTTCGGAAACTCTGGTCCCGATGATTGAAGGAAATATACAGCAAAAAGAACGTGAATTAGATGATGGAGTTTCAACTCATTCGCTTATTTCCGAAAAGTCTCCTGGTCCTCAAAACCACTTCCCAATTGGCATCCGCTGCATAAGCCAGCCTAGCTGTGTTCCAAAAGCATCGCTTACTGAGATTGTCGCAATCTCTTCATGTAACTGCACTTTCTTTACAATGCGAAAAAACGGCACCATGTAGATTCCCCATATTTTAGCTAGTGGAAGCCACCGCTAGACTTCGTACTCTCGTTTCATCAAACGTTCACACGCTCGCAAATATCACAACTCTCAACCCTCGTATATTTAAGCCCACTCAGGCTTGGCCTCTGGACGACCGCGTCCGCGACCACGACCTCTTCCTCTTCCGCGGCCTCCTCCTCTTCCGCCTCTCTGTCCAGTCTGCCCAAAGGTATCCTTGTTGAGCTGCTGCTCGTCGTTCCAGCGCATGCCTTGAGAGCGCGTATTTGAGGGCGTCATAGTGTCAAAAAAAGAGGTTTTTTTGTCGTAAATTGGCTTGCCACCGAGCTCCTGTTTTTCCTTCTCAAAGCGGGCGTTGGACTGCTCAAAATCAAAGTCAGTGCTGACAGCGGGGGCATCCCTTGGAGCAGGATTGGGTACTGCAGATGTACGTGAAGGCACATCGCCGCTGGTGGTGGTAGCTGGCACCTGAATTGAGCTCTGTTGGCGTGACGAAGGCTGGGGAACGCCAGTTTCAACAGCAATCGCTGGAGCAGCTGCCGGAGATAGGTGAGACCCGTCCCGTGAATTTATATCGCTTTGTTTCTGTGGCGCGTTGTCAGTTTCGGTGGTTGTGGCAGGAGGTGGCGGGCGAGCGTTTGAATCCTGGGATTTGGTGCTCTGGTTGGTTACCGGGGTAACCTCATCAATTGGCGTATCCAATACAGAGAGATCCTTAACATCAGAACCTCTGAACTTCACGTATTGGTACACTTCTGAGCCTGGCATGACCTCCAAGTTGGGCTGGCCCATTGCTGCCATTCTGCCTTCGGTACCAAAGGAACGAACCGACTTGAGAGACACAGTGGCGTCCTCAGCGTTGATCTCGTCCAAAACACCGACATACCGGAGATCCTTGTTCAGGATGAGCAGGATTGTCTTTCCGATATAATGAGACATGTGGTGGGTTGTGCAGGAAACCTGACAGGAAGTTGGAAGAAAGTTGAAACATCACCACAAGAGAAAATCTGAGCGAGAGATGAATGTCATAAGATAATAAAATTTGGGTCAAGTGCTCTGTTTGTTTTTTCTTTCCAACGCATGGAGAGATCAACTCCTACAATACTCACTTGAGGAATTACACATCACGTACACTGTAGGGATGGAGGCTACGAATAAATGCACAAGAATATCAACGGGAAATTCAAGATTCTGCTCTGGCTACCGAGTGGTTGCACGCTTGGAGGGAGCCATGATGACAGTGGAAGCGAGTTCGGTCAATGTGCTGGCACCAGCT
This sequence comes from Hermanozyma aechmeae, assembly GCA_030583085.1. NCBI lineage: Eukaryota > Fungi > Ascomycota > Pichiomycetes > Serinales > Metschnikowiaceae > Hermanozyma > Hermanozyma aechmeae. The sequence goes on along the minus strand of JAJMHA010000023.1, from coordinate 48,293 downwards.
ATTTGGACTACGTCGTTTCTCTGCTCGAGTAGCTCCTCATAATGAACTAAAAATCAAAATTTGATTTCAGTTTCAACGCTAATGTTATTTTTCAAGTCGCTCAAGTACTCCTCTCAATCCCCATGTTCCTGTATACCGTCTCGACTACATCTTACCATGGAAAACATCTTCGAGCTGGGTCTTGCGGACGACGAGCAACAAGAACAAGTACAGCAATATGCAGACCAGCAGAATGACGAAGACCAGCAGCTTCCGGATGCTGTCAGCGAAACCAACATTGAAGACGATCTCCACTTGGAGAATGCATCAGAAGAACGGGCTGGCGAAGTTCCAGCCGACGACATTGCCGCAGCTGAAGAATACGACGATGACGCTGTTTTCGGCTTACAGAGCCACAAAGGAAATGCTGGCGAAACCACCAAGAAAAAGAATGTCAGAAGAGCGCCCCGGGAAACTGAACGAGAAGTGGAGCGCGAGCCTACCGAGTATCAGGAGCCTGAAATTTACGAGGATGGCATAGATTACAGCAACGAGGACCCTGCCTCCAGAAGAAGACGCCTCTTGGAGGAGAAAATGGACTTGGCTGTGAAATCGAAGTCCGTTAGAAGAAAGAGGGCTGACGAGGACGACTTGGAGCGCATGCAGGACGACAAGGTGGACTTTCTCAAGAACAAGATGATTGAGGCTGCCAACTTGGATGTGGAGAGAAACTCGCAAGGCCAGACTGCAACGGAGAAACTCAAAATGCTCCCCGAGGTCATGAACACAATGAACAAAGCCGATTTGGCCATCTCCATCTTGGACAATAACCTACTTGAGGCAGTGCGCTTGTGGCTTGAGCCCTTGCCCGATGCATCGATGCCATCGTATCAGATTCAAAAGGAGTTGTTGCAGTCTTTGACGACGTTGCCTATAAAGACCGACCACCTAGTTGCCCTGGGAATCGGAAAGGTGATGGTGTTCTACCAGCGGTCTAAGCGGACTGAACCCAATTTGAAAAAAATAGTGGATCGGCTTATTGGCGACTGGACTCGCCCCATTCTCAACAAATCTGACTCCTACAAAGACAGAACCATCAAGTTCCAGGACTACAACACGCGTAAGTACTCCAACCAGTTACTGTCGCAGAGGAAAAAACAAGTCGCCGAGCCCAAATCATTGTATGAGCAGCAAGCCGAAAGAAGAAACAGAGCCGCTATACCTTCGGCCAGAACCACTGCTTATAAGATTGCCCCCAAGGTTAACCCAAGCATGTTGGTGAGACAACAGCGCAGTGGGCAGAGTGAAATGTTCACACTGATCAACCGGAAAATGACGAACTCCAAGAGAAAGGCAATCAAGAAGTCGGGGCCCCTGATTGAGGGAAAGAACTTGACCATGTGAGTCAAGCAGAATCCTGTACTGTGCGGCAGAAACAGAAGCACGACTCGCATGTACACTAACTCATCTTCAGGCTTTCGTTGGGTCCTTTCTGATTCTGGGAATAAGTGGAGCGGGCGAGCCGTGTTCGACGAGTCATGATGGCATATACGATGCAAAGAAAGTGTTTAATAAACGGTAAGATTATGAAATCCCCCCTTTTATCTCCGCGTTTCGGTGCGGAGTTTCTCTACGCTGCTCTCTCCTTTAGACGGCCCAATCCATTAGGGACGGCCTTCTCCTTTAGGGACTAGATGAGTGCTCGCAAGCATAAACACCAAAACCACCGAAGTGAAATGACATCAAGCTCCTTCACTCTGGCCAACAATTTTTATCCCGAAATTCAATGAACATGCTTCTTGGAGTGTAAGCGGAGAAGGTTGACTTGGCTTTGGCCGTTCACAAAAGCGTTCGAAGGTTCTAAGTATTAAAAGATCCCGCCGAGAAGAAAGAGAAGAAATTTCACACCACGTTTCAAGGAACAGGATTTGTCATTTGCCCCTAATTCCTTATTTGCGGGATTGACTCTAATCCCAAATCTTCTGGCAGAGCAAACGCAGGTTCCAAGATAATTCTGATGCAAGTCTGACTTGCCGCACTGTATGAGTAAAAACAAACATGAGCAAAAAACGACGATCTAAAGAGAAACTACGTACTTAGTAACCATCTCCATAGACACCCCGTTTAGAGGGCAGTTTCCAGGCACCTTTCAAGTGCAATGGTTTTCCTAATATACGCTCCGTAAATGACACAACGTCAATATGCTACGCACAATTATGCACATTGGTTTGTCCTGCAAGTGAAGGATGCGTGACGCTGTCTTCCCGATTTCGCTAAAGCATTATCTGCGCATTGAAAGGTCTTTTCCAATTAGTGCTCCGCTTGCTTGATTTGGTGACAAAAACAATTTGGAAATAGCTAAACTACTTGTGCCGTTTTCTTCTGACCCTAAATTTGGCTACCAAAATAATCTCAAATGGCCACAATGGCCCAAGATTCAATTCGCAGCCGTTCATCTGCCTCAAATCGAATCGTCCTGTACTTGTAAACTGGTCACACTTTTGTAAACTATAAATAAAAGCCCAAATCCACATTTGAGCACTCTACCCACCTTTTACTATAAGAATATGGCTCAATTTAAGTACCAACGGCTTCCGACAGATTCACCTGGGCAAGAGCCCAGAAAAGACTACACCGCATTTACTCATAGGGTAGCTCTGAAATTTTGCAACATCAAATCAAAATTTCGAGCTTCGGTCACCAGAGGACTTTCTATTCGTAAAAAGCACAGAACCACACCAGTGTTGAATATCGGCGAGACTTCAGAAAATATCGATACAGCAGTGGATATAATTACAACAGAACAAGCACTCAAAAGAAGAGGATCTCTCCGGGTAGTTTTCAAGGATGTGGCATCCTTCTTATCTCGTTCTGGGACTCTCAAAGACAATGCCGACAAGGAACGTCCCGAACCTCTGGTTCCAAGAACTCGATTTCGGATGATCCTCGTCAAAAAAACTGCCAAAAATGTACTGAAATTGGATGAGCATCCATTAGAATGTTGCAAATCTTCTCGTAACAGCTTCCTCGCTAACACCAAGTCAATAGTCCGGAGTCTCGGCCCTCGCGCCTCGAGACCGTTCCCAAAAGACAAGGTGAAAGTGGAAAAGGAAGCTCTGAAATTGACAGATTGCGAAGTAAGTGACACAGAAAAAGAGCTTAGTGGCGGGAAAGATTCGACCTCGCAACTGCTCCTTCGCTTCACTAGCGAGGTTTCTGTATCTGTGTCACCTTCTTGCTCTGCTAATTACACAGACATGGTCAACCAGGAGCCAGTCTGCGCCGACACTTTTGCTATAAATGATGAACTCCCTAGCTTGGTTGATGCCTCAGTAGAGGAAGAATCGCTCTATACGCTTGAGAACGTTCCTGCCATGGTTACTGACTTTTTGATGCCTCAGAAAATTTGTATCCCAAAATCTGCAGGTTTTTCCATTATGTTTGAAGAGATGGAAAATTCTCTCGAGATGGAGAGATCCGAAAAAATTGTGGTTGACGAGTTTCATGAGCCTAAGGGATTTGTCGATGAGACACTCGCTGTCGACGACAAGAAAGAGGAAAAACCCTCAGTCCCATTCGCTCCATTATGCAAACCAATGAAGTATCCCTCAGCTGCCGTTATCCCCGTATTACCTGTCTATGACTTCAGCTCGCTGTTGCACCCAAGCATGAGATGCGAATATGAGCAAGTTCGCTGCGAATCTCGTGGGCCCAGCTTTGTCTACATAAATAAAGTTGAGAAATTTGCTCGAAAGGGCAAAAAAACAGGGTTTGCAATGCCTCACATTCGCTCTGCGGCCAAGGATGAGGACCCCATGGAAATGCACACAAATGCAATTCCGGTAATATCGGAGTCTACCCAGGAGATCCAGAAAAGCCCTGGTATTTTGGCACCCGTGCCAAGGCGTACCAGTAGATTCACAGAAAGTTTTCTGTCATCGGAGGCTAGTCCAGTTGAGGCGGGTTCTGCTCAGATCTCGCTGGCAAAGCTACCAGTGTCGACTACTAAGAAGGCTGAGCAGGTGGAGCCAAAGAAGAAGAGGAAACACAAGGCTAGGGCCAAAAAAGGGAAGAAGGGCCGCAATAAACTTAGAGTTGGCCAGAAAAGAGTGTGATTTAGAAGCTGTTGATGTTGTTCACAACTTCAAAGGTCAGCGTCCACTCAACCAAACTCTGAAAGACTATGAAACGGAAAACAGGAATATTCAGAAGGATTCAACGATACAAATACCAGGAAGATTGTCAATCAAAGAAAAAAAAAAAACAAGAAAAGAAAAAAAAAGATCAAAAAACCAAAAAACCAAAAAAAATATAGTAACAGTAATAAAAAAACAGAAAACAGATACATAAATTCATTCTCTTAGTAAGAAAACAGAAGAAGAAGCATAGAAAATGCCACCTTTTTGCTAGTTTTGCTACCACATCAGCATGCGTATCTTGCCGGAGTAGCCGATTCACTGAAGAGTTCAGAAGTCCGGATGTTCAGATGAGGAGACGTTCAAATGTTCCGAAGCTCTGAAAATCAGAAAGGAAATACAAAGGCACTTCCCAAGAAAGACAGAATCTCGTGAGTTCGTTTTGCGCCAGTTCTTCGCGTCTCATTCACACGAATCCAACGGCCAGATCAGGGTATCCAGACGTCAAAGTAAGTGATTCCAAGATTTCGAAGATTGTAGTGAAAACTGGTTCCAAACACTTCTTCAATCTCTCCTGCCCCAGATCACCTTCTTTTCACTTGCACTCTGTCAGCCTGATCTCAATCTCCTTCCTCACCCGCCACCCAACCTAAGAGCCCTACATAATCTTGACGTACTTATAATTATGACGAGTTTATACACTGGCCAAAGACCAAAAGACCACAGCCTTGACGCTTACGATCTTGGCTTCTCCTTCTTCTCCTTCCACAAGGCCAACAAGGACACACCGGAAACCTTGACAACCTTGAAACGGACACCGGGAATATCACCCTTGGCCTTACCTCTTCTACCGAAACCAGCAAGCAAAACTTCGTCGTTCTCGTCGACGAAGTTCAAACAACCGTCATTGGGCACGAAAGCAGTAACCTTCTTACCGTTCTTGATCAATTGGACACGCACACACTTTCTGATAGCGGAGTTGGGCTGCTTGGACTCGATTCCGATCTTCTCCAAAACGATACCCTTGGCGTGGGAAGAACCTCCAAATGGCGAGGACTTGAAGGCAGTACCCAACAATCTGGACTTGTAAGCCTGGTCAGCCCATCTGTTGTTACGTCTGTGGACTCTCAATTTTCTAGCCGAGTTAAGACCTCTTGGTTTGCCGTTACCCATTTTGACTTGAGGAAGATGTGTTGAAAAAGTTTGACCTGCTGATGGGATTTTTTTTTGGCGGTGTCCGCGCGCGCAGGCAAGCCACGCACGTGTCTCTAGCACGTGATAGGGTCGCAGCCCTAAGACTGGGCATGCGGGTTCTCGTGGGGCGGAGCGGAACGGGCGCCGTAGTTGTAACGAATTTAGCATGCTTGCATGAGTGAATACGAGTGATTATGTTCCAAAGAAAAGCTGCTGCAAAAAATGGCTTCCGGCTGTTGTATCGCCGGAGTCAGGTTATATCGTACTGCATATTGCAACATACAATGCATTTCCACAGCGGCCGATTCATCCTAGGAGTAATTTACGATCTGAGGAAGTACTTTTAGTGCTTCTCGCCTTTAGAGAGTCCGTATGTCGAAATGGCCAAATTCGTCGTTTCGACCTTGCCAGCTCGACCCTCCATTACGGTAGTGGTTGTATGCCGTCCTCGACGTGTACCCAGACAAGATAATCACAATTTTCTTGGTCTTGAATTACTACGAGTCTCTTGATTTTGGATCAGTACTAATTCTCTTGATCTGGAATTACCGCGACCACTCTCTTGATTTTGATATACAATCTATGACTTGAATTACTACTCTATCGGCTGAATCATCGAAAACTCATGTATTCTAATTTCTGAGAATTCGATTACACCTCCATTATCCTTTTTCAGTTGTTGAAAATCATACATGCAACAAAGGCTTGCCTAGGCAAGGGTCAACTTCTTTCTCGCCTTGACAGCCTTCAAGAGAAGCAAGAAGAAGATGTCGAGCTGATCTTTGAACATGAACAACAATCCCTGCACGAGCACGCCCTTTATTAACTGAGGAGCCACGCCCTTGTACAAACCTCTAAGGCGCTCAGTAGTCCACAAATGCCTCAATGCATGAATAAAAGTGTCAAATTTGATCTCCTCCTCTTCTTCCTCGTGGTCTTTGACAGCAAGACTGGGCTTCTCCGCACCTTGAGGTTTCTTATGCAGTTTCTTCTGGAGCATGGCCTTGGAGACGATCAATGGCTGCGTGGTAAGAGTAGCCATGGATTTCGCAATCATGCCCACGGTAAAACTCTCGAGAGGGCCCAAGAACTCCTTGTTATTGAAAAAGATCTGTTTCAATCTCTCATAGGACCCGTAAGTGATGGAGGGATTGATACACAACACCAAAGAAACACTCAAACCCTTCCAGTAGCCCTTGATGCCGTCTTGCACGTAGATTTCTTTGGCCAACTGGTACAAAGAGCGGTGATGCTTATCAGTCTGCTGTTGAGTTGTAATAACACCGATAGGCATGGTGAACAACTGTGAGATTGCCGCAGCCAACGCACCCAAGAACAACTCCACTGGAGTCAGATGCTTAGCTGTTAGGCTCTTCTTGGTCAATTGCGCGTATGCGGTTTTGACAATGCTGTACCAGTAAAAGTATGAGAAGTTCTGTGCCGCAGTGCCCATAATGGACGAGATCAAGCCATGGTACCAGCCCAAGACTCCCTTCTTTGCGTAGATCTGTTTGAGAACATCAAGAGTGTTTTTGTATTTCAACTCGTTATTTTTGTTCAGTTTCTGAACATACAAAGACTCCTCGGGGGATGACAGGTCGCTTTCGACGCTCGAGGTTGCCTTGGGATCGTGTTTTTTAACCTGTGTCTGGATGATGGTCTTGCTCAAATCCAAAGGATAGACCAAAGTGTTGGCTATCACAGATGCCAAAGCGCCACTGGCAGCCTTCTCGATAGGGGTGAGTGACATGATTCACGAAGAAGAAAGTAGGATGTAGCGGAAAGCAAACTGGAATGGGACGGGGAAGCCTGACCGCTTAAGCACGCGAACAGCAAGAAACAAAAGTTGAAATGCCGAGTGAGCGCGTGTAAACGAACAACAGCAAGTGGAGATGAATGTAAATAGCTGCTTCTAGAACAACTCTGCAACCCAGAAAAACGATGAACAGATAGGCCGGATTCCCCACACTCTAAATGCAAAGTCTGTTCCGCGGATCTGAATGCCACATGCCATCGCGGGCCGAGGCAACGAGAAAACCCCACACCTGCAGGCGTCGCACGCTTGTGGAAGTGATAGCAACATGCAGGATATCGTTTTGCAGCCACTGAGCCGAAACGCAAGCGATTTAGGAGGCAGGAAAAGAGCGAAACCGGTGGAATTTATATTCGCAATTACTAGCAGTATGATGTCCTTGGTGCGCATTACAAACACCGCACTGTTGGACTTATCTCTATTCGCTATATTTGATCTTGCGATCGGAGCCACAGGTAAGCAAATGATCCTTCTCTAAGCAAAGACTCTTGATGACACCGTCGTGAATTTTGAGTTCAGTGACTGTTCGACCAGTAGATATCTCGAAGCCCCGAACGACTCCATCATCCCCAAATAGCCACAATCCACTTCCATCGAATCGCCACTCAAGATGGGCATGGCTGAATTTACTCTGAGGCGAGGTAGTACTGAAATTTGCCAAAATGTGACCGCGAAGAATGGACTCTGGCTTATCTGTCTCAGTGAGCGCCGTGACTATGACTCTCATGAATGGCTCATGTGATGTGGCCACGGCAACTAGAGGCTGAAACAGCTCCTTGGCGAAAATTCGAACGCACATGGGGGTGAAACCTGTGGCCAGAAATTCTGCGTCACTGAGCGCAATTTTGCAGTGGAGTTTGAGAGGCTGATTGGGTTCTAGCCTGAAGACATCCATGAGAGTGATCTCGTTCTTGCAAACCACAATGGCTAGGTTTCCTTTATGCTCTACCGCATCGAGGCTTGTCCCCAAATGTGAGAGTTCAAGTACGCCAATTTGGTCGAGCTTTTCTGGATGAATTGCGTGCACCTTCACCAACTTATCCCATCCCATCGAGACAAGCACAATCTGATCTCTCCAGGTCGTGACGGTGACGTCTGTGATTAATCGCAGGTGAACTTGCGTTGTTGACAAAATGTGGAACTTTGTTAGGTTTTCCTCAAGTCTTCCCGCGTAGACTTTGCCGTCCATTCCGCAGAGAAGGACCAACTCGCCCGCCACAAGAATTCTTTTGCAGACTATTCCGTTGATCGGGTTTTTGATCTCCGTATGAATATTGCCACTCTCGATGTCCACCACTATGAGAGATTTTGTGGTGGTTGCGAGAAGCCCGTACTTAGAGCCGTTCTCATGATAGAAGGCGCAGTCAACGACAAGTGCCTTTGGCGCACTAAGCTCTCGTGAAGTGCCTGGATATGGTGCTGACCACGAGCGGAGCGTGTTCTTAACACTCTTGAGCTCCTCGTTAAGATGCTCTTCAAGCGCTTGCGGAGACTTGGCCAAAGTGAGGAAATTGATCCGATCTGCAAGAATCTCCTCAAGCAGCTCGCCATGAGGCAATTCAGTGGGAATCACGCTCCCATGCTCTGCCTCAAAGGATTTGAGAGTCTCCGTGTAGCCGTTGGACTTAAGGAAATGGCTAACGAAGCTGTGAACAGACATGTCGCGCACGTGACTGCGCCAACTCTGGAGAATTTACTTTGTCGTATGTCTACATTTTTGTCCCATTTGATTATCTTGAGAATTTGGCCTGCAGATTTCTAAACGGAGTCAAGAACCGGAAGCAGGATTCCGAACTTCTGGCAGTATTCTGCCGTTTGACCATTGGGCCAATACTGCAATGGCACGGTCTCTGCCAGAACGTCTGGTGCCACTATCTCAAAGTTGGGCGGAATCTTGAGATCTTGGCCGCTAAGATATGCCATTTCACGCGTAATCAGTTGCTCAAACTCTGACAACAACTCCCTGTTCTGGCTCGGCGACATCAAACGTTTCGGCAGAAGATTCAACCAGTCATCTTTTTTCGCATCAATATGCGCCTCAACAACCTTGTTTATTGCTAAAGCGCGAGCATCATAGAATAGTTCGTTGCTTCCAGCACCCGGATGGTTAGTCTCGGATTCGATTTCCAACACTTCCAAGTACCTCCTCCGCGGCAAGCACTTGTCCAAAGCTAGAAAATGTGTTTTTGGCGAGCCTTGCTTTCGCTTTTGCTCATGCTCTTGTGATTTTTCATTGGGCTCGTCGAAGTCAAGCTCAATCTCATCGTCGTTTTTGCTGCCTGCAGCAGTAAGAGCTGGTTCCACAGTTTGTGGATGTTCCACAGATGCGACGAATCGATTATGCAAATGCAGGGAAAACCAGTATCGTGGTCTAATATGGGCAAGGATTGCGCCAGCGAGAGGAGACCCAAGCTTGCCTGATTTCATGTCGTCTCTGAAAAAGGGCTTCCTCCGAAGAAGGCTCTTGTAATCCCCATGCTCCCAGACCCAGCGGGGCCAGTCATGGGACAATATTATATCACAGTCGCCGGCCAACATCCATTTCAAATACGACTTCGGACTCACGTGATAGATTGACCTGATGGTGCTATTGTTATATGGAAGCGTATAATTTGGTGCATGCCGGGATAAAGCCGCATCAAACGTCTGGCTGTTCCAGATACCGCTGACGCCACAGATCCGAAGACCCTTGTACCATACGATTCCGAAGTTTCCGAGGTAGTAGATGTTGGGAGCCACCCACCCGCCGTACTGAAGTTCTCGGAGATACAGCGAGCTCTCGTGGTTACCCCCGATAAATATCGTGAGTAAAGGGGCCCGTTTCCTGCCCAGGTAGTAGTCTGGAAAATCACCCATTTGAAGGTACTTCAGCGGCACGTTCATGCTTCGGAGATCAGTGTGGTTGCGGATAGCTTGAAAATCTCCACAGATGATGAGCAATTCTGCTTTCCTAGGCACCGCGTCATATATGTCATTGAGAGCTCCATGGCAACAGCCTTCAACGGCTACAACCACCATGAGATGCGACTGCAGGAAGTGCGACGAGTAGCATCTCCAGCTATGCGGCTGGAAACGGAGGAAATACGAGGAGAAGAATTCTCAAATCATGGATTTCTACAACAGATGTTTCAACATGTCTATGTCGTTTTACTAGCCGCTTGCTACACCTCGAAAGGCTTAGAACTTGTAAACGTGGTCCTTGGTGAAGCCCAACTCAGCCAAAGTACCGGTAACCTCACCCTGGTCGGTAGGAGAGATCTTAGGTCCAGAAAGAGCCTTGTATAAACCTGGAGGACCACAGATGAACACCTTGGAGTCGGGAGAAGGCTTAGGCAAGTTCTCCTTCAAGAAGCTCTCCGAAATGTAGCCAGTGTGGCCCTTCCAGTTCTGGGGAGCCTTGTCCAAGAAATAGTGGACAGAAATCTGGTCCTTGTGCTTGGAAGCAATAGCGTCAAGCTCCGGCTTCAACAAGATGTCATCTTCGGTCAAGTTTCCGTAGTACAAGTCAACCTTGGTCTTGTCAGCGGGGTTCTTGGTGATCTCATGGAGCAATTGGTACAAGGGAGTGATACCAGTACCACCACCAATCAAAGAAATGTGCTTAAACTGGTTAGGCTCCCATTTCCACTTGACAATTGGCCCCTTGAACGACACGGTGTCGCCGGTCTTCAACTCGCTGACGTGCTTGGAGAATTTGCCCTCAGGGTAAGTTTTGATAACAAATTCAATGGTTCCCTTTTGATCGACATCAGACGTGGGTGTGTATGGTCTAATCACGTTGCTGCCCTTGGGAGTAACGTACTTGGCCAAGAGACAAGATGCTGTCACAAGGCCCGAGACGTGGTCGGCATCTCCCAAGTCAAACACATAGTGCTTGGTGTTGTGGGAGAGATCCTTTGCCTCTTTCAACTTGAGGTCCACCCACTCGTCTCCACCGGAGAAGGTCTTGCCAGGCTCGTTGAAGATCTTGGGTCCAGAAAAGTGGAAGGCCAAGCCTGCGGCGGACGCGGCGCCAACAGTGGAAGCAATTGTTCTTGCAGATAATCTTGAGGCGAACATATTGGAGAGCATCAAATGTAGTGAAATTGGTGTGGAGCGCAGCAAGCGACAATTTCAGCCACTTATATTGGGTGCGGTGGGGTCCTGCAGGCGGTCCGAATCTGTGCCACCAATTCCGCTTTCTGAACGCCGAAGTGTTGGAGAAGCCTACCCGGATATCACGGAAACTGCTCTCACACCCCACTTGATACACCAATTGCGCCGTCGCTGGCCCTCCGGCGCCCCTTTACTGGCGGCGTGGTTACCACGTGCTGTGTGCAGGATAGATCCACAGTCTGCTCCCGGTACCGGTATTTCCTTTCGCCGAGAAATAACGTCCGCTGCTTCTCTGTGCTGGATTTTGGCCCGGAAGCACGGCCTTTGTAGCCCAGACCGTTCATTGCGCAGTGTGCACTCCTCCCTGTTGCCTTGTTGCACCACCTCCACCAAGTTACTTTCCACCTCCTTCATTCTCAATGGCAGTGCTTCGCGGAAAATCGCACAAGGAGCTTATCACACTCGCACGCAGTATCATTCAGCCGCTCAATCCGTCCTACTACAAGGGCCAGGCAGGCAAAATCGCTGTGATTGGCGGCTGCGAAGATTACACGGGAGCGCCATTCTTCTCGTGCCACCTGGCGGCGCTTGTGGGAGCCGATCTTAGCCACGTGATATGTGAGAAGCAGGCGGCGCCCGTCATCAAGTCGTATTCACCAGATTTGATGGTGCATCCGTATCTCTACGATGTGCTGAATCCCGAGGTGAGCAAGTTTGCTCCAGACACAGCGTGGACGGAGTTGGCAAAGCAAAACTTGACGGACGCAGTCATGTCTACGGACTTCGACTTGATAATTGAAAAGCACATCTTGCCCAAAGTCTTGACGCTCATGGAAAGAGTAGATCTCTGTGTGGTGGGTCCGGGATTCGGCCGCGACCCATTGATGCTACGGACGCTTGTGAGAATCTTGGAAGAAATCAAGGTTGCGAACAAGCCGGTGATTTTGGATGCCGATTCACTCTTCTTGCTCTCTGTGAAACCTGAGCTTATCAAGGGCTATGCGAAAGCAGTCGTGACGCCAAACGTAGTGGAATTTGACCGCCTCTGCAAAGCTTTGAATATTGAGAACAAGAAGAATCCAGAGACTGCGCTCAAAGTTTCCCAGAAACTAGGCGGCGCCATCGTCATCCAGAAGGGCCAGAACGAGGTGATCGCACGCAACGACAGCTACTTGGTAAATGACTTGCCGGGGTCTGTGAGACGTGTTGGAGGTCAGGGTGACACATTGACTGGCGCACTTGCTACGCTTCTAACATGGGCCAATCACTATGACGAGCAGTTTTGGAGTACTCAGGATGAGAGACTAGGTAGCGATGAGCTGGCTCTCTTAGCCTGCTACGCAGCATGTTCGCTAGTCAGAATTGCCAGCAGAAAGGCTTTTCAGAAGTACGGCAGAGCCATGCAGACGTCAAATGTGCACGAATTTCTAGGCGGAGCTTACACGGAGATGTTCGAGGACCCGCTTCGGTTGTAAGAGCGAATATGGCGCTGGCGAGGTTGGAGCGAAAATGAAACCTCATCGAATCTGAGGCGACTGATGGGCGCTAATGTCGTTATGAAGTGGTTCTTCAAGGCGACGCACTGGAACTGCTTCGGCCGTGACCACCGAGAAACCAGCACGCTGAGGCCCTTTCAGCGATTGGTATGTACAATCATCCCAATGCTGGATCTGTATTTAGTTACGAATTTTGTTCGGCACGCCCATCTTCTTCTCCCCCACAGTCATGCTCTTTTTCCTGCACATCGTGTGCCGAGGTTAAATCAAGTGGACTAGATAACTTGCCATCAGCGTCTACCTCTTCTGACCCCACAGCTAACTTTACGGTCTAAATAGTGCGGACTACTTTTGCTAAATCTACTTCATCTTATCACGCCTACAGGAAATATGGATGCAAGTTGCGGCCCCTCATCGGCCTTAAATCAGTTTAATAAGCACAGTCAAAGAGACACATCCCTCCAAAACGAGGCAGCTGCTAGGGCACAGCATGAGGCACAACAGTTCAGGAATCTGAATGCGGTAGATGCCCGACTCAATCAAGAATTCCAGCAGTTTGCATCGCAGAATATGGATTCCAGATTCCAGCCTCAGCACCACCAAATCCGCCACACAAACCCCCAAATGGGCCAAAAAGTGCAGCCTGGATGGGTCCAGGATTTTGGTGCCATGCGCCTTGAAAACAGTGCCCAAATGCAGAATCCACAGCAGCATCGCCAGAGCTCAGGACACCAATCTGACTGGCATCTTCAGTTCATGAAGCAGGGTCAAACACAGAGTCCGCAGAGCGTCCAGAGTAACCAGCAACTAGGCCAAAATGGCAGCTACAACTACCAATCCGGCTACAGTGGCATGAATTCATATGCCATGCGTGGATCGTATCAGCCTTCCACACAGATGAACGCCTCACTTCAGAACCAGAGCCAGAACCTCGACATGGCTGTAGATTTTGATAGCGAGTTCGACCGCATTGAACGCGAACTACAGAACCAAAATGTGCCTGCTGAGGCTACTGTTGCGGTCGGCGACGAAGATGTGGAGAAGCAGCAGTTTGCCGACGTCGCTCGCCAGGTGAAAGAGTCCATGCTAAGCCGCAAAGCGATATCGGAGGAAACGAGCACCAAAATAGAAAACTCCGAGTTTTTAAAATTGATGACCTCCATTTCCGAGCGCAAGGTCGAGCTCAATTCGGAAAAGGACAAGTTAGTGGAGCGCGAGCTGGGCTCCGATATCCGCGAGCACTTGAGCGACCCGTTGAGACACGAGCGGTCGACACCAGACTACCACGAGCCGGAGTTTGGCGCCGGTGGCGCCGCCATGGCCACGTCCGCGCACGTGACCGGATTGCACGTGCCAGATCACGTGACTCAACACGAGCCCGAATCGTCGCTGGCGCTGCTCCGGCTGCATCTCCCTGACCCGCTTGCACATATTCGTGATGGGGCCCTTCTGGGCGATCTCACGCCGCTCCAGGCTGCGCGGATTGTGAGCGGCGGCCAGGTGGAAAGCGATAAGTGGATGGAGGACGAGGCGTGGACACCACGATTCAACACACGCCGTGGCGGCCCCCAACTCATGGATCCGGCAACACAGGAAGTGTACGATGACTATCGCAACGACGATACGTCATTCTGATTTCAGACGTCGCAGCCTGCGTGCGCGGCTCGGCATGTTTCGGGCCCAGATAGGAACGCGAGGCACAACGACGTCACACCTACAGGAAACGGAAAATCAATTACGTGTTGCGGCAAGATCGGGAATCTAGGCACCGAGCCGTGCCGGTAATTGGATCTTTACGACGGGAGACTCTCGGGCGCGAATTTTCGAGTTCATTTTCTTCTTGGACGGAGCAGTTCCCGCGGTTGTCGCTCCGCCGGATAATCCTCTTTCCTTTTCAGGCTTGTTTCTTTTCCTGCAAACGTTGGTTGCTACCTGCACTCTGGAAAAAAGCACCAACCATATGTGGGCGTGCACACAACATGAATGCTGGGACCGTTAGTGGACGTCGTCGCCTGCAGATAGCGCTTCGGAGGTAGTCGCAGTCCGAAGCTACTGCACAGTCCGATGAGAAAACTATCTTTACGAGGAGTTGCTTTTTTGTCCTGTGTTGATATATATAAGCTGGCGTCTCACCATTCCCAATGACTTCACAATCAAATCATTCTAGCATGACTGGCCTTTCATTCGAGATCCCAAAACCATTCAAAATCGCCGTTATTGGCTCCGGAAACTGGGGCACCGCGGTGGCCAAAATCGTCGCTGAGAACTGTTCCGAGAAACCCAACATCTTTGAGAAACAGGTGAAAATGTGGGTGTTCGAGGAGGAGGTGAACGGAAGGAAGTTGACAGAAATCATCAACAACGACCACGAGAATGTGAAGTACATGCCGGAAGTTAAGCTTCCGGAGAACTTGGTGGCTATCCCTGACGTCGTCGAGACGGCTCATGATGCCGACTTGCTTATTTTCAACATTCCACATCAATTCTTGCCAAGAGTGTGCAAGCAGCTCGTGGGTCACGTGTCACCTCACACCAGAGCCATCTCGTGCCTCAAGGGCCTCGAGGTGGATGCCTCTGGATGCAGGCTCTTGTCACAGGTGATTACCGATACATTGGGAATTTACTGTGGCGTGCTCTCTGGTGCCAATATCGCCACCGAGGTGGCCAGATGCAGATGGTCCGAGACCTCGGTTGCCTACAACATTCCTTCGGACTTTAGAGGAGAGGGAATTGACATTGACAAGCAGGTGTTGAAGGAACTCTTCCACCGTACCTACTTCCACGTCCGCGTGATTGACGATGTCATTGGTGCATCCATTGCTGGTGCCCTCAAAAACGTCGTGGCCTGTGCTGCTGGCTTCGTTGAAGGTGCCGGGTGGGGTGACAATGCCAAGTCTGCAGTGATGAGAATTGGTATCAAGGAAACCATTCACTTCGCATCGTACTACAAGAAGTTCGGTATTAAGGGTGCCGCGCCTAACCCCGCCACTTTCACTGAGGAATCAGCCGGTGTGGCCGACCTCATCACTACATGTGCTGGAGGCCGTAACGTGAAGGTTGCTCGCTACATGATCGAGAAAGGCGTGGACGCCTGGGAAGCTGAGAAGACCTTGCTCAATGGTCAGTCATCACAGGGTATTTTGACTGCCAAGGAGGTGCACGAGCTTTTGGTCCACTTTAAGTTGCAGGAGGAGTTCCCACTCTTTGAGGCTACTTACGAGGTTATCTACGAAAACGGAAGCGTTGAAGACTGGCCAAGCCTTTTGGCCTAAACGGATGGGTTATAGATTTAAGGTATAGCATTATTTGACATAAAAGTAGGGGACGGCTGGCACTTGCTGACGGTACTTGCGGAGAACTTGTGAAACGTGAAAAAAAGAATACACCACTTAAAGAAATTTCATTTCGATACATGTTCTCTATCAGATTGGCCCTTCACGACACCCGTATTCGTCGATGCGGAATCAGCCATTGATCCGGTTCGTATTTTCCACAACAATGGCCAGCGGGGAGGAGACACACATCGGCCAAGTAGAGATGGAAGATAAAAATCCAATATTCGAAAATTAGGCATACATTTGAAGTCACCCGCCAGAAACTGCGGCCATCAACTGCCCCCATCTCATTCTCGTTCCCTCGGTTCCCCACCTCTATCAACAGTTCCCATTCTGGACATATCCCAACGGCGGTTTCCCCTCTGAACTAAACGAAGTTCCCCGCCCTAGAAAGAATCTGTCGTTCCTGAAACTTCAATAAATATCCAGATTCACTAGTCTTGCGATCTTCTGTTCCCCACGCTACCCCGGAATTTCGACGCACTCAGTACTCTCTCACCATTAACGAGCAACAGTTCGAGTTCGAGCGCTTGAACTCTACCACGGCATTTGATTGCACAAAAAGAATTCGTCATTTTTAGAAACATTCTGCTCACGTGCCGCACCCATGCTCTCAGACCCGAAGGCGCTTGCCAACATCAGCAACTTTCTGGCTAAGAACTACCAGCACCAGCTGCAGTCGATCTGGCACCGGCTTCCAGTGGCGCGGCGGTCGTCTGTGTTTGTGCTTCTCTTTCTTGGTCGTCTCGGCGAAATCCGCGTGGTGTTGACCAAACGGTCGTCCCGACTTAGAAACTTCCCAGGCCATATTTCGCTTCCTGGAGGAAAAGCAGACAACGGGCTTGAGCTGCCGTGGATGGTCTCCCGCAGAGAAATGTGCGAAGAAATTGGAATTCTGGAGGACAACGAACACTTGGAAAAAAACTACGGCTTCACCATTGACCATGTGACCGAGTTGCCGTGCTACTTGCTGAGAACGTTTTCGGCAGTGAGGCCGTGTGTGGGGTTCATGAATTTCAAAGGCGGTGATTCATCGGAGTTGATCCATAAACTCAAGCTCCGTGTTAACCCCGGCGAGTCGTCTTCGATCTTCCTGTGCCCATTGAAGGACTTTGCGTATCCAGCAGTCGAAGAAAAGTCTAAAGAGGCACTTGATCGCACAAGCTATGTGATCAACTGGGGCGGAATTCCCTGGCTGTTGCGACTGTACACGTTCTTGCAAAAAAACATGGACGAGGCGTTGTGGCTTCAAGGTTTCGATGACATTTCTGCCTCTGATATCTCCGAAGAAGAAAACGAGGCCGACTTGGAAGACAAGCGCGCACAGACACCGCCGCAAATTGAAGAAGAAAACCCCACCAAAAAACCCAAAAAGGACTTGACTTCGTGGGGAAAGCTAGGTAGCCGCAGAGACTCCGACACCAACCAGAAGATCTACGATGTGTGGGGGTTGACTGCAAATATTCTCCACGACTTGGCTGAAATGGCCTACTTGGGAGCTGAAGCCAAACCCCGGGAATACGGAGAAGAGGAACTCATCTACAGCTTGTGGCATCACGGGCATCAGATGACAACCAAGGAGCGGCTGGAACAGGAGTCGCTTTTGATCTCGCTGACACCCGGAGACAAGGTCTCATTTGGGGATGTCTTGCCTCGCACCGAGTTCAATCGCTTGAAGCGGTTGTACAAGATGTGAGGAAACGAGTCGGGGAAGACATATTTATTAGACATGATAAGATGGAACTCTGAAAACGTGTACCCTATTTTGGATCTGTTCTGTATTTTCCCCTCATTCTCGCTACCACCTTTCTTCCCTTTTAACATTTGATCTTATCTCAGATACCTGCACACCATGGAGCTTGAAAGTCAGATCCAGGAACTCAGCATTGACGAGCCGCAGCTTGAAAAACCCTTGGATGATTCACGGCGTGAACATGATGAGAAAGTTCTCCATCTTCTAGAGCTACTAGAGAATTACGAGACGCTCGCCAATCACCGGATGCGAGAGTTCTTCATTCTGGCCCACCAACATCTAGGAAGGGCCAAGTTTGCCAGCCAATCTCAGATCGGCGAGCATGCCTATGATTTGAGACCACATAGTGCCTGCTTGAGTACCCAGATGCGTGGGAGAGACTGGGTGCTTACGAATTCTCTTCCACATGTGACGAACAAGAAGGCCACGAAGACGGAAAAACCAAGCGCAACAGAGACTGGCGCGTCAACAGAAAAACAGATCCACCTGAATGAAGAAAAGGCTATTTCTAAAGGGAAGAGCTCCAATTCACAGGATACGGAAGTGAATGAAGCTTCTGAAGCTCGAACGTCTGCATTGGCGGCTCAGACGGCCCGAAATCGAAGGGCAAAGACAATGAAGCCAAAAGAAAAAGAGTCAGACATCGCCGCGCCACGTGATCCTATTCTCCAGTTTGGGCTTCTCAATCCACCCCAGCTACGTAAGGCCCAGGACGACTTTCGTGGCGGCGTTGAGATATTGGTGCAAATGGCCAATGTGAAAAGAGAGATCGAATTGTTGTTGAGCGAGATTGACAAGGCTGGGCCGTGATCTCGTGAAGACGGCATTGAAGATGCACCAGAGAAGAAGGTTGCATCTATCGGGAGATGAATAATCTCCTCCAGCTTATCACTGTATGGAAGTTGAATCATGACCCACGCTCGTCTCCAACTAAACTGACCGTGAAGTCTCCTACAGTTCGCGAAAAGCCAGAATGCCATCTTGCTCTGGGCCGGCGTTATCGAAAGCCAAGACCTGCCTACTTATGAATTCCGCCCATCGTTGGTATTTTTATCTATCTTGCTCTACGTCACACTCCACCTGCCATGCATTAATCGCTAAAGAGCTCAGAATCGTTCTCGTAATCACTAGGATTGATCTCAATCTCGTCTTCATCCATGCTGTCGCCGCTGCCGTCGCTTTCATTGTTCTCGGCAGTCTCGTCGCTGGCTTTTCTCAAGGCTCTGCGTTCCTTCTTGTCGTCCTTCTTCTTCTGCTTAGCATCCACATTCTTCTTCTGCTCAGCTCTTCTCTGAGCACGAAGGGCGTCCTTCTCGCGGGCGCGCTTTTCCAAAGCAGCCTCTTCTTCCTTGGTTTTGGTAATGTGCGCATGATAGAGCGTCTTGGAAGATCCAAGCACCGATTCCTCGATTTTCAATAACGACATGCTTATCCGAGGACCCAACTCCACTAACTTGATAGCTCTTTTTCTTGTTGTGTGGGTGGTGGCTGCTGATGAAGCAGAAGCCTCGGTTTCGGCTTTCACGCGTTTCTTCTCTTCAGTCTGGATTTCGACAACTGCATCGTCCTCAACCTCGGAGTCAGAGGTGAGTCCGCCAACAGAATAGGGATCTAGGACCAAATCTGCAATGTCACTATGGTTGGTCATAACGGGCAACTTGCGCTTTTCCAGGTGCGATGCAAGCAACTTCCTCACGTTTCGCAGTTCCTCCACAAGCTTGGTGGAGATGGCGTAGTGACGAATTTCAATGAGACCCAGCGGTGTTTTGGTCACCAACAACACACGCTTGATAGTGGTAAGCTTTGTAGTGTGTGGGTTGATGGCGGGGAACATGTTTTGAAACACCGTGATCATCAACTTCTCGTGGTTTTCGGCCTCAGAAACTCGGGTGAATCCGTTCATCACAAGTAATGGTGGTTCGTGGAACGCTCCGGAATCTTTTCCTATCGAACGCGGACGCTTCAACATGCTCTTGATGTCCTTCATCAACGAGTACGAATGCACTTGGAAATGCAAACTTGGGCCCTTGGGCATCTTACCAATTCTGAGAGAAATGTTGCCTGTCAGCGACGACTGCTTGAAAACAAAAAGATCCGTGACTCCCAAAGGACCAGTCATCACCACAAAGTCCTTGAGCTTGTTGGCTTTTCTCTCTCTCAACCGAATGGTGGTATGGGGCTGCATCGCACGCCGGAAGTCTCTCACGAGTTGCATCAACGAGTGGTTTTTGAGCGAAGATCCGAGGGTAAGCACCATAGATTTGGGCACGCCGGCAGCCACATCGTCCAGCTGCTTGACGTGTGTTCTGGTTTTGGTTTTTCTTTTAGCCATGAGATGGGGTGTGAAAATCGCACCTGCAGTGCTGGGAAAATTCAGAGGAGGCAAACGTCAAGAGAAAAAAAGTTGGGCGGGAAAAGACGAGTGTCTCATTCGAAATTCGAGAAGTTTCTGTTTAAATTGGCACCACACACCGATGCGGTCTTTGTCGCTGCCAACGTTGTCTTTATCTTCTATCAACCTCCACCAGTACTGCACGGACCTCATCTCATCATGAAAGCACACTCCAAGCCAAAGCCTGCCCGGGTGCCTAAAATACAAGGTTCCAAGATCGACACAGTAGCTCTTGCCGAGCGTATTAAGAAGAATGCCCTCAAAAAGAAGCTCGCCGACCAACGCGCTGAACTGGCTCTGATTCAGCCAGAAGCAGAGGAAGTCTCTGTCTCGGACACATCCAAGAAGTTCGACTCCTTCAGCGACCTCAAGATTATCCCCGACTTGCTCGAAGCCATTCAGAAGTTGAAATTTACCAGGCCCACACCCATTCAGGCCGAGGCCATTCCTCATGCTCTAGAAGGGAAAGACATCATCGGATTGGCAGTGACGGGTTCCGGAAAAACCGCCGCATTTGCTATTCCAATTCTCCAGTCGCTCTGGCACGATACCGCACCATACTATGCTCTAGTATTGGCGCCAACCCGTGAGTTGGCCTACCAGATCAAAGACACATTTGAAGCTTTGGGATCCGGAATGGGACTTAGAACATCGTGTATTGTTGGCGGTATGGACATGATGGACCAAGCACGAGACTTGATGCGCAAGCCGCACGTGATCGTGGCTACACCTGGTCGTATTGTCGACCATCTAGAAAACACGAAGGGCTTCAACCTCCGGCACTTGAAGTACTTGGTGATGGACGAAGCCGACCGGTTGTTGGATCTAGACTTCGGCACCGAGCTCGACAAGATCTTGAAGGTGATTCCCTCGCAGAGAAATACCTATCTTTTCTCGGCTACTATGACCAACAAGATCGACAAGCTTCAGAGAGCGTCTCTCCGCAACCCCGTTAAAATCGCGGTGCTGTCGAAATACCAGACTGCCGATAACTTGATACAGTCCATGATGTTGGTCAGCGACGGCTACAAGAATACTTATCTCGTAAACTTGCTCAACGAGTTCATGGGCAAGAGCATCATTGTCTTCACACGAACGTGTGCACATTCGCAGCGTACCGCCCTTTTGGGTCGTATTCTCGGCTTCAATGCTGTACCCCTTCATGGCCAACTCACACAAGCGCAACGACTCGGTTCGCTCAACAAGTTCAAAAGTGGAAATGCCAATATCTTGGTGGCTACCGATGTTGCTGCTCGTGGTCTTGACATTCCTTGTGTCGATGTGGTGATTAACTATGATATTCCCACCGATTCGAAAGCATACATTCACCGTGTGGGGCGTACAGCACGTGCTGGTCGTTCTGGTAAATCGATTTCTCTTGTGACGCAGTACGACCTCGAAATGTACTTGCGGATCGAGGCGGTTTTGCAGAAAAAGCTCCCCAAGGATCCCGCACCTCCAAAAGATGAATTAGATGCTCTTCATGTGCACGTTGAAAAAGCGATGGCTGAGGCAATTCGTCAAACCAAAGACATGCACGACAAGCGGGGGAGGAAGCGCCGCGACGACCACGACAGAGAGGAGAGGTAGAATTACAGGTGATTAAGTCGCACTGAAAATTCACCAGTCTGTTTGTGGGGTGTTTTGGCGAATTATTATAGAGTTGCGATAGTCAACGAAGGAAGAGTTCGCAGATTTGTTGGTTTGCTAGAGCTGCGATCTAGTATATATGGAGACTTTTGTAACTGGAATTACATTGATTGCGAGGAGCTGTAGCACCGCTGGATAGGCTCGTGCATTTGCGGTATCAGATATTCGAGAGTTGAACCTTGTCTCGGGTGGGTAAGTCATACTCCCAAGTTATCTCGGCAAATAGGAAGCTGATTCCTTTACACGTCTACCTTCTTGTTCTCATTTTCACAATTCAAGTCAACGCTCCAACTAGGTGGCACCTCTTATGTGGAAAATATTGTACTGCTGACTAACAAAAATGGCCACAATGCTGCATCATACGGCCATAGTGTCTAATCCCAACAAAGTGAACCTCCTGCCACATGCGACTACAGTTACACACTCATTTACCCATGGTTGTATTCATTATAATTTCGACCCGATCTGCCGTTTCCTGCGAGTTTGTAGTACTTATCCAGTATAAACTCCGTGCCATCCAGTAGCCCCGAAGTGAACATAGAGCTACACATTCCCTTTTCCGATCTCACCGATGCAAGTAATGGACCGGGCACTCGCCAAATCCCTTCTTGTTGAACCAATCCTTGATACATCTGTAGTGGAACACGCACAAGCACTCAAGTCTTCCAACTTTGTCACCAGGATTCAAGTCCTCGAGGCAAATGACGCACTCGTCTACCGTTTCGCTTTTCTCGTGATGAACAGAGCCAGCACTGGCCACCAGCAGCCCATAGATTATTTCACTGGACAGCTGTGGCCCGGACAGGGTCGCAATCTCCTCATAGCTGGGCCGTGGAATTGGCGGCATATTATATACCAACATTCTGTTGCGAATGCTTTTCAGATCTGGCGGCGAGGCCAACCTCTGGTGGTCCAGGTTGAAGTCGAACGCCACCAAGCACGCGCTCACATGTTGCTCCAGAAATCTCTCGAAAGCATCGTGCGCTGCCGACTGGCCTGATTTCTTCATCTGTTTGACATACTCCCGGAGGATGTCGGCGCCACACACTGGGCACAAGTGATCCTCGGAGCTGGAATCGAACGGCGAGGCTCGTGTGTTGGTGATGTTTGTGTATTTGGTGACGTCAGGTGTGTTCTGTTGCTCAACTTCAGGGGTGGCCTCGTCCTCCAACGGTGGCGAACTCCGGACATTAGTGTGAACTCCAACATCAGCTGAGTCATGATCCGGCTCTAAAGCAGCCCGGATCATCTTGATTTCTTCGACACATTCATCACATGTTCTGTGACTGTCATATGATTGTGGCCGCGTGAGTGTGCCATCGGCATGAACAACTCTTGTGTTGTGGAAGTACTTGATCTTCTGCGCTGAACAGTCAGCACACACAACACGGCCACATTTGCGGCAGTGATGGCGGCGGAAAAAAAATGTGTAGGGATTTTCGCAGAGAAAACATTGTTGGCTTTCGGAGTCGGCCTGCCACGTGACGGTGGACATTTTCTTGTTGGTGTGGAGTAGATGTGTAGATGGGGCTGATTATTTTGGGGGCGCGATAAGCCGGGTATGGGGTCACAAGAGTGGAAGAAACCGGTGTGCGGAAATCGACGATCTTTGCATGGAAGTGAACGAGGGCCAAGGCAAGAACTGATTTTTTTTCGAATTTTCCCCACCTGCAACTCGGCACTAACATTGTGATGTATCGCTCGTCTGATGCTCACGTGACTGTGGAGATGAACCGAATCGCTGGCAAGGGTCGTGGACAGTCAACCCAGAAAATTCTCAACTAACACTCCTCAAGCTTCGTCTCCTTCATGTTGACGACCGTTTTCAATCTTACTGCATCTTGTTGATCTAACCTCACCTTGTCCTACAACATAGGTTGTTCTGCACATTGCACATCCATCTTCATGACAGACCGACTCACCCAAGTCCAGATTTGCCTTGATCAGCTCGTGGCACAATTCAACGCTACCGTCAATTACGTGGATACGAAGAGCAACCCCGCTCTTCTCGATCGTGATTCGTCCTCGGTCATCGATCTCGCAGCCAACGCCCCGCTTCCTGGAACTCGGCCGCCGGATGGAAGTGGAGAGAATTCATCTAGCGACGGCGCCGCAAAGCGTGCACAGCCTCCTTTTGAAAATGTTATTGATGAGCTAGCCACCGATATCATTCTCAAATCCCGCCAGATCAGCATGATCATCGACTCGCTACCGGGAATTGGTGCGCTCCCAGAATCTCAGCTCAACACCATCAATAATCTCATACGTGCCTTGAAGGAGACTGAGGAGGAGCGGGTGAAAAAAATCGAAGAGAAAGACCAGTTGCTCCGCTGGTGCGAAGAGCTCGTCTTGCAGGTGTCGGATGGGATCTACAGAACGAGGACGTAAACTTGGCTGTTAGTATGAATCATCATTCCGGGTCAGACAAGCAGGCGAAAAGCCTTATCTCAGGGTTCTCTGAATCAGATTGGCCCGTAAGTGGAGCAGTCATAATCCCACGACGAGAGCCAACGAGACTGTTGACATTGCTCAACCGTCCAGGTCAGGCCGTAAATCAAGGGACTGAACCTGATGAATATGTACGCTGCTGCATTTAAAAACCCTACCATGATCAACTTTGTCGCCGCAGGGCGTTTTCGAAGCTGGTGGTCGGAGTATTGCGCTATGAGCAAAACGAGAAAGAACAAACTGGGTAAATAATGATGCATGAACAACTGCCGCGACATTTGAAAGTAGGGAAAGTAGTTGATGAACCATCCCGTAGCAAATTTCAAACAGCTGAGTTGAAACTGGTTGTTCTCTTCATCTTGGGTCGCGAGTTTGAACGGATTCAATTGATCGAAAAGGTAGAACCCAAACTTGAACCCGAACAATACAAGCACCACCAAGCCGCCGTAGTACACCGCAACATTTCCCAATGCATAAATGTGACTCGGAGACTCGTCGATCATTCGCACAATGCCCTTGCCGTTGCTAAAGAAGTTGATTCCCCGTTTCACGAATGGCCACAGCCAAGCGCTAGACGCATAGTCATGCTCGGACGTGTAGCTCTTGTTGAGTCGGAAGACTGCATGATGGTACTCAAACATCTTTCTGAAGAGCAGGAGTTGCGGAAGTTTTACACGAGGGTATTTTTCAGCATCTCCATCTATAACAGGATGACGATTCATCTCAATAAACCATAAGGTATTTGAAAGCGTTGGATCAGTCATGCAGAGAACTTGATTCTGAAAGAACGCCCAGTCGGGGAGTTTGACTTGGTTGCCCATCAATGAGCATCGGTATCCCCGATTTTTCAAACGGAAGACAGACTCAGTCGCCCGCAACTTGCGAAGTGGTAGATCATTCTCCGAATGCGGCTTCTTTCCAATAATTTCCACTTTCCATTCGTACTCCAGCTTGTCAGTATTTGTCCTATTGCCAGTGCAAGATACCTCCCTCGAATAGTCGTGCTCAGAGTTTGGGGGTCTAACATCATTCACGTTGAGGTAATGGCCTGTGCCTTTGTGCCGGAGTTTAATGGTGTCTCCATCCTTGACAGCTTTGAAGTTTCTGTCATACTTGCCCTCAAAACTGCTGCCTTTGGTTTCAATAATCCACTCGTTGGAAACATCACGGTCGAAGCCGTACATTGTCACCTGCTGCTCGTGAGACCCCGTCTTGTATGGATACGGGTGCGAATGTAGATACATATCCAGACGGTGGTGACGAAGGGTGATAACGCTACCGTACGAAACATCAACAGCATAATTCAAAAGCCTATCCGAGTCGACGAAACTTGATTTGAATGCTGGAGACATCTGCCCAGAGCCTTTTCCATTGCGTGACAAAGCCATGAAATTGACCGCAAATAAGCCAGTATATATAGTAAGAGGAAGTCCCACAAAAAACACAAGTCTCACAAGGATGTTGAGGAAAATTGCCTTTGCTGTTCTGGTTAAATCTCCAATATATGCCCACACGTGATAAAGAGACCAAAAGCCGATCCAAATCCAGGTGAATAAGCCAGAAGCCTTGCTGGAGATGACGAAACCGATAGAAATTCCTGATAAGAAAGCATATTGGAACCACGACTTACTAAAGGTTTTGGTATTCTCGAACTTGGTGTATGTGAAGACGCTCATACCAATGAATGCCAACAACGCGCTGTCTAGCATGATCAATCGAGAAATAGTTGCCAAAGAATTCTCCAAAGTCACTAACGCGGCACCAAAGAGAGCAATAATAGGACGGCATCCAGTTGCACGGAGCGAGATATATGTAAGTGCAACCAACCCAACACCACACAACGCAGAAAAGCCTCTCATTGCAACATAAGGTACTGAGTCGTTGTAAACATCTCCAATTTGAAGGAACTCAAATTCGCCATCCCACTTAAAAAGCACCGCGATCCAATAGAAAATAAGTTTGACAAGTGGAGGGTGCACATCAACGAAGAACTCTCCGCTGAAGTAATCCTTGGCGTATCCCCCAAAATGCGTTTCATCGAACACGACTCTTTGCGGGTATGGCAATCTATTGAAACGGGCTAGCAATGCCACGGTAGTGATCCCCGCGAGAAACACCCGGTCTAAGGGCTTCCACTTTGATTGATTAACCAATGACCTCGAAATATCGGAAGTCACGAAGGGCCTGATATCTCCCTCTTTGTAGCCTGGAGGGAGCAGCGCATGTTCCTCCAGTGAACCCATCGATAAGTAATGGGGACGTGTGCTTCGAGGTGGAAGTGCAGGACAAAGGGCCATATCCAGGAGGTCTCAATAACCAATGTACAAGCCACCTTTGCGATCATCTAGCTCATCTGCAATGAATGACACTCCGTCTGATTTAGGATCCCAACCCAATTTGGCAGTTATTTGAAGGTTGGTGAGTTTGGGAAGTCGATTGTCATTCAATGCGACTGCCAAATCAATAGGGTCCAACTTATCAGTAGTACCGAGCATGCCACTGCTGTCTATGTACAAATTTCGCAACGGGCGCTCTTCACGCGTAAAGGGAAGAAGTTCTTCTTCAAAGATGTTAGAAGAAATATAGTCCACTGATAGCTCGAGCACCGTCAAGTTGGGACAAAACCGGAATACAGAATCGAGAGAATTCGACTGCAAGCCCGGCATAGGAAACTGAATTTTTAGCGACTTTAGTTGTCGCCCAATATCTAGTAATATGTGTTGAAACCCCGCATGGCGCACCTGGGGGCAATGAGCGAATTCTAAGTGGGTAATAGTGGCGGGGAATTCAGACTCTATGAGGAAGTCATCTGAAATGCCACCGGAGACTCGGAGATAGCGAAGCTTTGGTGGCCACTGGACTGAGTTATAGTTGCATATCTCAATTGAAGATCTTGGAAAAGACAAGTGCACAAGATTCTGCAATGACTGGATGGACTGAAAAAGCTCCTCGAGATTCAACGTTTCAGAAACTAATCGAAGATCCAAAACACGAAGGTTCTCGCAGCCTCGTAGGGCTATCAATGGTCCAAGTCGGAAACTAGTTTGGGGAGCTGTGAACGCCTGAAGACTAGGACGAGATCTCTTTAAAAGTTTAGCGACGTAGGCATTCTTTCCTGAATGGGTCACGTTAGACAAATCAAGATCTTTGATATAATGGCCTAACAACTTATTCTTCAGAATAGTTTCAACAAATTGAAGGAAATTTGATGGCTTGAGAAGGGGCTGTTGATAGAGCAACGGGAGCATCAATGCATAAAAGAATTTGCTAAGCCGCAAATAACTTGGTTTGAATCTTCCCTGGTATAATAGAATTTCAAAGACATATAGGATGATCTCAGGTGGCAACACGAGTTGGACAGTGTTGGCTTGGTCGGCCTTCTCGAGGGCGAGTTGTGCTAACTTCTCCCTGTACTCGTCGCTGGTATTATACAAACACCATCGAAGGACGTCAACTTTTTGAAACTGCGAACGGGGCCATAGATTACCCTTGAAGCTATTTTGCTCTGTTAGGATGTAGACGGATTGAATGTTCGTGTTCTGATCTGCGTCAAAATCACGCCAGTCCCCAAGTCGCTGCTCATTCTCTTCATACTCACCCTCGGAGTCGCTCCGCCCCTTATCCGCGTCAGTATAGTTCGACTTGTATACATATTTGCGGTATGGGGGGCGGTACTTCTTGGGTCTTCTTTTGTTAGCTATGGTGCCTGAAGCGGGAGACTTCTGGCGTTTCCCTTAGCTGGAGGTACGGGAAGTGGAAGCTTCCTGTGTATTTCAGGAAGAGTGGACTTCTAATAGCTGTTCTGGCCGTTACGGTAGCGGAATCTGAGCCTTAATCTTAAGGTGTATGCGATGGATAATCTAGACAGGACCGCGATAAGAGATGAGAAGCTTCCAGCACGATGTAAACTTTTTTAGACAGGTTTCTCAAATTTCCATCAACTCTCAACAGAGCAGCTCTCACAAAGTTCCCTCGTAGTAAATGACGATATTAGTAAGCACCGTAGTCAAGATATTGAGCGTAATTCGCAGCCACATAGAAAGTGTGGCAAACAAAAGACTAGCAAATCCGATCGGGAAAAACATGACAAGTTTGATCGGGACCAATACCAGAAAATGAATGATTTTCACTGCAACGTGAATTGCAATCGAAATCACCTTCGCAAAATTTCGAATAAACTTGGGTTCTGGCTGCTCAGCTCTGAATTCCGGTGTAGTATTATCGGCCACCGAGTGCGTTCTCGAAAAGGAGCCAAACGTCATAGTGTTTGCCCCGTCAAAGTTGCTCCTGCTGTCTGTGGGGCTCACTAAGGAGCTAGCAACTTTGAACGGCCTGAGCGTGTTCTCTTGTGCAGAAAGCACGGGGGCCCTGTGGACCTGAGAAGAGAACGGAAATGGCAAAATTGAATTTGTTCTCTTTTCGTTAAGATCCGGCACAGACTGACCAGCATTCATTGTTACGCTTTGCCAATTAGGGTAAATTTCTCCGTGGCGCAGAAGGAGCTCACTATGTGTTTCGAGTGAGCAGTGGTAAATGCTGGACAGCGTCAATTCGGCCAGAGTATCAAGAACACCAAACTCAAAAACGATGTCGCAAACCACAGACCCGTCAAAAAGAATTAGTCCCATGAAATTGAGGGGCACAGAAGATTTCGACACTGTCAATATGGCAGTCTTGTTGGCAATAATGAAAACCAAATCACAGACCATTATCGTCGTGACTATTGCGGTAATCGCTCCACGGCACTGAGTTGATCTCGTTCCATCGTAAACATTATATCCTTTAATGGACTGATTAGTATTTCCGGGTGAATGTTGGTTATTGAGAGTATGTTCGCAATTCACACCTATCATTCGTTTGACAGGCTCCCTTTTTGGCAACCCGGCCAAGATTCTCATGACTACAAGTACCTCAATCACCATTATCAAATCAGTTGCTCTAATTGGCCAGTTTGGTTCACTATCCGTGTACAAAATTGTCACCACTATGGGAGCAAATAGTAGGAGGAGTGTTATATCTCGCATGTGTTTCGTGCCTATTCTGAAAGAACCGGGTTGGTTGTAAGCTGCAGCAAACATCGATAACGCAAGAAATGAAGGATTGAGTTCTTTTAAGGAAAAGTTTGGAACGTATTGAGAAGATGAGGCACTGTCAGGATATCTTGGTGGCCACTACATTAGATGCAAGATTAGATATTTGCAGCCTCACATACTCCATACACGACGAGAATTCAAAAATTGATTCGGAGTGCAGAACGACGAACCTCGGAACCTCAAACTATTCCTGAATTCTACGAATGCCAATACTCTGTTATCTTTGCAATATTGTTCTTCCACGGACTTCCACTGAATGTCCCTTCTTAAGGATACGCCGTTGCGCATGATCTCGGATCCGGCCATTTTGATGAATACGACTATGGCCAATATAGAAATGTGTTTTAAAATTTATAAGCGAATAAGCCCTTCACTAGGCGTTACTGTTGCAGTTGCAAGCTTAAACTTGCGACATGGATGGTTCTCGTATCTCCAGCGTCGCGGCTAAGACATATCAATTTTGAAAGTGACAGAACGTTCTGGAAGCTCCACAAACAACTCACAATCACGCCCTTGCTAGTCACTTCCCACAAATTTGGCCCGTGGGTATCTCCATCAAAAGTGGTGTGCACACAAGAACTATTTGGATTCCAAATCAGGTAATTTCTCCCCCTTTTTCTCGCGGCCATAGCCATGACCTCCCGAATACCACAAGACAAGAAAACTCCACCGGAAGCATCCAGATTAACATTTTCGGCCAGTGTGGCGGCATTACCGCCAGCCGTTCAAGATGGTCGTGCGCGGGCCAAGTGACACAAAGGCTCGCGTGCGGTTCGCACCTTCAAAAAAAAAATTTTCATCTCCCTGATTTCCTCCACCTTATAGTACACCATGGTTTTAGTTCAGGACTTGTTGCACCCCAACCCCGCCTCCGAGGCCCAGAAACACAAATTGAAGACGCTTGTTCAGGCTCCCAGATCGTTCTTCATGGACGTGAAGTGCCCTGGATGTCTCAACATCACCACCGTGTTCTCTCACGCTCAGACCGCTGTCACCTGCGATGGATGCGCCACTGTGTTGTGCGCCCCATCTGGTGGTAAGGCCAAGTTGACTGAGGGCTGCTCTTTCAGAAGAAAGTAAGCAGGTGTTCTTTTTGAAAAATTCACCATATAACCCTTTACGTCCCCGCTTTTTCACGGCATACTTCATAATCTAGGGATTGCATTTAATGACTGGAGGGGCAGCGATAGTATGCGTTCGCTATCGAAACAGTGCTGAGTAGAAGCCGAGCGTCTGCCTGGAGCTGCCCATGTCCCTAGAATGCATTGTGTATTATAGAACACTGCTACGGTTTCTCTGCTTACTTTTGCAGAAACGGTCATGGTTTATACCATTAAAATCGATACAAAAAAATATTAAGTTTTGACTTGTAGTGTATAGTTTTTAAATGCATTGTTTTTCAGTTAATCCGATTTCGTATGTACATGGTTTCTTCTCTCCGCTATATATCTTACCTCTCTTCGTACGACAGGAGATCGACGTCGTATCTAGCCCGTTTTGCCTCGGTACGATACTTTTTCGATTGCTCCATAGCAGTGGCAAGCGAGTCGGCCAATTCGTGTGGATCCTCGAACTGAGTCTCAGACCGGCCCACCACCTTCTTCCATTCCCTCTTCCTCTTTTCCTTCACCACCAACTTTCTCTGGGTATTGGCAAGGCGCTTGAGATTTTCAAGTTTTGCTGGTGAAAGTCCGTTTTTAACCACCACGGACTTTTTGCCCAACGCCCACTCGTCGCCCTGGCGAGCTTTCCTTGCATCGTGGTATATCTGCTTGCCAAGGGACTTTGGCACCTGCCACACCTCCACATTGCCGGATTCAGAGCAAACATTCAACTTCACGTTGTTCTTGATCTTGGCAGGGAAATCGAGTATTCTCGGCCATTCAGCCTGGGTTTTCTCTGATTTGACGCCGGCGTAGCTGATCTGTTCTTCAATTCGAGCTAGAGAAGTAGGGTCATTTTTTTCTCGCCTCATGATCAAGTAGGAGAGATTTCCCGACTCAGCATTACCACTACCGGATCTTCCGGTGCCTTGCATATTTTTCAACGCACTTCTCTTGATCATGGAGGTGCCAAAGCCGTCCACGGCGGATTTGTCCCACGCCACCGCAAGCCGTTTCCCCTTTTTGAGTTCCAAAGTGTATTTTGGCCGCTCGAACACCTGGCTGAAAGAGCAAAACGAGAGCCTGTGTTTGGTGTTGGAGACTTTGTAGAGATTTGGATCTCCGAGCTGAAGCGGACACTTTGCGTGATGGGGACACGGCGCCACTATGCTGAGATGGTAGTCAGCACTTGGGGTTGATGTGAGACTTGGATTTGGGGCTGTAACCTCTGGGCTACTCTCTGTGCCATCCTCGAATTCGAACTTGAGATCCTCTTCTGAAATCGGCCCAAACTTGGCCAAGATGTCTCGCTCGAGCTCTGAGATGTTATCGGCACTGTAGTGCTGGTTTTTGAATTCCAAGTCTTCATCCATCAAGGCATCCTCCTCGTGCTCTTCTGCTGCAGCATCCTCTTTCTCTAACTCCTCCAACATCTCGCGCTCAAGCTCAACATGACCTTCAGTTATGATCTGGTCTTCTTTACGAATTTTCTGTGGCTTGATACTGGAGCCCTGTATGTATGGCCGAGGCACTTTGCCCACCTGGCCCTCATGAGCTTCAGGGCGAATCATCACCTGACGAGCTCTGGCAATGGTTTCAAACCCAAGCGAGTTGCCTCGTTCAACAAGAACAAGATGTCCTCCTGGTTTGAGAAGTCGGAGCAACATGCGGAGGTTTGTGTCTACATCTTTGGGGAAGTTGTACTCTCTCGTCAAGAGTGACTGGTTGACCATGATGAGCTCATACTGCTTGGTGGTGGGAAGGGCATCTCTCAAGCGAGTACGAACGCGTATTTTCGAGGCGTCGACGGGTCCGATATAATCTCCTTCCTTGTCGAAAAGGCCAGAGGTCTCGGAGCCATCTATCTCTGGGGCGCCATCATCTCCCGTCTGGACATCTGCCTGAGGTTGTTTTGAGGCAGTATTGTCTTCCTCTTGTACTTCAATCTTCATATCTTTGGGAATCTCGTTGACTTGTCGGGAAAGCAAGATTTTCGCTCGCCGCTTCATTTCCCGGTTTGTTCTTCCCACAACGTACACCTCCTTGGTGTGCGGATCCCAGTCTGGGTCTAGCGTGCTCATTATCTCATTCAATGCTATCATGCCTGTTCCTGGACCGTACCCCACGTCCAAGACGCTCTGGGGTCGGAAATCCGGCACTTTTTTGAAAAGCTCGCTGAGAACCCGATGAACATGGCCGTAGTTTTGGAGAAACAACGCAGCAATATGAGCATCAACATCGAGACTCAGCTCGGGTGCTTTCTGCATTTGCTCCTTATCGACGCTCTGGAAAACCTCGGCGGCTCGTTCTCTCAATTTATTGGGTGATACCACCAGTAGGATGTTCTTGTTGATGACCTTGGCAATTTCTGCAGGAAGTTTCGTGACTGTGTAATCCGCTCGCGCTTGTAGTGTGAGAGGATGGGCACGTGCCTCGTCTGCTGTGTTTCCCTGAATGAAACTGCCATCTTCATTGCGGAATGGTGACGGCAGCACATCGAACGATTGTTGCTCTTCAGAGAGATGTACTTTTCGGACAAATGCATCTCCTTTGGGGTCGCTGTTTGTCTCATAATGTTCGCTTCGAACTAGCTGGCCAAAAGTCTCGCTGTGGCGTATTCTATCAAACGGTAGGGATGAGTCTTGTGATGGAGTTGGCGATGTGGGCTCCTCTGTGGTGTGTGGAGTTTTGTGCTCAATTTTGTTGGACAAAAAGTGTCCACGTCGGATCTGGAGACGCCATAGACCACGTAGCATCGGCCTGGAGACGTTCATGCTGTTTTCTGGTGATGTCTGAGATGAGGAGGTCACGTGCGCACCAGTCCAATGGGGGCACGCACAAAGGTCATCACGGCTGGATGCTGAGGACGCAAACCAGACTCGGAGAGACGTTTGATGTGGCTGTCGGAACTCAAGGACAGCTGCCGCTGGAGGTTGACGTTGGTCACGTGCGTTCCAGCACGTGACATGACCCCAGCGACCCGACTTGTGCTGGTGAAACTCCGTGCTTCGCCAGTAGAGGTCCTATTCTGTATACATTCCGTGGCTGGCTGGCATTTTACTCGCGCAACCTGCCATTTTCGTGGCTAGGCTGTGGGGGAAGATGATCGCACCCGTGCACCAGGACCAACCACTCACAACTCTCACCAGTCGGCAGTTCGAAGATGTTGAGAAAAGGCGCCCTTGCAACGGCTGCGGCTGCTACTATGACACTTCCCTTCTTCAAATCTTCCACAATTCACAACGACAGCAGAAATTTCTATGAGGAGGACGCCGGGCTGGACAATCTTCCTGGCACCAACAAAGAACTCACACCACAGGAAGCCCAGGTCCTAGGACCTCGCACCGTTGTCAACGGTGTCACGGTAAGATCTAGTTCGTCTCTTGAAAACGTGTTCCACTCAATTCGCCAGTCTGTCCTTCTGGTATACAATTCTACCGAAAGCTACCTCAACCTGGGCAAACAACATGTATACAATGCTGAGCGCTCTGTCACAGGCACGATGAGCTCGCTCCATAACAGATCTGAAGATCTACTTCCCAACTCCATCTACATTGCTGTGGCTGCACTCTCAGGAAACATCTTGGCCCACCGTCGCGGGATAGTTGCGAAAACCGTCTTCCCTATCGTGTTGGGATTGGGCGCATTCCGCTATTTCCTTCCCCAAACGTTTGACAACACGAGGGGCTTCTTCTGGAAGGTTGAGCAGCGCTCGTTGCCTCAATTGGCCAGTGGCCAGATTGCTGCGTATGAGAAGGCAGGAAGTTTTGTGAAATTGGTGGAAAACAAGGCAGTGGCAGGACAGAAGTCTGTTGAAAGCGGCGTTGAATCTGCGAAACTGAAATTGGCAAAGTTCACGGGGGTACAGTTGGACGCCGAGGTGACCAAGAAGTAGGTGGTCTAGCGACGAGGAAGAATGCAAGGGTATCGATAATAGGCCATAAAAAGGCTCTTTAAAGAGGTGCGGCCAGGGCCTCTGGTTTGCTCACTAATATTAGTCCCGATCCGCAGCTGCTTGTTGTGATCAGCAAAGTTTACCTTGAAAGATCGACCCAGAGTTTCTGAGAAACGTAAATACAAAAAATGACTCTAAAATATCTTAGTATATATCGCTAATGCTTATTTGTTCAGTCCACCCCCATGTTGTGACTGGATAATTCTCGCATTTGCAATCAACTCACAAAGAACGCTAGAGCAAACAACCGCCTCGTGCCTCTGTAAAGTGCCAGATTAGACATATCAAAAAATTATATCAAATAGTCTTGAATGGAGGGCTCGCTGTTGGGGGCGCCACTGGCGCTAAAAACCGCCTATACCAATATGTCTAGACCAGTCACTGCCATCAGCAACTTCTTCGAGAAAATCACGCCCAGTTCCATCTCAAAGAAAAGCAGCAACTTCTCTGCTCAGGCTCTTCTGAAGGTCCTTGACGCTTACATCAAACATCAGACCAAGGCCGATGAAGTCAAGCTAGATGTCATCCAAGCTCTAGAGAAATGGAATTCCGAGCGTCCCGATCCGCTTTCTTACGAATTAAGCATGGGATTCACCTCTTTGCTCGAGGAGATCAACCTTTGTATCACGCCGCAAGCCCACCATTTTCAGCAGTTGAAGCACCGACTAGGAACTGTGGAAATCCGGGAAACCCGCCAGCTAGACATGAAAAGAAAGCATCTGGATTTGGTCAGAAAACAGAATGAAGCAGCTGGCAAGCATGGGCCAAACGCTATTGAAGCCTTGATATTGAAAGACCAAATCGACGAGAGCAACTTCAATATGGGACTTCTCGAAGGTCAAATAGCTGAGGCTACAGAAGATTGTCTCTTATCTTCTTTCAAGGATATAGCTGAGTGGATTGCCGAGAATTTCAGGTATCTTGGTCTTCACGCTGAGAACGTGAAAGTCGGACTTGTGGAACTCGAAAGTCAGATTCTCAAAAGACAAGCCGATGTTCAGGAGGAAAAATCGATGGGCATCAGTCGCCGCCTGTATTTTCCTAAGGGTATGAAAAGAGGCTATCGAAGCACATTCTTTAGGAAACGAATTGGGTAGCTAAGGTAAAGCCCGAGCCCGACCCTGATACTAAAAGACAGGTTGACGCTATTTTGCACCAATTCAGCTACCTTGTGAATCTTCATAGAGCATCATACCCTTCAATCGATTACGAGTGTGCGGTAGTTATGTTCATTCATCTTCAGGTGCGGGTATATATGTACAGCTTGTCACCCACCTATTCTAGAAGGCAGCTTCTATCATCATTGCCAAATTCAAAGATTGTCCTTGAAGATTTTCTTACCAATTTCGTACGACGAAATCATGATCGCGCACAGCGGAGCAATTTTCATCACCCGAGGCATGAAACCGCCATACAAAGCCTGAATGCCCTCGTTCGTGTAGATTTTGTAAAGCGAACGGAACATCAGGCCACGTGGCCGTTTCCCTGGCTCTTCAAGGGCAATCTGAAGTCGGGTTTTACCTACGTCGAATGGGTTGGTAAAAAATGCAGCAACCACGCCAGCAAAAGAGCCCGACAAGAAACTGGTTCCAAATATAGGCCATTGGCTCTGCTGTGCAGATCCGGCCTGGAAGTCTGCCCCAAGCTCCTTTCCTATGCGCTCCTTGAGCAATTCGTAGCAAGACCAGTATATACCCAGAAATGGGACATCTCTCCACAACGTAAGCTTGAGACCAGTGAAAGCACTCCCAATGCCTCTGTCTGAAACAGCCTGCCACGAACTTCTCAAGAGTGAGGACAATATCTTAGATCTGGAATCTGCTCCGCGTACCTCGGAGGGGACCGACTGGAGGCGAGTCTTGATCAACTCAACAGGCGCCACCAGCGTTGCCGCCAATGTTCGTGCAAGCAGACCACATATGAGAGGATTTAGTACATGGTGCTCTATGGGTGAGTGGTCGCGGATGTACTCGTAACCTGTGAAGTAGATGATGTTGGATGGAATGGCCATGAAAAGTGTCAAACTGAGACCACGCCATAGGGTTGCAGCGCCCTCATTTCGTGCGATACTTGACATGCCTTGGAATGTGGAGGTGATGCGGGGGCACAGTGCCGCTGAGTCACAGTAATGCTGGTTGATCCAAAAAATACCTGGTTTGTCGAATTTCGGGGTGTTCGGAAGCGATTTGAGTCTGGTATGGGTTTGCTCGCAGCATTTGAAAGTATCAGGCATCACTTCTTGTTGCTGCATTCGTATTCTAACCACATCGAATGGAGTCACCACTAGTGAAGTGAGCAACGATCCCAGACATGCGGACACCATGCGCTGCACGGTGGTGATATCGCCATCGGATTTTCGTTGCGCCGGAGTTTGAGTAAACAAAATTTTCGAGTCATCTTCTATAGCTGCGGCAAGCTCAGATGACATGGACATGTCCTTCTGAATAATCGGTAGCGCGCCACTATGCCGTACCTCGATCGCCTGCAGAAAGCCATTGGCAGGTACCAGTAGTGACGCCAAAACTTGACCGAAAAACCTTCTCAAGAAACGATGCTCTAGGAATTCTTCAAGAACCATCTGAATCACTTGAGTCCCTCGGGCTACTCCGAGATGGTACATTTTCTCAGCAGTGCTGAATTACTCTCATCTCCGAATCGGACTAGATATCCGCTGAAGGATCCTGACACTGGTAAACGTTGATGTGGCTGTCCTGGTTTTGATTGGTGGCAATCATCATCCGGTGAGGATGAAAAGCCACGCTGGACAAGTAATCTGATGTTCGGTTGGAAAGGTACAGGTCATTGGGGTTTTTCAAAACCGATATCAAGTCACCCAGCGTGGTCCAAATGTTGGTTGACTTGAAGCCTGTCGTTATAATTGGTGCGTGCTCATGAACATCCAAGCAGCGAATACTGCGGTCTCCGGTCTCGAATGTAAGAGCGG
Source organism: Hermanozyma aechmeae (assembly GCA_030583085.1). Lineage (NCBI taxonomy): Eukaryota > Fungi > Ascomycota > Pichiomycetes > Serinales > Metschnikowiaceae > Hermanozyma > Hermanozyma aechmeae. The sequence continues at coordinate 10,907 of JAJMHA010000023.1, read as the reverse complement.
GTTCGGATTTCCGAATATCCCAAAGGTTGATGAAGCCGTCAGATGAGCCCGACACCAACTCACGGAAGCCACCTCTCTGCATGCAAACATTCCTGATGGATCCCCTTCCAATGTTCTTGGCTCCGCCTCGGTCGTTCTGCCACACCTTCACCATTGACTCTCGGTAGTCTAAACGACGATCATAAAGTCGCAAACTTCCGTCATCAAATCCTGCAACGAAAATATTTCCCGCAACTTGGTCGGAAGTCAATGATGTGATAGAGGACGATGATCTCGCAGGGATATCAGCCACACAAAGTTCTCTAGGCGCATCCCACACGCGGATGATTTTCACGTCTCCACTGACAAGAAGCGCACCTCGAGATTGTTGCCACTCGCTAATCAAACCGGAGGATTTGGAAGTAAGCAAGATATCGGTGAGCGCTCTCCATGCGGAGACAGTTTCTACGGGCTTCCGAGACTCTGGGCTCTCTCCATCCATCTGGATGTTCTTGTAGATCTTGACCACACCATCAGAAGATCCAGTTAAAATCAAGGGAATATCGTCCTCGTTAAGGAATTTCACATCCGTGATCTTGGTGCCAAACGGATTGCCATTAGAAAACTTGGTTACGATCTCGCTTTTTTCCCAGTCCCACACCGAGACCGTGTCTTTCTCGTCGGTAGCAACCAAGATCTTTTCAAACTGCATGAACCGTATTAATTTCGGTTGAGTTTTGTTATTGAGCGTTGCCATTTCATGTTCCCAGTCCCCTGCAATGGCCAATTTCTTCTGCGGTTGTGTCTCTTGAATCGTATGCTCGTTCCTGTTCCTTCTCCAAAGCCTCTTGACATATTCATCGGACCCGGGCTCATCGATCTCATTCTTCGACATTTGAGGCTCCTGAAAGTACTCACAACTATATTCAAAGAAACCGGATTCATCAAGAATCTGCGGTTCTTTGGAGAGGTCTCGAGGAATGAAACGCGATGTCTTAGGAAAGTACTCGGAACCATATTGGCTTGAAACTGGACCAGAATTGAGAATGCGAGAAAAATTTTTGAGCTCATTATCCTCGTCTATGTTAAAAGAGCGGAATAACTTGGAAAGCCGTAATCCTTTAATTCTGGAGCCAATTGAAGCTGAGTCCAGGACGTCCTCTTGGGGCCGTCTGAGCTCGTCATTGGAAACTGACCTTGTTTTCAATGTAGGACCATTGATTGTGAGAGTGTTGTTGCGATTCATGACAGACCCACTAGACACTTGTCGTCTCGTGGGGTCATTCTTCATGGACATGGGGTGCCTGTTCACAATGGGTTTCACAGTCTTGATGTTGTCGCTAATATTGATTGTCGACTTGCTCATAAGATAGTCCAGCATCTCCTTGACGAGTTCGGCAAGCTCGCTGTCCCAAAGCTTGATCATTATACTATCGATCAATGTCTCCGCAAGTTGCTTAATTTCCAAATGTGGATCGGCTGATAAAATCATGAGCGCTTTCCAGATGGAGCTGAATATCGACCCGTATGCTGGCGATTTCTTCCTGAATTCCTGAAGGTTGTTAGGAGTATCAATGAGAACAACCTCTTCTTCGAGTTGGTTGAACGCAACCACTAAGAAGAATTTTTCATAGATCTTCATGAACTTGTTGATGAAATACACCGCTTCTTTCCGGACAATGGTGGAGCCGTCACCAAGGAACTTGAGGATTGCATTTGCAATTTTGAGATCCAACTGCTGGAGCTCGTCACGGCGAAGATCAGCCCGTACATTCCCTGCTAAGGCAGACTGGTTAGCCCCACCCCGTTGCGGCGAATCAGGGACATTGTTGGGTAAATCACTCAAAAAATTCGTGAGGGCAATGATGATGGATGTTCTTACCTCGGGAATGGGGTCATTTATGAGCTCCAAAAACTTGTTCACATAACCATCCTTATAAATAATCCATTTGCCGTCGGGGTATCTCAGCCACAACTGTGAGAGCAAAAGACAACACCATTGGCGCAATAGCGGATTCTCACTTGAAGAAATGTACTTGAGGCAGTTTGTGACAAGCTCGATGGAAAAGCACAAGCGCTGCCCATTTTTGAAGTCTTTGATGAACAAAGTCAAGATGAATGCACTCATTGCCTTGTGGTCATCATTGACGATAACAGACTGCGAAGCCCGGCCGTTGGCAGTTCCACCAGGTGCACCAGGTGCACCATTAGGATGGTTGGGACTGGAATTCAAAATGAGGTAAAAATAATTGTAGCCTTTGTCCTTGTACAACTCCTGCTGAGTGCTCTTGTAGTCAATAGCCATGATGCGGGCCCAAATAAAAATTAACACCGGTTTGAGTTCCTGCGCTGGGCTCTGTAGCAATTTGAGAACGTAGGGGAAAATACCAATCAGAAGAGAGAGGTACACGGCCCAAGGTCCCAAATCCAAAAACTTGGAAAGCAATATGAGCGCCCGGAGACGATGAACCTGTGAAAGAAGAACCTGAAGCACAATGGGAAGCTGCTCTGGGGGCTCCTTTGTGGAAGGACCGGCATATTTGAGCCAGATGTCGAATGCTGTGAGCTGTTGCTCGAAAAAGGTCGAATGCTGGTAGTTGGTAATATTTGCAGCACCTGCACCTGCAGCTGGGCCATTTGCACCTGAGACGCTGCCAGTTTCTTTAGTGGTGGCAGATCCGTTGGATTCCACAGCACCAGGCTGTGCAGGTATTGGGGTTGCAACCGTGTAAGAAAATGGATCAGGCTTATTGTTTTTGATGAGCTGTGCAAAAACCTGATCAATTGCCAAGTCCCACGAGTCCCACATGGGGTGGAATCTGACCAGTTCAGGAAGAGGCGGGTCGCTCACCGGATTGCAATTCATATGAGGCAAAATACGCTTTGCAAGTAAGAAATTGCGGAATAGCGCAGCAACCATGAGGTCCTGGCGGAAGAGCCTCTTGAATATCGGTCTTGATAACGAGGTCCATGCAATGGTGTCTGAAATGGCGGTGAAAATCCAGTTGAGTTCACCCAATGGCGTGCGACGGTCGGTGAGTTTACCTGGCACTATAACGTTTCCGGCGGAGTTCCTCGGTAGCCCGGAATAGTAGGTATCTTTCAACGGCAGCTGCATGATGAACCACCGGAGAGAAATGTCTATCGGGCACGTGAGACAACACGTGAACAAGTCAGCCGGAAGATTGGGCGACATGGGTAATATCTCGTTAGATTTACAAGCGGCAAGCTGTATCAGATCCAAGTATGCTGACGTGGGCGAAGGAGCGCTGGCATCATGATTTCCCTCGTTGTCGTCGTCGATTCTTTTTTGAACAAATTTTTTGAAATTGTGGACAATATTGCCCGCCGAATTGCAGTCATAGACAAAAATCACAGGCGCTCCAAGCCATGTTTGGAGATCGTACAACGAAATGGGAATATACTGCGTATACCCTCGATTGAAGACCCAGATTTCTCCAGATGCAGTGGGTTGGGGCACGCCGTGGCCATTGTAGTGGAACAAAATCCGCTCGTCTTTCGCGTTTCTTCGGAGCGAGTTACAGAATCTCTTCACATCCTCCACACACGGGTCAAGCAGCTGCTTGTAGCGAGTCCTCAATGAGAGAGTCTCGTACTGGCTCTGCAACAGTTTTCCGATGGCTTCAATGGCCTTTTTTGTGTCTGAAAATGTTGATGGTTCGCACCATGCCTCGAGTTTGGCACATGGATAGGTTTTCATAATGTCTGGTGGATCTACACCCAAATTTAGACACAACACTAGCACAGCTGAGATGGTCTTCTGGCGTTCTTTCATGACCTTCCAGTCGGCAATAGGCTGGTATGACTTGGCAAGCGCCGGATCTTTCTTCATTTCGTCCAGAATGGGATTCCCGTTGGTGTTGTGGCGTTTGTCATCGAAGTAGATGTAGAATGTGTTGGCAAGGGAGGTGAGGAAGGCCTCCAGAGAGTACTCCTCGTCAAATCCGTGCCTCATTTTGCCATTAAGCGGCTTGAGGGGACGGGGCCCGAAATAGACCAACTGTTGTGATGACATATGTCTTATCGACAAATCGATGGAGGGAAACGAGCGACGATAGCAGTGTGCAGGTGATATGTGGGAGATTGGGTGGGTGCCAATTGGGCGAGACTTGAAGGACGGGTATTTTTGAGCGTAAATGCTCTTTTTGATCGAATGTATGATAGTTGTGTTCTCTGTTTCAGCAATTTCGTGGCCTTGTAGCTTGTGCAACTTTCGGAGTCGGATCTGATGAATCAGGGCGGCGGGCTAGGACCAAAATCGGAGAAAAGCAAAATCAAGAATAGAAAATCAGAGGAAAAAAGACAGATTTGCAGCGCAGTTATTCTTTTGACATTACGATTGATGAATCTCACCCACATCGTAAGGCAAAGCGCCATGCCATTTCGTTTCATGCTATTGGAAAAGCCGGAGTGACCGGACGGTGGAAAGAAGCAACATCAGAAAGAAAAAAGCGCATTGTGCAAACACGATTCACCGCAAATAGGCACATGCACACCTCCAGTTTTGCATCGCCATCACTTCACGTATAGGTCTTCGCCGGAGGCACGGATGTTTCCCCACGATGCTGTCGGAACCAGAGTCCAGTGACTACGACAGCTCCAGTGACTCTCTGGAAGACGAGATTCTCGGGCAGAAGCCCGTGTTTATCAAGAAGTCAAACGGTCCAGCTACGTCGAAGCAACCGTCTTCCTCTAAACCCAGCCATCACCTCCATCGAGCAGAACATCAGCATGAACTCAACCAGCGAGAAGTCACCCAGCAAAAATACATGGATATAGACGACACGGATAACATTGATCCTGAAGCAGAATACGGAGCCTGGAGAGAGCGAGAAAAAGGGCGCAAAGCCCGAGACAGAGCCCTACTAGCGGAGGCCGAGAAGGAAAAGGAAGACATGGTCTTGAGACAGATGCTCCGGGCACGAGGAGAAGATATGGGTGAAGTGCGAGATGCAAATTCTGAGAATACTCAGAGCCTTCCATTTTATGCCCTGGAGGGAGCGGAATTGGCTAACAGAGACCTAGGTGAATTGGAGGACGCATATGATCATAGTCGCCCCACCAAATATAATGCCTGAGACGCTCAACATTGACTGTCATTGTGAATGAAAATTAGAATATTATTTTGTGGCCATTTGTATCTACAGAGCGGTGCCGTAGGCTGACCTCGGCTACCCAGGAAAAGCATGAGACAGCCCTAGTCAGTTTAAGTAGCTCGCAGTGGCTAGAATCCTACAACTTTCAGTTATGCTATTTATTTCCCATTTATTCATCCGGTTGTGTTCTCTTTTCCGTCGTATCCTAGCGAGTGGAACTGCCCGATCCTCTGGCCAGTCAACATGTCGATGCAGCACTGCCCGCCACAAGTTTCCCCTGCCACGAATAGTACTTGCTCATGTCTACGTGGTGCTTTTTCGAGCTTGCCAGCTCGTACATCGAACAACCATACAATGCGGCGTATGGAGGAGTATATAGATGCAACGACACTGCGAACTCATCCAGCGAGGCGTTTTCTATCTTGTGAAGCCCGATGTCGTCCAGAATATAGCCCACTTGGTTTCTATGAAGCGGTGTCACCTTTTTTGGTCGCATCTCGTGGCCCTCGCTCTTCGGAACCTCGTACAAATTCTCCGTTAGTGTGCCTTTCAATACTTTCATGCAGCAGTGGGCATTGGCGTGGTCGTGGATTGCCGACCCCTTTCCGGGGCTCCACACCAAAATTAGGAGGTTGGCGTTGCCGTTGATATTTACCACTCCATTTCTAGTGTAGCCTCGCGATGGGTCAGAGAGAGCAAAGCGGCCCCATTCGCTCTCGTCCGATTCGTAGCTCTCCATGAGGCGGATTATTTTGTCCACATCAATATCCTCCGATGACAACCCCTTGTTGCCCAAAACGGCCCGAAGCTTATCGATTAGCTTGCCGAACTTGTTCTCCAACATGAGTTCGTTGTTCGTTTCCTGTTCCAAAGTGCCAAAACCAGGCATATTGCACGCGTATCCCCTGGACGACACGTCCGACGATTTTCCTAAAGAAAGCATCGTGCAGCAGCTGTTTGAGCGTGTGAAGTTATGGCTTTTTTATGTATATATTTTTCCAGATAGCGATCCTGTGCAAAGGCAGCGATAACGGGAGAGTGGGATGTGGTAGGAAAGAAACGCCCCAAAGTGCGGATATCGCTACCTTATATACTGCGGATGCGACTAGGCGCCTTTGTGTTGAATATGCATATTCACGTATTGTGACGGGTGCCGTGGGGCCTCGCCAAACGCTAGTCGGCTGACGGGGCCGCCGCGCCTTCCTAATTGGGTAATCTGGTCGCACATCCGTGACCGCCCAGCGGGAATGCGCAATTTACATGCAGGCTGTCGGACGACTCCCTCCGATGATACCTTCCTGGTTAAGCCTTTCACCGACGTATTGCCTTATTGGGAAGGTCCGACAATACAACTGTGGATTCCGAATGTCCGTGGCACTCATCTTGCATAGCCGTGGAACTTCTCACCAACTTCATGACTCCTTTCCTACAATAAGTGCGGAGAAATATATTCGGAGTTAGACGACCCAAGTTTTCTAAAACATCAAAATCACTCATCTTGCTACGGCCCCACTCACTACATGTCTCTGCTGGAGGAAGACGACACCTCGGAAGAGATGACCTTCAAGACAGCCAACCTCGAAGGCTCTTTTGTGACTCGACTCTACACACTCTATCACTATCGAATAGTGGCACTGTTTCTTCCTGCTAATTTTGGTGCTGTCATGGGCACCGGGGTGGCGGGAGTGTTGCTCTATTCGTTTCCGTTTCCAGCCAAATGGCTACAAGTACTCGGAATCATTTACGCAATTATTGGAGTTGCTTTATTTATTGGATTGATGGCTACCTTTCTACTAGCGTTGCTCACGCAGAAGACTCTCATTTACCGAATACATCAAGACGTCTTGGTTGCTCCTGGAATGGGAAGTCTAGTTATGGGCTACATTTGTCTTGTGAACATGTTGCGACTCGTCACAGGAGAAAGCTGGGTCATTGGCATCTGGCTGCTCTGGTGGCTCTCTGTGGTTGGCAGCTTTTACACCGCTTGCGTGACGTTCTTTCTTTGCTTGGTGGCTAAGCACCGCAACTCCAAAAACCGCCTTGATCACAAGGACATCAGTCTCACATTTTTGTTACCAATTGTGACTCTTACCGTGGCTTCATCCCTTGGTAGTGCCGTGAGTACCGACCTCCATACCAATAACCAGAAGATAATCACGTTAGTGATATCGTTTTTGATGTGGTCCATCGCGATCGTCATGGCATTTATTACAGTGACAATCAACTTCTGGCGGTTTTTCGTCCACAAGATTCCCTCCCTGGATAAGGTTTTCACCATGTTTCTACCCATTGGTTTCCTCGGCCAGGGAGGGTACAGCATCTTGTTGTTTGGCCGTGGATGTCTTTGGCTCATCTTCTCAAATTCCAAGAGCATAAGCTCGTCGCTGTACACGAAGTACATAGAGGACGCGGCTGAGGTATCGGGAGTGGTCACGGAGAGCTTTCCATTCATTCTCGCGGTGGTGATTACGATAATCTGCGCATTCATGGCGTTTATTCTCATGGCTGTGGGATATTTCTTTACATTTCTAGCGATGGCATCGCTTTTTTCCAAAATGGCACCCTTCGCCCGCAAGCCGAGCAAAAAGCATATGGTCAACACCAGCATCCCTGTCTTTGGTTACTTGCTCAAATTTCACCGTGGGTTCTGGTCCATGACGTTTCCTATGGGTACCATGGCGCTTTGCAACCATGAGTTTAGCACCATCATTGGTGGCTTCCTGGTGTTCAAGTACATCGCAGCGGTCTACAGCGTAATTGTTGTGTTGGTTGTGCTGGGCTGCTTATGTGGCGTGGCGTATAACGGAATCTCAATGGTGGCCTATAGCGCAAGAAATCCATCCGGTGAAAACGAAAATGAACTAGATGTTTGAGTTTCGGCAACGTGGGGTTGCTCACAGGCCAAGATTCTCGCTAGCTAAATCTGCTTGGGAACAACTGCCGACCTCATGGTGTTGTATCCAAGCTTCTTGATATTTGAAAACTGATTGGTAATAGCAACGCTATAATGGTGTCTTACCCTTGCTCCTATAATATTAACACCTTGTCAGACGGCACAACGATTCGGTAACCTATTCTAGGCCACATTGGCGCCAGGTGATGGAGGGTTTGGAGGCGAGAATGGTAACGACCTTCTCTTTTCGACCAATGTGTAAATTGCATTTACGCTCATAATATAATTCTGCCTATTCTTACACCGTCAAGCCGTGATGCTTGGCACTAGGGAAGCATATCAATAGGTTGCTCACAATCATATAATCAAAGTCACGCTGCTCAAGGTTTAAATCCAGGATTTCGGTGACTCAATCTTCCTTCAATTCTGAAATTTGGAGAATAGCCTTCCGTGTTGATCTCGCACGTGACGCAGTCCAAACTCTCCACCAGTACATTCATTGAATGCCCCTCTCAGTCTATATTCCCAAAGATGCGGGCGCTCTAGATAAGCTTTATGAAGGTGGTCATGCTAGCCAGATCGTCAAGACACTCACAACTTCCGAACCTCGCCTGGTTCTCTTCTACGAGGAAACAGTCGTTGGTTTCATTGTACGGTCGAGCCCGTCAGACCAGAAAACAGGTATTCCCTACATTTCTGTACTGAGCCGAATAAATGAAAATCCCGACGAGCATCAGGACTCGGAAATCCACAGCTTGCTTGTTCAGAATCCCCTCACTACCACCGACCAGGCTACCGTGTTCCAGATCTGGCGGTTCGCTGCTCCCGTGGGATTTTCAAGGAGAGACACTGGGGGCAGTGTGACATTTGTAGCACAAGCTTCTGATTCCCGTTTTGGCAAATTGCCGAAAACGCCGCCCAAGCCGGAGGAAGTTGACTCGGCTCAGCCCGGTATTAATTTATTTGAGGAGTTGAACTTTAGCATTGCCCGCGGGAAAGTCGCGGGATTTCTGCTAAAAAGGCCCGATGCTGGCAATTTCATAAACAATACTGTGGAGGCCGCCGAAGTGGGATCTTCGGCTTCCGCAGATACCCTTGTTTCTGAATCCGAGAAAGAGGAGGACGGCGACCACGAGCTGCCACGTGAGCTGGCTGAGATCACGCTCCCGACGCTCCTTCCGCTTCTAATGCGGCTTCGTCTGACGCGTCTGGGTATGCGGAGCAGCAGCCTTTTTTCTACGTTGAGTATTGAAGCTACAGGAGACATGGCGGTATTGGAAAAGGAGTCAAGCGCAGGAAAGTATCAGGTGCGTATATTGGAGATTTCTGCTGAGTTTCTGGGAGGCAAATTAGCCGACGTTGGCCATGTTGACTTCCCCATGGCTTTAGGTGTTCACGATGTCGTGAATCGCACATTCAAGCTTGAACTCGACGCAAAAGAGGCGGGCAACGAGAAATCATCGCGCCCACTACAGCTTGCTTTCAAGTATCAAGTTGAATTTCTGCTGGGCCAAGACTTTGTCCCCATTTCCAGCGTTGTTCACTCCGAATGGACACCATTATTGGATTTTGCACCTCCGCAGCAACACGCCTCCGTAAAAAGCGGGACAATCTCCTCCCAATTACAGAGTCAACATCAAGGTACATTGTCAGGTGGTAAGGTTGACCTATCGAAAAAGTCACTTCCACTGCTCAAGTCCTCAGTTTCCCTAAAGCCGCCTTTGGCACTGAAACGGATGAGTTCGCCAATTCTTGGACGCCCATTCTCGGCTGAATCGTCACCAATACTACCACAAGGTGCCTTTGGCCGCCGTCCAATGAAGTCTACGCCCGTTTTACAGTCGTCTGCACAAGCATTCACCATCAATGTTCCTGCAAGTACCAGCTCGTCGATAAGCGGCCTTCAACTTACATTTGAAGGTCTGCAGTGCGTGAAATTTGGCAAAATTGTAACCTGGAAAGTTCAGGCCATTAACCATTCACAGCGAACACTAAACTTGACTATTATTGTCCGCAACCGCAAGAAGTCCATGGTTGCGACAGACAGCTCCACCAATCTACTCATGAATTCGTCAACGAATATTGTGCACCGCGATTCTCCAGATGATAATCTCATTGCTACTCGGGTGCAACGGTACAACCAGTACAACGGAGTGAAGCCCAATTTGGGCAACGTGGTGATGCTTACAAACGATGTACGTATGGGCCCAATCGAGCCTCTGCAGGTATTTGAGACAGAAATTCAGTTTTTGCCGTCTTCGCATGGAGTCTCCAATTTGAACGGTCTAAGTCTTTTTGACGTCTACACCGGCGACGGCGTGGAATTTGGCCGCATGATCGAGCTCTTCGTCATTTAATGCATATACATAGATCAAATTTGAAGTAGGGTGTATTTTTCGACGGCATTATCAGTAGAAAATCCAAAACATCGAAAAATAAAAAGCAAATTGATGTTCTTCGTTGATGTTCTTCGCTGAAAAAATTTGGGGCGAGCTGGGAATTGAACCCAGGGCCTCTCACAAGTTTGATGGCAGAGCCACTAACCCAAAGCGAGAATCATACCACTAGACCACACGCCCAATTATGAAAAGTTTAAACTTCGAATACCTGTGCCCAATAATTTCAACACCAAAAAACGCAAAAAAAACAACACATGAAGGCAATGACTACATTCGGTTCATGTCGAAACTCCGCTACCAGAATCCAGCCTACGCACAGGAATTGCTCGAGGCAAGTGACAGCAGCTTTGCTGATTCTCTTGCGTCATCCGCCCGTAACTTCTTTCAGTGCAAGAAGGAAGCACGGAAATTCAAACCCCAACTTCTTCTTCTTTTGCGACCATCCAAATCCAAGAGCACGCGATGGATCTAAATTCGTCGGGAGCTCTCCAGCCTGATTTGGCCAGGGGAGATACACTT
>JAJMHA010000022.1:0-224417 GCA_030583085.1 Hermanozyma aechmeae | reverse complement strand
AAAAACATCCGTACCTCCTAAAAACATCCGTACCTCCTAAAAACATCCGTACCTCCTAAAAACATCCGTACCTCCTAAAAACATCCGTACCTCCTAAAAACATCCGTACCTCCTAAAAACATCCGTACCTCCTAAAAACATCCGTACCTCCTAAAAACATCCGTACCTCCTAAAAACATCCGTACCTCCTAAAAACATCCGTACCGTACCTCCTAAAAACATCCGTACCTCCTAAAAACATCCGTAGCACTCCACACCTCCCATGAGGCTACCTATTCCTGTAGCCATCCCGTTGAACTGATCCAGGTGGGTTATTCATCCAAAGATGACGATTAGCGAGACTTTGCTGCATCAGACTGTGGTTAGGTCTCACGTCTTGAACTACAGTTGAGCGATATATCTTTGGAAATCCGGGAACCCACAGATGGAGCCATTGAAGAGCTCATATTGATATATGGAGCAGAAAAGCCCTCTGCAAATATACATTGGAAATTCGTCAAGCTGCTCTGTTCTGTGAGCAAATATAGTTATTTAGAATGCCACCGGCACACTGGGTCGATGGGTTTCATAACTGAGTATAAATAACATTTTTTAAGAAATAGCATACAACTCATTTCAAGGCACCCGCTCCTTCATTCGTGAATTGGTGTGTCGTCACCCTTGCCACTTGCACCTGATGCATGTCTACATATCTTGCAAACGCTAAGCTTCGTACAATCCAGAACCAATGCTGCAACACAGCCAGATTCTCTCTAATTTCCAAAAGTCCCTTTACCTTAGCTCATCTGCACAATTTTTATATCGTTTTTTTTCAGTCCACGTTGAATAATTCCAGAACACTCACCCACTGGTAAGTTGCTGATGGCATTACGCGCCAATTCCAAACTGTCATAGCGGTCATAATACACAACACTGTCATACAACGTTTGGTTAATATCCACGGCGAATGATGCCACCAATACATTGTTTGTATCATACGCATCCGATATCAACTTAGCACTGGTATTGAGACTGTTGACCACATAGGTGTTTAAAAACGTGTCATTAATGTAATCGTTATACCAATTGTCAATCTGTGGAAAGTGTTGCTCCAATGCGTAAGCTGGCACCGACATACTATATTATTTCGACGATTCGCTGCTGTTTCTATTGATACTATAGATGACACTTGACAACTGGAAAAATGTAGGAAAATAGACAAGAAAAAGGGAGGCTATTTATGGGTCCCTGGCTCGCATGGGGTTTATAGAACTGAAGGAGAGAGCAGGGTGTGCATACAATTCCCAATGCGCAATATTTTGTGTATCAGGGCACTTCTTAATGCAACCTGCTTAACCGATGTGATACCGGCTTTCGCTACGAACCGCACAACTATCTCGGTTGTGCGATCTCTCTCCCCAACGGCATCATAGCTATGACGTGGCTTGCAGCTGTCTTCATTATATCATTTCTCTTAATACATACATATTCTAATATTTCAGTTTTTAACTATTTTAATTATTTCAAACAAAGGGAAAACATGCTGAACTCAAATCATTTGCCACTGGAAAAATTCAGGGGCAACAAGGTATCTGGATTAGGTTTTGAAGATGATATCTTGGTATATTCGGTAGGGGACTGTCAACAAATTGTACTATTATTGACTAATCGATATTGAATTGGTGATACTCGATTTATTAACGCCTTGGAAGAGGCCGGAGCTTCGAGTTTCCCGCCAGAACTTTCATGAGTTGCCTAATAAAGAGTGAGATAACCTGCTGGGCATTCGGCTAAACAGCCAGAATCTTTTGGAAATCCAGAACCGAAAAATTCTTTCCGGCTGTTGTTTTCGCCTATCAAACAGCATTCAGAATGGCGGCCGTCCCGATTGAAACCAATGCATAAATGTGTCAAGTTACCTGCAGGCACGGCCCCAAATTTTGCGGCTCTTAACGAATGCCCAGGCGACTTTCACACACACAGGCAACAAATGATGTCTGGAATTTACGGAACCACTCTAGTATATCACTGCGTATGAAGCATATTACCCCGCAGAATTGCTTGTCGGAACTCATTCTAAAGTCAACAGGTCACCTGTCACAACTCTCCGGAATGAGCTCTTTGTTCACAACTGATAGCTTCATCATCGGTCCTCGTGGTCAACATCTACCCCTACTAAATTATTTAGCCTGAGTTTTATGTTACCGTAATACGATGCTGTAATGGCAAGACGACATAAGCTTTGAGAAATTGCGAATAGCGATCGTGTGGAAGGCATGAATATAAATAATCTAATGATCCCCAGGTACGGAAAGCATACATTTCTGATCCTTAAAATCACAGTGATAGAACGACTTCCTGAGCTAGTTTCCCCAGACATTAGAATCGAGTTAACGGGCTGTATAAGCGCACTTTCGAAGTTGAAGTTCGGCTAATTGTGTACGGGAGAATCAAAAAGTATCATAGTCAATATTTAGAGTTGTCTATAATGTCACTTGTTGTACTCATGCCACATCAAGCTAACTATCATGAATGGATGCTATGTTACCAAGGACGGCCAGAGTGGACCTTTGTCGGTGTGTGACGCATACGACCTCAACAACGTATAAGATGACTCATTTGTTGTCAAAATCAGCAACACGCTCACTGGCAGGGTCTTGGATTTTGATAAATTCGACAGCACGGAGGCAGCGCGTGAGGCGGTCAGGAACTTAGCTGCGGGACTCAACATTGGGTTGACAGTTCTATGAAGGACGACTAGGTGAATTTCCAGAGTGTCTCTCCCGCCGCTGAGATGATAGGCTATTTTCATAAGCGGTTACAAAATAGACTTTACAACCAACAGCCCTCTGTGCACATTCATATGCACGCTCTATTTTTTGACGTGCAATGAAATGAAATGAAATCCCTCAGATTCATATCCTACCCCCTCTACCTATAATTTCCACCTTCTCCTCCGTTCCCTTGAAAAAATAATTGAACCGCCAAATATATTCCTAATATCAATATTTCGGCTCTGAATAGCGACATCATTTCAAACAAAGTATCAACAAGTTATAATGATGAATCTAATCCTAGCGGTGTACTTAGCCGTAATGGCTAGCTCAATTTATGCAGCTGATAATAACCACACAATTGGAGTGAGCTATTACGATTTAGCAGCATTCAAAGAGTTAAACAATACTGCGGCAAGATGCAATGATCAACTCGGGACAAACTTCACTTTACGGTCGACAAGTTTCGGTGACTGGGAATTATGTACTGCCACCATTTATGCGGACGAGATCGTTGACAAGTTCACGGATTGTGTTGATCCTGGGGCGATATTTCCACTTGTATTCGGGTTAGATGACTGTAGCGACCAGGGTGATATCACTTTCAGTTATGAAGGGATAGTGGAGTTGGAGGAAGGTTTGACGCCAATGATGCGGTGCAATTTAGGTGGCTCAGATGTGACAGGCTCACAAGATATTTGTTTTCGAGCTAACACCATAAGGGCTCTGTGTGGTGATAATGTTGACTATGGAACGTAAAAGATGACTAACAGTCACTCTTGCAAATTAGTTAGCTAAAATGATACAGTGGTGTCTATCTTCTTCTCTCTATATCCCTTAGAATGTTGAAAGCAAGTGCATTTGTGTAGGTGCAATCTTCGAATGAACCTATCTGCCACCATGCTCGCTTTATTGTGGGCTAAGATATTAGCTCTGATCAGTATGAACCATTTACAGCAATTTTATTTATGACACGAGCTCTGTCAAGCTTTGTTCGCCCGATGGTATTCCCAACAAGAGGTGAAACGGCCCTTAGCAATGGTCTATGTTATGAATCCTTCGCTGCGAATTGGAACTTGCAAAAAAAGCATCCAGAAGCAAAACTTTGCCCAAAAGCACTTCTGCCAGTGTTTGTGTCGAATTCGAATGGTTCCACCAACTCTTCCACGACCGAACCTAGGAGCTTCAGCTTGGAGAGACTACAAGGCATCTCAAACTGTGACTTGAGCGAAATCAAATAGCTCAATTCGTGTGTCTTAGTGCATCCATTTGCTTAACCGTGTATCCGCAACGCAAGGCTTTAACTTCGCTCTCATTAGCAATTGAGTAATGCACAAATCAGGGCAGAATACCCACCTTGACATGTTAAAGCTTGGAAATAATAACCCACAATGCGATTGGTGTTTTATTCGAAAAACAAAATGATTCTCGTGTTGCTGTATATTGGAGATTCTATTCGGAAAACTGCCCTAAAATGTGGTTCTTCAAAGTTTCGTCGCATTATCACATAAGCAGCGAGAGTTCACAAGTACCGCAAAAATCCAAATCAAACATTACAAAAACCGGGCCTGGAGGTATTTTTGCCATTAATTTGCCTTAATCAAATATCGAGTCTTTTCCCTCTTTCCTTTTGCCGTCTAAACCTCGACAATATCGCATGGATGTATGAAAGCCATTTCAAGGACACCGATTTCATGCAATGTCAGTAGTGGAAGGAAGCGCTGACTCCTCGACTATACAATATTATTATATATAATTTAGAGGGAATAATGTTTCTGTTGTACACGAAACCTTCGCACAATTGAGGGTATATGTCAAGAGAAGCCACGCCGATCGGCAATCTCTACAGATAGCGCACAAGGAGAAACAAAAAATTAGGAATAGCACGAAACCAAGGACATGGAGGTACTTGAAGTTGTACACGACAAAGCATACTCTTGGCCTCTAAATGGGCCCGACAAGCTGGAAGCGTGCCGAAAACTTCAAATCAGTGGCACTTGATTGGAGCCCTTTCAGCATTGGGGAGCTTGAATTGTCCCATTGAAAGAGAATGGCTCCTATAAAAGCATCATTTTGCAACCGCTGTGGCAGCCTTGCGGGCATCTGCAGCTGCTTGTTTCTGCCTCATCTTTTCAGCGTCACTTTCCATTCTCTTCTTTGGATCGCCATCTTTCTTTTGAGCTTTAGCTGTCTCCTGCTGCTTCTTTTGGTTCTTTGCGCGTGCAAGGTCTCTTTGGTTGCCTCGAGCCATGACGTATTTGAAAATAGTCGCTGAGAGAGAAACGTACTGCATAACCACAAAAAAGGACCACCCCACGGATTTGCAACAAGAAACGATGATTCAGCGAAAAAGGAAGGGTGGATATGGTAGCCTGATACTTGATGATTACATTCGCTTGAAATATTGCTAAAATCGTGGCAATCTTGGAAAGGACGGTGCTAGCTGACGAAACGACAAGGAGGGAAGCTTGGGGTCACAAAATTGGTTGCAGGGAGTTGATGGTAGAAATTTATTGGATATCAGCTGGTCATCTGAATGCAACGGTTTTCAATGAACGGGACGGGATGGTCTCTTTCACTTTGATCAGTCAAAGATACCAGCATGAGCTTCCATGAAAGCATGGAAGGCTTTTTGGGTCTTTGGGTCATAAGTGAACGAGGAAAATTGGAAGCACTCTATCATATGTCATAACTCATGGGCTGTCTGCTCTGCATCTAAAGATATTTTACAGCTTGAGCTGCATGGAACAGCCGTCAAGTCAATAACCGCAGGGAATAAATTACCCACATTTTCCTCGTCACATCGGACCTAAAAGATTGATTGAATCTGACCAGCTACAACTCTCGGAAATGAATATGACCGTCTTGGTCATCCGACGCTCAATGCAGCACTGAAATCAAACTTGCTTCTGTCGTGCATGCCACCATGCATGCTTAGATCCCGGAAATATGAAGTTCATTAAGAATGAATTTGTCAGACTTGCAGGTGCCGCCGAAGGAGGTCTTTTATTTACGAGTTGAGGCTACCGGACCCACACCGCCGATTCGACGACACTCCCGATTCGAGAACAGCCTGTAAAATGTCGCCTTTCTCGCCAATCTCACTTACTTCCCGGTTCTTGCCGAGAAAGCTTCTTAACTTAAGCGGCGTTTACGGTGTAGTCAACCTGCCACAATGCTCCACATTTGACAGACCCTGCATACCAATTCCACAGGGTGCATATCCGTTGTGGCTGACTTGAAAGGACTGCCAGAAAATGAAACGCGGATTTAGTCTAGTTTGGATCCCATTATTCGTAAATTACCTGAATTCCAAATCCTTCTGGTTTACTATAGTACTAGCTGCACAACCCGAAAATTTCTACAAAGTTTGATCGATTTTTCACGATTTACACCGACGGAATTTGAGCATTCACCTGTGGTACCCCATGATTGCGCAACCATTACGCGCAGGAAGTGTCACTTAAATCGGCAAATGAATGCTCATAATTTGCATCCACATTAATCGGTGAAGTCAAGATGCCGTACGCATTTAGCGCTTGCGAAGGTTAAGCAGATTAAACTTAAATAGCCCAGACGAGCTAGTACGCTTTTTTTTTCACCCAACGGAAACCGAGCTGCTACTCTCAGCAGAAGCACTATATTAGTCTGCTGTCAACATTCTCCTGAGCGAGAGACTTTCAACGGTCTACTATAAAAAACTTTTAGTTCTTGTTCAATCGAAAACTAAGTGCTCTGAAGAATGGTTTTCATAGATTCGAATCCCAAAAAAGACCAGCTTGAGGTTGCAACGAGGGTGTCTGACCTCGAGTCGCTCTCGTCAGCATTAGGAGAGGCCGGACTGGGTACTGTGTCCATCGACAAAGATTCTCCATTCTACTATGAGTCGCAACTTGCGTCGACGCTCTCAAGTCGTCACATCACAATGATCACCTTGGTCGGAGTATTTGGAACTGGTTTATTTCTTTCATCGGGAGGTATTCTAGCCACAGCAGGACCAGTTGGAATGCTTTTAGCATATTTCATGGTTGCAATAGTCGTTATGGCATCACAAATGTGTGTCACGGAACTGGCTTGTCTTATGCCAGTCACTGCTGGATACGTGAAACACGCAGAGCATTTCTGCGGGGGCCCTCTAAGCTTTATGTTGGGTTGGTTGTCAGTTTACTCAAACATTCTTCCTGTGGAGCTTTCCGCCGCGGCTTTGGTGGTGTCGTATTGGTCGCCCATTAATCCGGCAGTGTGGATTACCATTCTTGGGCTCACTGTTATTGCTGTGAACTCTTACAAAATCAGATGGTATGGAGAGATCGAGTTCTTTTTTGGGTGCTTGAAAATCTCGCTCATCGTTGGACTTGTAGTCGCCGGAATTGTTATCGATCTTGGCGGCGGCCCAAACGGCGACAGATTGGGATTTCGCTACTGGAAAGAGGGCGCCTTCAACTGGAAATTCTCCGATAACGGGATTGGCCGATTTGCTGCTTTCTGGAAGACGGTGCTGCTGGTGGTCTATTCTTATGGCGGCATTCAATCCATTGCTTTGCTTTCGGGCGAAGTGGAGTATCCTAGGCGTGCAATTCACCGTGCTGGAAAAAGAGCATTTTTCAGAGCTTTCTTCTTGTATATGAGTGCAGTGTTCGTGTTGACCTTGCTAGTGTCATCAAAGAACCCCGATATCGCCAACTCCACAGGTAACGCCGCTGGCTCGCCTTTCGTGATTGCAATTAAAATCTCTGGAATCAAAGTCCTTCCTCACATTATCAACGCCATTGTGTTGACGTCTGCACTCTCCGCACAGAATTTGTCCATTGTGGGTGCTTCAAGGAACTTGTATGCTTTGGCTTCTAAAGGACAAGCCCCAAAGATCTTTTTGAAAGTGAACAGGCATGGCATGCCGTATGTTTCAGTGATATTCTCCTGTATCTTCATGCCCATTGCGTACTTGAGTGCCAATAACAGTTCGGCTACTGTGTTCGGCTGGTTGCAGAATCTCACCTCCTCCAACTTATTGGCGGGCTGGATAGTCATCTCTGCAAACCACATTTGCATGACGAAGGCTATGAAAGTGCAGGGCTACTCCCGTGCAGACCTCCCATACCGTTTCCCTGGCACAACGTACGCTGCATGGTTCTCGCTTTTCATGTCAACGTTATTCCTTCTCACTGGTGGTTTTGCCAATTTTGTTAAGGGAAATTTCGTCTTCTCCTCATTTTTCAGTGCCTACTTCGAGATCCCATTGGCACTTGTGCTCTTTCTGGGATATGCAATTTTCACTCGGACCTTCTGGAAACGTCTGGAGGACGTTGACCTTAAGTCGCTATTTGATGATGTAATTGCCAGACCAGAGCCAGCTTACCCCAAGTTAAGAGGATGGCGGTTGCTCACGGTGTTGTATGCTTGAAGAGGAGATGGCTCCCCTCAAGCGCGATTTTTAAATAACTATGGAATTTGAGTCCTTTTGGTTTGCTTTCTATTTTTTAGGCGCCGTGATTGCGCAGTTCCACCCGTCGAGTGCCCAGAGAGTGAAGTTTACGGCGCATGAATTCGAAATTACATAGGATGAGAACGGCCTCTGAATTCAGCGAGAGCACCAGTAAAGGAAAAGGCTCTGTTAAGTTATCATCATATCATTATCTATAAATATAGGCTGAATTATGCAAATCCGTAATCACGTGGAACGATTCCATGCCTCCACTATCTTTCGATAGTGCAGAACTTCGCCATCCAGAAAATCAATAAGTTTTCCCCCATCGTTCAAATTTGCGCAGTAGAAAATGCTGCCGCAGCCACGATTATCCCTCTTTCCAAAGTTCGCCTTTAACTTCTTTTGTGTTCCGTCATTCAAGTGTGCTATGGCCGCCGGGAGAACCACCTGGTCAACCTCGATGGGCAGCGAATATTTGACTCTCGCTGATTCAATTGAGTACTCCTTTCGTATGAGCAGCTTGAAAAACCAGTCTCTCAAGTATGTATTGCGCTTGCAGAAGAGAAGCGCACCATTGGTCCACTGCAATTTGAAGGTTTCGTCCAAATGTGCAAGCTGAGACAGACAGATCTCAAAATCATTTTCCAACTTCCCTATAGCACCTGCTGCATTCTGATTGAATTCATATTTCGAATTTCCGCTGATGAGTTGACCCAACCAAAAAAGGTCTTTATCTCCGTACATGATGCGTCCACTTCTCCAAAAATATTGTAAGGTGGCCGAGATCAAGAGTCCGTTCAAGTGTGAACTTCGATCGATAACAACAACGCCACTCTCCATCACGTGTTTAGCTTTGAGGTTGAAAAAATTGTTGTCCAATTTCTCCTTATTGACGGAGATCTCAAAATAGTCTTCGCCTGTCGGAATCATGCTTCCGAAAAAGTCCACCGAGCTCTGTTTCACCATTGTCGCAAGCTCTCTGTCACGAAAAAATAGAGCCCCAGTATTCGTGTATTGCGATTTGTCAAACCACGTTGAAGGCTTGACAAAGGGTACCGCATCAGCATCCATTAGGATGATCTCCTGAAATGAGTTGAAAAGCACTGCGAGCCACTTGTTATTGTAGCCACCATAAGCTTTTAGCGCCTTACGGGTAACTGCGGGCCTCACATCGATGAATCGCACAGTCTGACCACCAGCAGCGTTCTTGAGGGTATCTTGGCCCACAAGGCTAAGACCACCCTCGTGAACGAATTCAATTGGTAGGTCATTTTCTAGGTAGGCGAGGACTTTCAACAACCTTTTAGCGAAATTCACATCTCTATCATGGACGCCGATTACTATGCCTCGACCTTTCAGTGCATCAATGCGAGATTTCCAGTAACTGGTACTAACTTCCGGAAACTCAACCCCTGAATGAGGTGAAACAACTGGGTCTTTGCCGGTAAACATAGGTAAAAGCGTTCTCTCCCAAGATTTGATGTTTCGGTCCAGCAAAGTACCTTCCCACAATAAGCACCGCAAATACGCTCTCAAATGGACAATATGAGTACGAATCTGATTTCTGGAGATATATCTCGACGTAGTTAACGACAGAGAAGCGACCTTCTCAAGGGTGTCGAAGTATTCAGTGCATGGAGACACGCTCTCGCCAGAGAAAGGTGTCGAGAGGATTGTGTCACGTATTTGCAAGTCGGAGATATCCTGAAAGCCTGGAAGTTTCCATAGCGAATATAATGCATAAACTACAAGACAGCAAACTACCAAACTTAGTCGCGTCTTGTGCTTCATCAGCGGAAGTGGAGTGAAACCAAGGCAGGTTCCTCCGCGAGATGTACGGGTCCAACAACTTGTCACCCTGTAGCACATCTCCAAATTCACTGAAAGGTTACCTATTTTGGCACATTTTCGAGGCGGCTACAATGAAATCACATTGATAGGAAATTCGGTCGCTAGGGTGCCATGCCGTTGAAACGCTCTATGCCCGCTAATTCGATAGCTGGACCAAATCATGGTGCCGCTTGACAATTTGGCGCGCTTGTATGGGGACTGCATATTGCTATATGCAGTAAACATACTTTGCCCGCTCTGACCTAAGCTAGCCTGCAGTGGTATTCCGACGAGAAGTACATATGAGCTCGATTTCAATCACGTGACATCGAGTTATAGCAATCCAAATAAGCGCTATTGCATCTGTTAAAATGTGAAGATTCCGCAGGTGAGACATGCGTTGTGTCTCAAAATGTCGAAAAAGCAAAAATTGGAGCAGCTCCCACACTTTTCCACTAAGTTCTATCCCAAAGAAATCTCTGCTGTGAAGGCAAAGCAGAAGTACTCTCAGGATGAAAATAAGCCTTTCATTGTGCTTGAAAATGCCATAAACGAGACCAAGGAGGCGAGAGACAAAATCAAAGTCGGCAAGAATGTGGCGCACTGGTTCCTAAGAGACTTCAGAATCAAAGACAATTGTGGATTGAGTCAAGCAAACGAGATCGCCAAGAATAAAAATGCAGGGATGATTGGGTTCTGGGTGTTTTGCAAAGAATGGCACGATGCTCACGAAGACTCTCCGTTTAAATTGTACTACTGGCGTCTCGCATTGGAAGAAGTCCAGAGGAACTTGGCGAAATTGAACATTCCCGTTGTCACCATCGAAGTTGAGAAGCGAGCCGATATCTTGCCCACTGTGACGAAATTCTTGAAGAAGCACAACGTTTCCCACGTTTTCCAAAACGTTGAGTACGAGGTCGACGAACTCCGTATTGCTACAGAGGCGACGAAGCTCCTTCTTGATGAGGGGATTGACTTCCAGGCATGCCACGATAGCTGTGTTGTCAAGCCTTTCGAGCTCTCTACCAAGACGTCTGGTAAGCAATTTGGAGTATTTACGCCTTGGTACAAGGTCTGGGTTGAATACGTCAACAACAACATTATCAGCAAAGGCGACTTCACTTACGCAACACCAAAAAAACTCGAGCAGAAGGTGGAAATTGAGAATGATGGGAGTCTCCCGGAGGTCGAGGTCGACGAAAAGCGTTTCCATAAGTACCACAAGAGTGTGGGAGAAGCCGCGGCACGCGAAGATCTCAAAAACTATATTAAGTCGGACAAAATCAAAGTATATGATGAGCAAAGAGACTCCCTTGACAATGACGTCACTTCTCATTTGTCCAAACACACCACCGCAGGCACGATCTCAACCAGAACCATTCTTTACGAGCTCGTCAAGGCCGAGAAACTTGGAGCAGCCAGTGAAGGTGAGACGAAGGGCGTCTCTGAGTGGGTCCGCCAAGTATCCTGGAGAGACTTCTACCGCCATGTGTTGTGTAATTGGCCCCACATCAGCATGTATAAACCCTATCATTTGGAGTATTCGGAGTTGGACTGGGAGTACAATGCCGAACATTTCAAGGCGTGGAAGGAGGGGCGGACGGGTTTCCCCATCGTGGATGCCTCGATGAGAAAGCTCAATGAAGAGCACCAGTTGAATAACCGTGCCCGTTTAATTTTGGCGAGCTTCCTTGCGAAGAATTTGCTTCTCGATTGGAGAGAGGGGGAGAGATATTTTATGTCAAAGTTGATTGACGGAGATTTTGGGTCCAACAATGGCGGATGGGGCTTCGCTGCCTCGACTGGCGTGGACCCTCAGCCTTACTTCCGGATTTTCAATCCTTATTCCCAGTCGTCGAGATTTGATCCCGAGGGAAAGTTCATCAAGAAATGGGTTCCTGAGCTCAGAGATTTCGATCTGAAAGGCGTTCATAATCCCTACGAAGCCGACCCTGAATTGGCTGAAAAGGTTGGGTATCCCAAACCTGTTGTTGACTACAAGATGAGCAGAGAAAGAGCTTTAGAGAGATTTAAGGTAGCGATGCAAGAGGGAAAAGAGTACCTTCGAAATGTCGAAGCAAAGAATTGAAGTAAACATTCGAAGTGTCGGAGTAATGATCAAAAAGGCAGAAATAAAACAACAAGGCTTAAAAGTGTAAGATAACATTGCTAACTCAATGGCTTGTAATTTTTAATCTATCAATGCAGTGTCATTACCTCGCGATCGGAGAACAGGTGCCAGGAAACGTTTCGTAAACGTATGAATGCTCTTTGAGATGGAGATGGATAGCCTTGAGACGAGGAAGTTCTTTGGCCAATTTCTCACAAAACGGCATGTACCTTTCGCTATTGTTGGAGAATATTGCCAGAGTGTACTGTGTCGGGCAAGTGAAGTAGTCTTGAGAAATCAAACACGAAACTGGCAGGTATGGACGTGGAATATCGCAGCTATTGCACATGCTCAATTGTGAAATATCGGTAATACCAAATTCGAGAGTTTCCACCTTCTTATGATGCTTCAAAATTTTGTGAAGCTCGCTTAACTGGGAATGGGTGACGGGAAGCTTGAGATATTGCAAACTGGCGCACTTGATCAAGCCAACCAACAGAGGGAGCTTGATTTTGACATCTTTTTTGGGGCAAACTGCCACAGCAGAGCGCACCTTGTCGCAGCAGATGTCAAGGTGCTTTAGCGAGTGGCTGTGACACTGGATAGCCTTCACAAGATCACTCAAATCTAGACTTTCCGATGATTGAGGATATTTACAATGTATGCTGAGTCTTTCAAGTGCCGAGACCCTGGAAATAAGCGAAATGACGGGACCATTGAAGCAGAGATCGTTCGGGAGGTTGACCACGAGCCATTTCAAATTCTCAAGATGAGGCGCAAGAACGTCCAAAAACATATGCTGCGGCGGCGTGCGTCTGGTAAATCCGGCTCGACTGTCAGCGAAAATGCACTCGTAGCAGTTGTTCAAGGCGAGACTTCTCAACGCCAGAAAGTCGATGCTTTTCGCCAATAGCTTGGCATCATCGGAAGTCACAGTAATGTCTTTGAGTGTGAGCTCGCTGAGAACGAGGCGGGTTTTGACTAGCAGGAACAATCGAGATATCGCATTGCTGGGTTCTCGAGCAGGGAATGCCTCCACTACCCCGGATAAAGCTGTCTCGCAGCAATCCGGGAGATCAGACCCACAGTGGCTAAAACAAGAAGAGGAGGTTTTTGAGAGTTTCAACGACTTCAAATTGGGGAAATCATCAAAATCCACCACGTTTAGATATCTTTCTGCCCCATACCGCGACACATCAAGGTGGGAGAGGTTGGCAAACTTCAAGGGCTGCTCACAGAGCTGAATGTTTCCGCACAAGCTGACTAGGGTTTCTGGACATGGCAAGAGCGTTAGGAGCCGCTGGTCGAGCGGAGGGTCCGCGTACCAGCTGAGAACTTCAAGACGCGTCAAAGACGGGAATATCTGCGACAAGAAGCACGCGAGCTCGACGGAGGGAATGTCTGGAATTGCCTCGCTGAAGACAATGTAGCGAATGCACATGGCCAATTCTTTCTTCTTGATGACAGTCCGAAACAACTGGCTTAAGGCGAAGAGCGAGCTGACAACCGTAGGCGCCCGGGGCGGAGCAACAGGCAGGTAACGAGAGAGAAACAGGCTCTCGCTATGCAGGTGGTCGCCAGATACATCGCGTTTGCCGATGACGATGGCCGAGTACAACTTGTGGATCAAGATCTCATGGAGCTCGCGGCAGGTTTGCGATAGATGGAGGAAGTCAGCCTGCGTTATGTGGAGCAGTAGGGGTATAACAAGTTCTGGTGGAAGCATAACTCAAATTTCGAAGTGCCTAGAGGAGCGCCTATATATTCTCAGGCAAGAAATGCAGAGAGGGTCTGAATCATTGGGTGCAAACTTCGCAGATCCGGGGTCGGACATGGCGTGTGCAGGACACCACAGCAGCAGCATGAATAGCGGCGGAAGAATCGTAGCGGGAAAACGATGCAGGCAGGCTCGCTAAGAAATACGCGATTTTGCAGACTCGGAACGGCTGTAGCTGCCAGGAGGGGGCCGGGTGGAAAGCAGTGCCAGCGCTTAGCGAGCATGAGGAACGCGAAAAGGGCAGCGCCGCCCGCTGAGTGGTCACGTCTGACACAAGCGAAGGTCCAGAGCCTGGGATTCGCAGCCTGGAGATGTGGCATTCACCACAGCTTGCGCTCCTCCGCCCCGCCATTGGCATGGTCATGTGACCTCACAGAAACCCCAGTACACCGCTGAAACGAAAGGTGACAGGTTTGTCCAGAGCCGGGCCAAACACATTATTTTGACCCGAAAACGCTATTTTCGCTGCTTGGGGCGCACCACCCGCCCGCTTCATTGTCTGAGTGAATGGCCCGCGATGGTGTCGAAATGGCGCACCACGCCCACCCTTGGCAGCTCCAGGTGAAGGGAGGGTAAAATAAAAACGGCGTTTGTAGCCAAGAAAACGCTGGCAGAGCTGAAAGGAGCGAATCTGAGTTTCAAGACCCTCAAAATCAAAACCCTCCCCACCGTTCCGAGTATACCGGTCGTCGGATAAATGCCCCCGCAGCGTCAAGAGACAGATCTCGGATAAGAAGCCGGTGCCACCAGCAAGAGCTGCCACAACGATCGGATCTGTTTGTTGGACAGCGATAGTCTACGCAGCAATCTCAAACTCTAAAAATCGCCCCCGTTGCCGTTTCTTCAGCGGGATCCCATCGACAATGGAACACTCAACGCACTCTGGCATGCAAGCGAAGCGCTCGATGCCGCTGCACCGAGGGCAAATTGATGGTGAAGTTCCGCCGCGGCTCCCCACGCTGACCAGGGCTCTGGATCACGGAGCTCGCAACTTTTCGCAATCCAAGAAACACTCCGAATTTCCGATTTTGGGCTCGCGTTGATTTTCAGCGCAGCAACTGGCCCTGCACCAAACGCCGCACGCAGGAGTAGCGGCAGGCGACAATAGCGGCACGTGAGAACGAGGCCCGTGCGGCACCTTTGTCTAAGAAAAACCCGGCGCCTGCACACCGCCGGCGGCCTGTCTGGGGCGACTCTGGCGCCAGAAACCAACCCATCGCCAGGCGCCTGGTCACGTGAACACTATATACAGGATACCATGGAGAACACCGCCGGGGGCGCCGGAGGGGCGCTGGCGGCGGCTCCTGGCGACCATTTGCAGCGGCAGGCTCGTGTCTCGCTTCTGCCGTTGCGGTGGCTCGCGCCGCAGCCCCCTATTCTGGCTCGTGCCATCCCCGGCCCGCCGGTCGTGCGCGCACCACCGGAAAAAGAAAGGATTGGGTGGAACCGAATTTGTCGATTCGTCTTATTTCCAAACCACTTCGGTAGGCCCCAAGTCAAACTGCCCGACACCTCGTCCAGCGCCGCCAGCGTCAGCTTAAAAATATCGTCCCTCCCTCTGCAAATTTCACCGCTGCAAAATTACACCGTTGGAATTGCTCGCCATCTGCCGGAATCCGCCTTCACACTTGCCTCCCTCCTACATTCCCCTGAAAGCGATCCCCATCCAGAACACCGGTTTTGTCAGCAATCGGAAAACGACTCCAGAAATTAGCCTGCCACCTTTGTGATCCACACCACCCTAATTTCAAACTTTCGGGGAATAATATTGACTTTTCAACGCTTCTTGCTGTCACACCCCCCCTCCTCCTCCTCCCTCCAAGATGTTCAACACCACCATTTTCGATAATGGCCAGGGGCCGCAAGACCCAGCCAGCGACGCCTTTCTCAACGCCCCACAACCTATCGACATCACATACCAGCAGCGGCAGCCTAGCATTTTCAACAACTCTCGCTTTCGCCGGGAGTCGATCGCACATTCGCAAGGAATGGGCGGCGTCTCCTGGGGAAGTGTCACAATCGGCCTGTGGCTCAAAGAAGAGGTGATGATGTACGGTTCGCAGGCTGGCCAAAACCAGCAGCACCAGCAACTGCATCAGAACGGCTCCCACGGCGCCAACAACCTCATAAATCCTCGACGGGGACTGTTCAGATTATCAGTAGGAGGACATCACGCGGGATTCAACCAGGCTCCCGGCGTAGCCCAGATGTCTTTATCGCCCCCGAACGCTGCATCGTACTTACCCAACTTGGAGGCTGACTACTGCAAGGATTACCTGTGTTGTGGCCAGCTCTTGCCCACTTTGCATGATTTGCTCCGACACTACGAAGAGGCTCACATTTCCCTGACTCCTCCGCATGAGCCCAGCTCAAACTTGCTCAGGTCCAGAAACCACGTCAATAATGTGCACAACGTCATGGAGACGGTGCTGACCAACGACGTGTTTCTCAACAACCATATGCAAGGCGCTGCCCATGGAGTAGCTCAGGGAAACATGCATCTTCCGGCAGGAATCTTTAATTTGCAACAAGAAACAATCAACCAGGGCACGATTCTGCCCAACTCGGCCCTCAACCATCATCAGGTCCCTGCTCCCCAAAGCCAAAGCATATCGCCTAGTTTGGCCAACCCGCAACAATCTCAACAGTCGCACCAGAATAACGGTGACGGCGACAGCATGTACATCGACGACCCGGCGCGCCATCTCTATGTGATGGAGAATGAGGAGCACAAGCCGTTCAAGTGTCCCGTGATTGGATGTGAAAAGACATACAAGAACCAAAATGGGCTCAAGTACCACAGATTGCACGGCCACCAGAACCAGACGCTCAAAGAAAACGACGATGGCACCTTTTCCATCATTGACCCGGAGTCCAACACCCCTTACTTAGACGGAGCCGGCATGGAGAAGGATAAACCATACAGATGTGAAGTATGTGGCAAGAGATACAAGAATTTGAACGGTTTGAAGTATCACAGGGGCCACACCACGCATTGATAGAAGGAACACACGGTTTATTTCAATTTTAGAACGGAGACTTTTTAGGACTGCCCCGGTGAGTCGCCTACGGCGTTGGCTGTTTCGGCGTGAACACGAATATAGAATGGAAGACATGTTTTTGCACAGTGACGATTGAAAGTTTGTGCTTCGTTTGGTTCGGGCATTTATATGAAGACTTGTGGTACTGGCAAATTTTTCGAGGAAACAGCCTCGGGTCACCCCAGCTCAATCGAGGCTTGGTGCCTTTTCCGAGGCTCAAGGAACGGAAGAAAAATGAATATTTTGCTATTTTGAATTCCCGTAGACATCTCTCATCTATGGCCATTCGCTTGCTTTCATGGGTGTGCACACTGCTGGTTTCCCCAACTTATCACCAGGATGTTGAAATTGCCACGCCTCATGAAGCGCAGGGTCGTCATAGATGTGCCATTGTTTTTTACGAGACAAGCACTTTATATGATGGTCATTGGATTTACTGTGTTAGCAATACTATTGCCGGTGTCGGTGATCTCGTACCTCAACTTCTACAAGATGTTGATTCCCACTGAGCGAGTTCTGTTGCCTATGAAGTTCACCACTAATCGGGACACTCAAACTTTACACTTGAACACAGCTTCGATTTTGCCATTCCTCAGGATGAACTCCGATCTTACCTTTCTGGTTCAGTTGGGGCTCAGAGGAGAATGCCTTAGACCCTATCACGGAAGGTTCAGTTACAATTTCAACATGAGTGCCCACGAAATGGCATCGGACTCATTCTTAGTTAATTGTGATAGGCGTCTCGTCTACGTTACCAAAAACATGTTTGTGCCATACAACCTTCAAGATTGGGTGCCCCCTATTTTGGTGGATATCTTCCAGACTTTTACTATTTATGAGTCAATGCTCACAATGCGAGGAAGTGACATTTTGAAAATATTGAGCGCAGATCCTTTCACTACGTTGACGTGCAAGCCATATTATGATTATGAGTTATCTCGTTCAACGACACTTGATTTCGTAATCGAGTGGGACGGCATAAGGTATTACATGGTGAAATATCGCATAACGAGCTTGATTATCGGGGTGTTCATATTCTGGTCGCTCAGTACGTTTGTATGTTCCCTATCGTTGTTGTATTTTGTGGCTCGCTTTCTGGGTTCACCCGACAAACATGTCGAACGACCAACAATGCGGGTAGATCACAACAGTAACAACGTTAAGGCAAAAGTGACATGAGGATATCTTGGGGGTGAAGAAAACCTCTAATGCCCGACGATCACACATCGAGACATGAATTTTATGTAATGGAATGACTAATCAGTAAAAACGTCCACGAATGCTCGTAAAACTCCATCACGTGTGATATTGGAACGCAATACTTTCCAATCAGAGGCTCAGAATATTCACCCGTTGCCATAGCCTACACATGAGATGAGAAACGCATCATCCTATACTTTGGTGATATGCAAATTCTATAAAGGGGGCGGGGGTATGTGCAAATAAATTTAGGAGGCATTGAGCAACTTAAGCTCAGTAAAGTTGTCAATGGGGACGAACGGCACTAGCCGCATGAAGTAGTCGCCCTCGTCCATTTCCAGCGCTGGGTTGGCGGCACCGTTTCCATGCGTTGACGTCCTCAGCAGGAAATAGACGGTCTGGTCGGCCTCAACCTTCGCGAACAAGTACGTTTCAAACTCCTTGACGGTGTGTCTCCACTCATTCAAGCTTTTACCGTACACGCTGAGCTCGGTCGGGTTGCTTATCGTCAGGGCAAAGTCCTGTCCAAACGCTTCGAACTCACGAATGTCACCTTCCGACATCGCCTCGTCTTGGAAATAGTCCGCATCGTTGGAGATAACGACCTTGTTGTAGGCGTCTGAATTGATGAAAATGGAAATGCAGGGCACTTTGGGCAACTTAGGGATTGTCGCCAATGCCGTCACATGCTTAGGTGGCTGGAAATGTGATCCCTGCAGCACGTTGACAGCCTGCATCAAGGTATACTTTTTGGTCGAAGCTTCGTGGTCGATGACAAAGTCAAACTTGTAGAGAGGTCGAACGATTTCGGGAGGGACCTTGCTTAATTCCGGAGGATGTGAGCTTGAGGCAGTGGATGAACTTGTTGAAATTGACGGTGAGCCTAGGTAATCAGACAAGTAACTTGACGAGGCATCAGAATCGGACGATGCGGGCGAGTCAACCGAAAAATCGGGTACGACTTTCAGAGGAGAGAATCCCGAGCGAAGGTTGGAAAGTGACAGAGTAGACCGCGAGTGACGACCCATGGACTTGTCCATCTTCGACGAGTTCAAAATTTGATGAGGCGGAACCATTGCGAATGCGTCACCGTCCACCTCTCCATCATCTGTGGAGAGCATCTTGAAAAACTTGCCAAGGGAGTTGATAAGTGAGTGATTTCGCTGAGGAGGCACCTTGTTGGCTTCGCCCACGAGGTCAGGAGACGAGTTGACGGTTGGTGAGCTCGGGAGACTGGAGCAGGTGTAGATGGCCTCATCGAAGATTTCGTAAGGATGGGTTTTGCGGAGCTCAGAGTATTTCATCGAGAGCAGTGTGATCAGGACATCATCCAAGGAGGTCAACTTAGGGTTGATCGGAATGATGCCGAGCTTGCGATTTGCGAGCGGGTTGTCAGGTGTAAAGTCGAGACGCGCCAACGCCAGGGGAAGCGAGGGAGCAGAAAGAATCTCGCATACACTCTCATGCATAAACTCCAACTTGCTGCGGATGCGGCAGCTAGTGCGTACGCTCAGCGAAGACTGGTAGTTGTTGACACCTATAATGCGCCAAACCAATAGACGATGGTAGTAGGCACGCACGACGGGGTTCCAATGGGCAAAAAAGGCCAGCCACACCTTAGAAGAGATAAGCCACATGGCAAAGTTCTCTTTGAAGCTCTCGGCCGGTTCTACCAACCAGTCTTTGAGGTACAGAACCTTCAGGGGATCGTCATGGCGAGTGAGGAGCGACGGAATTTTATCCCACACGTTGAACAAGAATGCCATGCTGCGCAGAATAATCTGGACATGGTGGGTAGATGTGAGCATGTGGAAGTTGCAGCCGAGCCAGAACTCCCAGTCCATGTCACATGGATCGATTACGTAGTTCAGAAACTCGTGCACCAAATTGAGCAAGATGCCGTTCTTGTGGAGGTCGAAGACATTGACGGACAGCGCCAACTGCACGAGTTGACGATCCATAAGCCGGGTCAATGCCGGCGCACACAGAATACCGCTGTAGTTGATGTCGCGCACATTACGGAAGATCTTGATTATGCTGGCAATGTCGGCATTGGACAGCTTATAGTGGAGCAGCGGTACGATGGCCAGATCATCTGTTTTTCGCGGCCGCCCAGAGGCGCTTCCGTCGGCGGCCAGCTTGTCGAACACGTTGGTCAGCTTGGAAGCCTTGACGGCAATCTTATTCATTGACGAGGCAAAGACGCGGTACACATGGCTAAAAATAAGATAGAATCCGGGATAGTCCTCGGGCCGCAGGTCAGAAAACGACGCAGACAACTGCACGTAGTGGTGGAAGAAGGCATTGAATACATCCGAGTCGTGGGCCAGCCACCGGTGCACCCACAGCCCGTTGGGGTCTCTTATACCACGAACAGGGTGTTTGGGAGGGCGTACCGCGTTGAGTGCTCGGCGTTTCACCGGGTCGACGTCCTGGAGACCACGGTACCGG
The DNA here is from genome assembly GCA_030583085.1 of Hermanozyma aechmeae. Classification (NCBI taxonomy): domain Eukaryota; kingdom Fungi; phylum Ascomycota; class Pichiomycetes; order Serinales; family Metschnikowiaceae; genus Hermanozyma; species Hermanozyma aechmeae. The sequence continues at coordinate 203,830 of JAJMHA010000022.1, read as the reverse complement.
ACCAAGTGGCGCACACAGGGCGGGAAATCAGAACCAGGGGACAACGACGAGGGAGCAGCAGCGGCGCCGAGGTGACAATAAAGCGACGACACATCCTTCTGCTTCACGTTCAACAAGAACAAGAGCGCGTTGCACACGTGAGGAAGGTGGAAAAACGCATAGGCAAACACCTTGCCGACGAACGCACACATCGACACCGGCACCGCCTTCATCTGCTGCAAACGAAGCACACAGAATTCAAGAGTCTCGGTGAGAAGCGACGAGTAGCTGTCCAGGTCCGCCCGCGCCCATTCGGGGCGAGACATGATGCGCAGCACGCATTCGAGGTAGGCATGCTTGTCCAGAGCGGAAACGGGCGAGCTGGTCAGGTTGAGCGCCAGAAGAAGCGCGCGCCACCATTTGGACAATATGGCCAGCTGGAGGGCAGCAAAACTTCGGAGCATTTTCCCTGCCGGCAGTGTCAGCGTGGTTGTGTTGTCTAGTAAAGCCGTCAAGGCGGCCTGCTGGCGCAAAAACGGAAGGATCCGGGTGCGGAGGACGTTTGTTTTTGCGACGCCAGGCTGTTTCAGTACAAACTTATCGAGGGCAATATCGAGCCGCTTGAACTGCCGAAGTGCCGACTTTCCGGAAGTCGGAGACGGACAGTGTGGAGGAGGCGGCGACGGAGTGGAGGAGGCAAAAGTTGGCGAGCTGGCCAGCTGCGGCTCGGGCGCCAGGATAGGTGCCTGCTTTTTTCGTGTTATTAGCCGGCCCATGATAAGCTGGGTTATAGCGAATGGACCAGGCAGAGCGAAGGTAAATAGTGGGCGTCACGAAAGGGCTCCCCGGGACAAGACGCTGCCAACTAGCAGTTGATTCTGTGTATGACTCCACGGTCCAAGTCGACGGAACAGTCTGCACGAAGGAGAATAGGCACCGGTAGTAGGAGAAGAGAAGTAGAGGGAATGGGATAGCAATACGTGAAGCAGCCTGCAGATAATACCAGGCGTCGATAGGGAGAATGGCGTCAGCAAGCACGGCCGGGGAAAAATCGAATACCAGGTTAGTTTGGGAGATATGGGTGTCTCTGCCGCTGTGCTTAGATCTTTGTTCTCTACAGTTTGGCCCGGTTGTTGACGTTGGTAGCAACTTGCGTAATGCGCGGAATAAAAGGTGGCTTTGAAGTAAAGCCTAAATTTGACACATGCAGGCAGGATCGGTTGTGTGTTTTTCTGCTCTTCCTTTTAACGGAAGTCTCTCAGCAGACATCACGTAATCGGTATACCTTACTACTGCCAAGGGTGAAGTGGACCTACTAAATTAAGCCAGGCCAATGGGCGATCTGCAGGACGCATATGCAGAGGAAGCTGCAGCATCTGCGTCCCGAAGAAGGGGCATGAGAATTTAGCAACATGGAAGAATGCTGGCCGAAACGGGATGAGTTCGGACAATCTTTGACGTCCACCCGGACGTCGAGTAGCCGAGCGCAATTTGTGTCGGTTTCGCCAATGGAAGTGTATAAACACTGTGTGCTGGACGGCGATTGGATATTTTTTCGCCTGCTGGTCGAAATTCCTCAGGCACCGTCAAAATGTTACGTGCTGGAATCCATGGACCAAATAACTCCGTGAAGCGGCGACGTTTTCCCGTACCTATTTTTTTGCATTTTTATAATACGTCATGTCTTTTTCGCTCTTCTTATTATACTGCCCCTGCTTGTTAACCTTAATACAATGGCATGATGTTCTTCGCAAGGGTCTAATTGCCGGGTTGGTGCCTCGAAATCCAGACAGCGGCCAGATATGTTAATCGTTTTGTAAGAGTAACGAAAATGCCACGCATATCTGGCTGGCATGAGCTTCTAAGTTGGCTCTAGAGCGCCCCCCGCATGAAACGGAAGGTTTAGAGATCAATCCTAAGAAAGTTAGAACGTCGGCCACACACCGATGCTTTGCTACTCTTGGCCACGTGCCATGGCAACGAGTAATGTCCTACACAAGATTCTGGAGCAAGCTACAAACACTTGAGGTTATACGTCGATGAAACGAGCCGTCCACAGCCAGAAATATCTATTATTCGGCAGAGCCTGCGTGGACGTTACCAGCTTGCAATTTTTTGAGCTCGCTGATCTCACGGAGCTGCGCTGCCATTCTCTCTTTGAGCCCACTCATTTTCTGTTCTCTGGCATCAACATCCTCGTCTTTAGCCTGGAGTTGTTTCTCTCTGGCTTCAACGTCTTCGTTTTTAGCCTGAAGCTCTTTCTCTCTGGCGTCAAGGGCCTTCTCTTTTTCGGCCAACTCGCCTTCGTTCTTGACAAGCGCCAGCTTTTGCTCCTCAAATTCTCTGCGAGAAATTGCCAATTTTTCCTCCGTCTTGGCAACCTCAGCCTCCTTGGACTCCAATTTAGCCTTCAATGTTTCGGTCTCCTTTTGAAGCTGGCCTAGCTTGTCGTCGGAGGCTCGGGCAGATGCCTCGAGTTGTGCCGCCAACTGATCCTTCTCCTTCTTGGCCCCAGCAAGCTCTTCTTCGCTCGCTTTCCTCGCGGCCTCCAATGCGGAGGCCAACTTTTCATTTTGTTGTTCAAGTTCGGCGGCACGGGTTTTGAACTCGGCAGACTCTTTTATGGTCTTCTCCAACTGCTCGATGGTGCTATTGAGCTTAGTAATCTCAGCATCCTTATCCGAAGCAACATCGGCAGCAGCCTTCAATTTCTTGTTTTCCTCTTTGAGACCGGCAAGTTCTTGCTGAGTCGCAGAGAGGCTCTCAACTTGGGCGGACAAATCGGCCACCTTAGTCTCTAGTTCTCCAGCCTTTTCGGCTTTGGCAACCGCAGAATCCAATTCTGAACTCAATTTGACTGATTTCTCAGCTTCATCCCTCTGGAGTGCCGTGGCCTTCACCAACTCCTCACTCACATGTTTCTTCTGCTGCTTCAATTCCGCGACCTCAAGAGTCAAGGTGTTCACGGACGCACTGTCTTCGTCGCTCCGTGCCTGCAACTTCTCCAATTTCTCCTTGTCTGTTTTCGTCTGCAAAACCAACTTCCTCTTAGCAGACAACTCCTCTTCAACGAGACCGGCAATGGCGCCAGCATCCGCCAGACCTACCAAAGTACCCACCTTATCGAGGTGAACCTTGAGCGCCAGTAACTGCGCCTTGACGTCATCAAGCTCAGTTCCAGCAGCCGCGGCTTCCTGCTTTGTGGTCTCAAGTTCGGCTTGCACGGACTTCAATTTTCCTTCGAACTCCTCCTTTCCTTTATCCCACGATGCACTCTTGTCTTGGTGGCTAGACCTCTCGCGAGTGAGTGCTTCCTCAAACTCTTTGGCTTCTTCTTTGGCCGCCGCGAGTTTTGCATCGTACGATTCAATGAGTTGGGCCACCGCTGCTTCATGGTTCTCTTTCTGCGTCTTGATAGAAGCGTTCAACTTTTCAAGCTGGCCAGTAATCTCAACAACACGGTCCTCCAACGCCTCCTTCAGCTGCGTGACTTCGGACACCGCCAAGTCTTTCTCAGCCAAGATACGCGAGACCTCGTTGTTGTTCTCAAACTTGGCTTTTTTCAAGGAGTCGACTGCTTCGTTTTTAGCTCTTTCCAATGTCAACGCAGCAGCGGCAATCTCCTCTTGTTTCAGCTTCAACAGCCTCTGCAATTCTTCACTGGATTTTTTCAGCTCAGCCAATGTCTGTTCCAAAGAGGTCACTCGTGCCGCCAATGTCAAATTCTCTTCAGCCAATCGAGCCTTTTCTGTCCTCAAGGGGGCAAACTCTGTTCTGCGTGCCAGATCGAGTTGGTCTTTGGCGTCGGCAACATCACTGGTGAGACACCTGATCTGGTCATCCTGAGCGTTGATCTGGGCCTCTAGCTCCGCTCTTTTTTGCTCAAATCCATTCGACTTGATTTTGTGCACCAGGTATGTGACAGCAGTTCCTACACAACCGGCCACTGCAACGTAATTGGTGAATGCCATGATGGATAGTAAGGTGCGAAAGTGTAGCCGATGAGATGCGTTGGCTGGGAATGTTGACGAGAACAATGGAGCGCCATACGCGGTAGTGAGAAATTCTGGAAAAAGCCCATGGCCACGATTCCGAATCAGGAAGGTAACTCGGCTGCACAATCAGCCTCAATTTTAAGTAGACCTGGAGTTATATTGGAGACGAGCTGGTGCCGCTAGAATGAATCGATGAAACTGGCCCCAAATTACCCGGCACACACCACGTCGAGGAATTGGCGAGTTTCAAGACACTAGCCCAATGGAGGATGATATAGGAGCTCATTTGACCAACAAACTCTTTTTCAGATCTCCCTGCCCCCCGCAATCTTGAACGAGTAGATAGAAGATTGCTGTGTCGCCAGTAGATACGGCTCCAACCGCAGCACGAACATCCAGTTTTCACAAGAGCAACAAGACCTTCAAGCTCTGACCTTCCAAATACAAATTTCCCCGTTTCCTGTTCCAGACCCTGTCCGTCGAAATTTGGCCAGGGTGCACCCGTACCTCCGAACGCTCGCCCGACCATACCAACTCCACAACTTCAATGGATAGCTCGTACTCGCAAAACTACCGGTCTCGCCTGAGACTGCGGTCAAGAGCCTCGGCGGGCGGCTCTCGCCTGACATCTTCGAGTCGCAGACCGTCCATTTCTGGAAACCGGCGGTCGCTTTCTCTGGCATCCCTTAATAAGCTCCAGATAACGCCCACCACCATCGACATCAAGCAAGAAAAAACGGTGCCCACCATCGCGATTACGCTCGACAATTCTCTTCCTCTCGACTTCTTCAAAGAGGAGTTGATTCTGTTGATCAGGGCGCTCCGTGTCAGCAAATGGCACAAGCACCAATTAACGGTGAACAATTTGATCGTGACCCGAATTCTGGGAGCGCTTACCAACTCCATCTACAAGATTGAGTATCGGGACCCCAACCAGATGTTCACCGTGCCTTCTCTTCTTCTTCGCATCTACGGTAAAAACGTTGATCTGCTTATCGATCGCGAATCGGAGTTGCAGATCCTCATCAAGCTCAGCGCGAAACGGATCGGTCCTAAACTCCTAGGCATTTTTTCTAATGGCCGTTTCGAGCAGTTCCTCGAAGGATTCGCCACGTTGGGCAAAACTGAGATCAGAGATCCCATTATTTCCCAGATGCTTGCACGCCGTATGAAGGACCTCCACTACCAGATCCAACTTGACGCACGCGACAAGGCCTTGGAATACCCGGTGGCGTGGGTACAGATCATTAAGTGGATGACGTTGTTTGAGCGGGAACTCAAGGATACCTACGACCAGCAGTTGTTGGAGTCCACTATCTTGATGTCGTGGGAACAATTCCGCGAGTTGGTGTTCTCGTATCGCGAGTGGCTTTTCAGCAAATACGACCGCTCTGATTTGGCTGCTAATTACAGGTTTTGCCACAACGATACGCAGTACGGCAATTTGCTTTTGAGAACCACTTTTGACCCCAAGACCGTAATTACAAACGACAACGATGCGATTAAAACAACCTCAAACAAGAAGGACGGTGATTTGGCCGTTATTGATTTTGAGTACTCCGGACCCAACTTTGCCGCTTATGACATCGCAGACCACTTCAGCGAGTGGATGTCGGATTACCACAACGAAGAGCTCCCTTACTTCATTCACGACGAAAACTACCCCACGCAGTTGGAGCAGCTCAATATGCTCAAATCGTATGTGGAATACGACTTTCAGTTCCCCTCCACGAATTTGTACACCAACTCCTCCCCAGATGTGAACGAGGCGGATCCCGCTGAGTTGATTGATTATGAGGTCAAGAAGCTACATAACGAGATCATTTACTGGCGCTCAACTGTCCAGATCTTCTGGCTCATCTGGGGCCTCATTCAAAACGGCCCTGTAAAGAAGGACGTGGTGGACGAGTTAGGTTCAAGATCCGAGGAAAGAGGTGTCCATGCAACATACACCATTACCTCTGGTGTTGAGGCCATGGATTTGAATGACTCTGCCATTGTCGAGGAGGATGCTATTACTTCCACAGACGATGATTTTGACTACTTGAAATATGCTCAGCAGAAGGCTGCTCTTATTTTAGGTGACATGATTTCGTTTGGACTCAGCAGCATCTCAGACACCAAGCCCGAGTACCACAACATCATCAAATTCTTGCCCACGCAAGTTTTCGACGTTTAGAAAGCAAGTGACCTCAGTCGGCGAGTCAAGGTGTTCGATTGTGGTGGAACGACAGCTACAGCAACGAGCTGGAATTTGGAATCAAACTAAACGAGGGCATTAGATACTGCCCGTACCACAGACGCTACTAGTACCTTTCAACAGTCACTCGTGCTCATTCAGTTCTAGTATGAATGCAGTCACCAATGAGCTGCACTATAGCATAGTGTAGCAATATAAAGCATATACTGCAAATCTGAGCATGCAATTATTCTAAATCAGAAAAATTGGACACTAAGCACTTCAGAAGAACCTTAAAATCATTGGCCCCTCGTCTCTTCAAAAGAACCTTATACTTATTCAGTCCGTCGCCAAACCGACCTGGAATCTTTTTCATAGTTATTTACCCCAAGTGGAGCCGGGGTGTAATTTCTAGCCTTTCACATCACCCTCCACACTGTCAACTCAGATACTCCTCTCGCGCATCCTCGGTGGTCCTGTGCACACCATGATCTCATTCCGAACTCCAGGGTACAATGGCTACGGAGTGCGATACTCGCCTTTTTTTGACAATAAGTTGGCAGTAGCAAGTGCTGCAAATTATGGCCTCGTTGGTAATGGAAAATTGTCAGTAATTGCCATCGATCCGTCGGGCAATGTCAAAGAAGAGGTAGCATGGGAAACTCAGGACGGTCTCTTTGACGTAGCCTGGAGTGAAGTCAACGAAAACCAGCTCACCGCTGCATCTGGTGATGGCCTGGTGAAACTATTTGATATGACGGTGCCTCAGTTTCCAGTTATGAACTGGAAAGAGCACACCAGAGAGGTGTTTGCCGTGAATTGGAATCTTGTTGACAAGGTGAATTTTGCCACCCTGTCATGGGACGGCACCATTAAGATATGGCTGCCGAACAGACAAGCATCGTTGCTTACGCTAGCACCGCAAATCGACCCTTCCACTACTGTGGCTGCTTCTCAAGGCAAACCCGCAAACGCCAGCACATTGCAATGTGTGTACAACGCAGCGTTTTCGCCGCATCTGCCTCTGACAGTTGTGTCGTGCCTGGGTGCCTCTCACGTGCATGTATGGGATATTCGGGCTCCACAGCCGCTTCAACTCGACTTTGTTGCGCACGGAGGACTCGAGTGTCTCTCGTGCGACTGGAACAAATATCGCCCTACAGTAATTGCATCGGCGGGAACAGACAAATCGGTGCGTGTTTGGGACATCCGCATGATCCAGAGTCTTCATCTGGCCAGTGGAGCTGGTCAAGTACTGCCAGCATATCACATGCGGGGCCCAACGCCGCTCAATGAGCTTCTAGGGCACGAATACGCGGTTCGGCGTGTTCTCTGGTCTCCACATTCTGCACAGGAGCTTCTTCTGGCCTCTTACGATATGACTGCTCGCGTTTGGGTGGACCAGAGTGACGACCGCGCTCGTTTCTTGGGGGCGGGCAATCTGGGATGCCGAGGTGTGATGCGCCAACATCGTGAGTTTGTAATTGGCTGTGACTATTCTCTCTGGGGCGAGCCTGGCTGGGCTGCGACCACCGGATGGGACGAGATGGTCTACATATGGGACACGAAGCGAGTCCGGTGAGTCGAACTTTGTGATTGCAGAGCGGCTCCTTTGCGGTGAGTTGTACCACACTGGCACACTCGTTCTGAGGAAACACGTTGGTTTTCGATCTGACGTGAAGCTCCTGCTACGAGGACACGCTGTGCAAACGAAAAGTGCTTTTTCTCCGTCTAACGCTGATCGGTTGTTGGCCATATCCATCCGATCAATATAGCTAGGCTATGTTTTGCGCTTGACCAACTACTCGCAGGAGATAAAATCTTCCGTTACCTCCCTATCATTTTGGATGCTACGGCTTGGAAAAGAGAATTGACGCATAGCTGGATACCGCAGATGGAACGTATAAAGTGATGGAACGATCGAACTCAGCAGGATGCAGACAATACAGAAGCACTGGAGCCACTGTCGCGACCTTTGGACAAGGCGAAGATGTTCTCCTCCACATACAACTTGGTACCAATTTGAGGGCAGTCTGATGAGCACACTGACGAATGCGTCACTGAAAGAAACGAGCCTATAGGATCTCGGCAAAATATATTTAATGATATTTCCTAGCCATTTGCTGGCCCAACAACCAGATCTGCTTTTTGCAGTTTCCTGCAGGCGAGCTGACAGATATCCTGCACACATCACCTTTTTGTTGTTACCTCCTGCCTAATCGGGTTTGTTAATGGCCTTCTGTTTACCTTTCTCTTCTAGGAACAAATGATGAGGCAGGCCATATATTGGCCCCGCAGACTCTCTTGCTACTCCAGATCGCCGCCATGGACTTGAATCTCACCGTATTCTCGCTTCCATATTCCAAAATAGTATGGTCTGGTCCCGCATTTTTTGAGTCTACTACAGGCCTTTGGCAAAATTCTGTTCAAGAAGCGCCAGGATTGATCCCGGTGTCTGGATCTCGATACATTGATAACTTGGACTCACTCAGAAGCGCCTGCTCCCAATTGAACCACAATGGCACGTCCACGAACAGTGTAACTTTAATCGAGCCTCAGATCAACAGTCCCCTTGTGACTGTGGCCGTGGCAGGTAACGAGATTTTCATCAACAGCCTGCAAACAGCTATTTTGCATGCTCACCGTCTCGTAGGGTTTCGTCGCATTGCTGTGCCTGAAAAGTACTTGCAGGCATTCAGCCCAACTTTCACAATTCGCCTCAATAACCTCGCAGTGAACTGCAATGTCGAAATCTTGGTTGCAAAGTGTGTAACGAATTTCCAAGGTGACCAGACGCCCAGTGACCAGACGTTTCTCTATATTCTTGGAAATGCTGAAAATGTGGCATTGGCCGAGCCCCGAGCCCGAGTTCTCATGGACACCATGTTGGGAAACTTTCTCGTGAGAAAACTTGAACTCGCGGCTTCATTTATTCCATGTGTGGGAGGGCCCGAGTTGGCCAACTTCACCGAGGTAGCTAGAGATCTGGCCGCCAACATATACCTCCCGCAATTGATGCCTCACTGTCCGAGATCAACCATCTGCGACTTTTCGGGTCCAGCGTCTCTTTGGATTACGTCACATAACCCGCTGAGTATCAAGATGGCTGAGGCTTTGATCCGCGATTTGATGACTGCTGTCGAGCCATCTCAGAAGGCGCCTCTTTTCATTCAAAAGGCCGATCTCGACAAAACAAAAGTTGACATCATGACGCTTTTTTTCCAGAAGGACATCCTTGATGTCATGGTACAGAATGGCACTCATATCCAGCTTCCCTCGCTTGGCGAAGCCCGCAACAATTCCATTGTGGTGCAGGGCGCCACTCAACAGGCAGTGGCGGACTCTATGCTGAAATTATGTGCGTTGAGTTGCCAGATCTTGACTTTGGACATGAAATTCCAAAAGGGACCTGCCTCTTCTGACTTCGAGTTCTTTCTCATCAGCCTCGTCAATAGGCGCAAAACCTGCGTTCTTCGTTACAACGAATTTGGCGTGTCGATTGTTGGTATTGACAGTGAAGTGTACCTGTTGGTCGATGAGCTTGGTTCGGGTTTACACGGGCGATTCTTTTCTAGCAAGCTTGCCAGCGAAGAAGGATCCGGTTTCGAAGTCTCGCTCTCTCTAGAACTTGGACACGAACAGCGAGAGTTTATTGCCGGCAAGAAGAACGGAAAGATTATCAAGATCTTGAACCTGCTCAGCAAGGTGCCATACATCAAGTTCAGGCGTTTGAACGAGTACAACTTTGTCGTCAGATTGGGCATCCAAGTCGAAGAGGGCCCAAATTCCCTTGCGATGTCTTCTGCGTTTATGCTCCTTTCAAAGGGTTTAGGGCTCCTTCGCATGGAGTTGCCGTGTGAATTGCAGTTCAATATCCCCGATGTCTTCCACAAGAGCATAATTGGGAACGGTGGCCTGATTATTCAGTCCATTATGAAGCGTCATAATGTGTTTGTAAAGTTCACTAGCTCGTCAAAGAAGGGCGACGGACATCTGCCCGGACGCACGTTGATGCAGTTCCACCGCAACAGCAACGTCTTGGTCAAATGTCCTGCAAAAAATCTGAAGAGCATTTTGCCTGTGAAACACGAACTCGATCAACTAGTGCAGCAGTGCTGTGATAACCGGTGCCCCCTGCTGAACGGCGTGTCTACAACTTACAATACCATTGGATTGAAGTTATTAAAGTGCCAATACAGAGCCATGGTGCGGCACACAGACTTCAACCTTGGCCTCGTTCTAGAGCTTGAGGCGGATTTCAGTGCATACATTGCGTTCCCAAAGTCGCTGGCTGACTTTGGTAACACTTCGACATACACGGTATACATTAAAGGCAATGAGTCAAAGTGCAGACAGTGTGCGCTGGAGCTTGCCTCACGTCTTCCCAAGTCCACGGAAGTCAGGATCTCACACTGCCCAATGAAGTTCGAGGAGTTGATTTCTGAAGGAAACGAGGAGTTCGTCGACAGAGTGATTGCTCCATTTAAGCTTCTGTTGAAAACGGAATTGAGCATACACATGGATGGTTTTGGCGAGAATGGAAGCCATTCCGTAGTGCTCAGCTCATATGACGAGAAAGCGCTCGTCACTGCCAAATCTGAGCTCAGGAGATTCCTCCAGGAGAAGAGATTCGAAGTTCTTGAGGCCGGAAATGTCGAGGTTGAGGTGATAATCTCGCAATTTTCGTCTCCACGAAAATCGTCTCCTCGGAAATTTGCTCTGTCTAGTCCGTCCAAGCAATGGTATGGCTCGCCAACTCGGCAAAATTCACCCACCAAGAGTCCCACAAAATCAGGATCTCCATACAAGAATACGCTCCAGCCAATAGTGAACCAGGCGCTTTTCTCCACCAAAAAGACCCCAGCGCTTGGCCATCAGAATCCTCCAAAATGGCCGTTATAGATACCAAGCTTCATGATGCACGAATCGCAGACAAATTGTAGTTGCGCGATACACTAAGAACGAGATAATGGTAGAGAGTATGTGCCTTGAGATAGAAGAGGAGAGCCCAATGATGATGATCGTGATATTCTGGACCAAAACACTTGCATCTCTTTTTTCTGCCACTACTTCGAGCCGCATGCGCGATCAAGAATGATAAAGAAAAGTTAGCGTGGACCATCAAATGACGAGCGAAATTCTGCACAGATGAGTTTCGAAAAAGTCTGATGACCTCAAAATATTCCAACTGGATATGGGACACTAGATTTGCAATCCACACTGGATTAGAAGTGTTTATGTCGGGATATTCGGCGATCGGAGTCAGTTGTCCGCTCCAGTCGTGTGCTTACTCCGACGGATTTTCGCAGCCGGAGATGGCCCGTTTTCTGCGTCAAGATGCGGCTCCAAATCATCAAGCTTTAAGCTAAATTAAGAAGCATGAGAAGCATCTAAATCATTAGCGAGCGCATGAGAAATTGGCGCTGTATTATATAGTTTCGGACCTCCTTCCCAATTGGGGCATTAGCCAAGTCGTAATGCGGGGCCAACAAGCGATGCCCCACCCCCAACCTTTGCGAAAATCTATCCTGCACGTAACACAGCCGCAAGTTATATTTCTCCCATCGTCGCCTCGATCAATTCCACGGACCCAAAACTTCATGTCATTCAATATCGGCCTTCCGGACACCTCCACGTGGGGGCTTCCCAAAAAAGGCATTCCTCGGCCGCCACTGCCCTTTTCGAGCCCTGTCTTGACTTTCCTATTCGAGAAGTCTTTGCATGTTTCCACGCCGTTGACGATTGCAATCGTCTACTTTTCGGTGGTGCATTTTTCCAACCCAATTGTAGCAAACAGACAGATCAGACAGGCTGGAATCAAGGAGAAGAATGCGGGGAATATCTCGCCAGCTGAGTTGAAGAAGTTGAAGCCCGCGCCATACAAGATTGCCAAAACCGGCGCTTTCAAAATCTTTGTGCTTTTGCACAATATCTTTCTCAGCATCTACTCGGCCTGGACATTCTTGGGAATGCTTTCGACATTCAGCCGCAGTATCTCCCAGATCAAGCTCATCACTAACACCGAGGCTCCACTCCAGAACTTCGTGTACGCAGTTTGCGACCTTGAAAACGGCATTTTCCAGCTGAATTCCGAGGACGAGAATCTCACCTTGTTCGGCTGGTGGTTCTACATCTCCAAGTTCTATGAGGTTATCGACACCATCGTCATTCTTTTGAAAGGCCGGCCCTCCAGTCTTTTGCAGAGCTATCACCATGCCGGAGCCATGATGTGTATGTGGAGCGGTATCCGTTACCAAAGTCCGCCAATCTGGATTTTTGTCGTGTTCAACTCTTTCATTCATGCCTTGATGTACTTGTACTTCACGCTCTGCTGTGTCAAGATCAGATTGCCTATCGTGGTCAAGAGAGTATTGACGTCGTTGCAGATTACGCAGTTTGTTGTGGGTGGCTCGTTGGCCTTAATCCATGTCTTCATCTGGTTTAACGACTTGTCAGGACTGGGAAGAAGAGCATGCATCAATACGGCCGAGCAGGCATTCCCTATTCTCATCAATGTGGCATACTTGGCGCCTTTGACGATGCTCTTTGCTGCTTTTTACGTGGAGAGCTACCTCAAGCGGAAAATCGCCTAAGAGCCTGACCTGGATTAGACATTTCTAGAGGGCCGGCCGTAGGACGGAACTCCTTGTGTATAGCTGAACAATAATATGCTACATTTAGAAGAGAAACCTGTAATGGGGCCAGTGGTATCGCCATCTTGGCTAGAATGGGCTGTCAACCGGCCAGATCTGACTGCCATTTCAAATTTCGTTTTCAGGCTCATCAGAATTCCGGAAAGGACAATCTTGCTACATTTCCGTTACCATCTGCAACCTGGGCGACCGTCTACCTTGGTAATTCGCTTTTCTAGCTTAGATCGGTTTGATCAGCAAAGTGGATCTCACTACGCCGGCGCATATTGTGACGTCATGGCGTGAATCTCACGTTGGCCACACCAGCGGAAGCCCTGTTGGCCCGACAACGTCGATAATCTCATTCCGCGTCTGGAAACTCACAAACTCCTCAAATAATACCCCTCAATCCCGTCTGAGAATACACCCGTAGCACGAAACACTGCCCCAGATTCTGCACACAACGCGACTGCACCCACCGTAAATACCAGCACCAGACCCTTTCAACACAACACACGCATTTCACAGTGAGTAATAAAATTTCAGCATGACAGACAATTCAGCATCGGATACGGGTCCAGAATCGGCACCGCTCAATGCTATAGAACATGCCCATGCTTCCGAATTTGGCGTGTCGTCGGATCGCAGAAAGCTAAAACTTGCGCAACTTGGGAGCCTTGAGACGGAAGCCGTTTTCAGCTCAGAGAACCCGTCGCTGCTTGCAAAGCAGGACTTGTCTACCGATCCCAGCCGAAGCTCCGATGACTTTGATGAATGGGACCCGGTTCAAGAAACGGAGGGCTCCGGGCTCAGATCGGGCCTGCAAGCGCACCTCGACAACTTCGGCAACGCATACGAACACATGGACTTTGATGCTCGCCGGTACACCAGCAAACTACGGTTCAAGGGCCAGAAACTCGTGTACTTCACGTCGGCGTTCGTGTCGCTATTCGTGTCGCTATTTGGCTACGAACAGGGCGTGTGCTCGGGCATATTGACGTTTGTGACTTTCAAGCTGTACTTTGGACATCCTACTGCGACGGAAATCGGGCTAGTGATCTCGATTCTCGAAATCGGCGCCATGGTGTCGTCGTTGATGGTATCGCGAATGCTGGACAAACTCGGACGTAAACGTACAATTCTCCTTGGAACGTTGGTGTTTATTTTTGGCGGCTCGCTCCAGTCGTTTGCACCCAACTTGTGGGTGTTTGGCGTCGGCCGCGTGTTCTCGGGATTCGGCGTCGGCATTCTCTCCACCATGGTGCCGCTGTACCAGTGCGAGATCTCGCCGGTGGAGGAACGGGGCAAACTTGTATGTGCGGAATTCACAGGCAACATTTCCGGCTATTTTCTTAGCGTCTGGGTTGACTATTTCTGCTACTTCATCCAGAACATCGGCGACGCGAGACAAAACCCGCACGCGTTTGCGGCGCACCTTTCGTGGCGGTTGCCGCTTTTCGTTCAGGTGATTCTCGGCGTGATTCTTTTTGTTGGCGGCTTTTTCATTGTTGAAAGTCCGCGGTGGTTGCTCGACGTTGATGATGATCAGCGCGGGTTCCATGTTTTGGCGCTTCTCTACCACGATGACCCCGACCACGCAAAGGCAGAAAAGGAGTTCTTTCTTATCAAGAACAGCATTCTCGAAGAACGAATTCGCGTCCCCAAAAAAGAGCGCTCGTGGCGTCACATGTTCAAGCATTACCGGCTCCGCATATTCATTGCCTGTTCGGCGCTCGCATTTGCCCAATTCAATGGCATTAATATCATTTCCTACTACGCACCCATGGTGTTTGAGCAGGCTGGATTCAACGACTCCAAGGCGCTCCTCATGACCGGCATCAATGCGTTCGTCTACTTGCTCAGCACACTTCCTCCATGGTTGCTCGTTGACAATTGGGGCCGGAAACCTATTTTGATCAGCGGAGGCATCAGTATGGGAATTTCTCTTCTGTTGATTGCGTTGATGATGTGGCTCAACATGAGCCTGACGCCGCTGCTTGTGGCGTTGTTGGTAGTGATTTACAATGCGTCGTTTGGATACAGCTGGGGACCGATTGGGTTCCTTATTCCACCGGAAGTGTATCCTTTGGCGGTGAGATCCAAGGGTGTTTCGCTTTCGACGGCCTCCAACTGGTTGGCCAACTACATTGTGGGGCAGCTCACGCCGATTCTCCAGGAACGGATCGGCTGGGTCATGTACCTATTTCCGGCATCCAGTTGTGTAATTTCCGTAATTGTTGTTGTCGTGTTCTACCCCGAAACCAAGGGCGTCGAGTTGGAGGACATTGACCGACTCTTTGACGAGTACTACGGGACAAAGTCGGTGGGATACACCAAGGTAGGCGGTGTGCAGACGGAGTTGGACGACTTTGACTACGAGCTCGACTCGTTTCCCAAGCCGGCAACACGGACCCAGCTCTAAGGCGCTGACCAAGGCTTCTGACTATCCTGCGAATGACACCTCGTTCTTGTCTTTGTTTGGCAGAAACGGACACGCGCTGTTTTCATCTTTCCACCTCGCGACGATGTACCTTTAGCCTTCTACTTGCTGTCTAGTGCTGTGGACTTCCATTGTTCCATTGTTCTAGTGGTCCATTGTCTGGCGCACCAGTGGCTTGAGCTCGACTTCAACACACAATCGAGTCCTCTGTTTCCAGCAGCCATACTGGCGGCGTAAATTAACTATCCGAGACGCTGGACTCTGCAGTATGGGCCCAGCAAACTGGTCTAAGTTTAATCGCGCCATAGCAATTGCTGAGATGTGCTACGAGAGACCGCAAAGAATCGAAAAGCCACCCGCAATTCCCATGCGCGGAGGCCGTTGCAAAGTATACGAAATTTCCAATCCCAGAGATTTGGCCAGTTCTGATTTCAGACAGCTGGCGCAGCTCCTCCTTCGCATTCCATAATCCGGAGCGCCGCTCGGGATACCAAAAACAGCGCATCCGCGATGACCCACGGCTTGTAAATGCAGGTGGCGATTGTTTCTCTCCGTGACGATTGCGCATTGTTACCTTTTAGCGCCCTGCTTGCGATTGCCATCGAAGGCACTATGCAACGGGATAAGGGAAAACTACAGACCAGGGGGGATTCCCTTATTAAGCTGAAAACAGAAAAACCCGTCAACCGCATGGTTGTGCGCAGCTGTGGCGCACCTTCGCACCAGCGGAACTGGCACTTCCCACATTGGCTAATCGGAATCGGAAAGTTCCGCGCCGCAACCATGCACGCCAGGGCCACTTAGCCGAAGAAGAAACTATACCGCGGGGGGAAGCCGGTCCTGCCGATAACGAAGAATGGCACTTTGGGTCGTTCGCCGACTAAGAGCTGATCAGTAGCCGTGCATTGCTTGGCCTACCTGTCACAACACTTTCTTTCTTGCCAGATCCTCATCCTGGAGAAAACACTACAATAACGAGAGCGTCCCCAGTCGTCTCTCCCTTCCGCATCGGCCGCTACCCACCAATTCCTTGCTGACCCCACAAATTCTCGGATTGGAATTTTCGCCAGTTCCGCACAAGACACTACAAACCACAGTAGTCAGAGATGGCGACAGTGGCAGCGCCCATCGACATAGATCGGCGGAGTCGCCGGCTGTTCCCCATCAGAAGGAAAAAGCAGCTCACATGTTCTCTTCCGCATCCGCTTGAATTTGGCCAGTCCTCACCGTGCAATTCAGACTCCGACTCCGACAGTTGCTTTGAGTCTTCGTACAACGAGTCGATTCTCTCAGCGGGTTCGCTCGATAGCTGCTACTCGGCGGCGGGAACCACGTTGCTCCGATCGTCTGTGTCGCCTCCTGTGGTGAGCGTGCAGTTGGCGTCGGGCAGTTCGCTGACCAGTCAGTCGTCGCACGAGGAACTCACACGGCTCATCAAGTCGAGCAACGAGGCACGTATTCGGAGCAAAGAAAGGCAGAAAGACGAGCGCAAGCGCGCCGTGCTCCGCAAGTGGCCCAGCGTCACGGCGTCGTGGATGACCTATGCGTTGATGCCGTTCTCTCCACGAAGCACCGACGACAAAATTCCACCACCCTCACCACCCTCACCACCACCACATCTTACTCCAGCAGAGTCCCGCGCCGGCGCGTTCGACGAAGCGCTGCTTGATATGTCTGGCGATTTCCAGTACTTCGACGAGGAGCTCGTCACCTTCTCCGAACAGACACCGGCCGTGAACACCACACTCGAAGCGATGCCCACGCGAGCCCGGAACCGCGACCACCGCATCAACAGCGGCTTCTTGCGGCGCTACGCCATTGACTACGCTGCCCGGTGCAACCGGTGTCTTCCATCCTCGGAGCTGCCGCGGGAGATCCGTCTCATGTGCCGAGACCCGCGGATAGCCGAGTTTGACGCGTGCTACGATCTTGCGCGAGTGCTGGCGCTCTCCAAGGCTCGTTTGTGGGACGGGGTCGTTTTGCCGCCCCGTGACGACTGTCCCCCGGCCCTGCAGATTGACTACTCGTCGTACATACACTGCGGAACCCCGGAGCGGATGTCTCAGATCGTGGGCCCCGGGCCGTCGCTCGGCGCCAAAAACGGACGTTACATCCCGTGGGCAACGCACCGGGCGTCGTTGAAACCGGCGGGCGTTTCCAAGACCAGCCGGCCTGTTCGAGACACTGCCATTCCCACGGCGCTGGAATCGCTACCCCAGTACACCATCCGCGACTGGGCCAACGCGCGCTGGGTGCCCACGTGACAACCGCGCCGCCCTTCACTTCCATACTGTATACTTATAGACGGTTTTCTTGCACGGAGTAGCTGGTGCACGGGTGCGTTTCAGAGGCACGGGTGTAGTCACGTGCCGCTAGGGCGCGCGCCCTGCGCGCACCTCCCGCCTGGCGCACAAGGAAAAAAATCTCTGAAATTTCACCCACAACCAAACGATGGCTCCCGGAAAGAAAGTCGCTCCCGCTCCTCTGGCCTTCAACTCCGCCAAGAAGACCGAGGCCAAGAACCCCCTCATCGAGGCCAGACCCAAGAACTTCGGTATTGGCCAGGATGTCCAGCCCAAGAGAGACTTGACCAGACTCGTCAAGTGGCCCAGATACATCCAGTTGCAGAGACAGCGCAAGATCTTGAACCTCAGATTGAAGGTTCCTCCAGCTATTGCCCAGTTCTCTCAGACTTTGGACAAGAACACCTCCAACCAGGTGTTCAAGTTGTTCGAGAAGTACCAGCCTGAGACTTCTGCCGACAAGAAGGAGAGATTGACCAAGGAGGCTGCTGCCATCGCCGAGGGTAAGAAGGCCTTTGACGTGTCCCCCAAGCCTGTTGTGGTGAAGTACGGATTGAACCACGTTGTGTCTCTTGTTGAGAACAAGAAGGCCAAGTTGGTGTTGATTGCCCACGATGTCGACCCTATTGAGTTGGTTGTTTTCTTGCCTGCTTTGTGCAGAAAGATGGGTGTGCCATACGCCATTGTGAAGGGTAAGGCTAGATTGGGCTCTCTTGTTCACCAGAAGACCTCTGCTGTTGCTGCTTTGACCGAGGTCAACTCTGGTGACGACGCTGAGTTGTCCAAGTTGGTGACTGCCATCAACGCCAACTTCATTGACAAGTACGAGGAGAACAGAAAGCACTGGGGTGGAGGTGTTATGGGCAACAAGCACAACGAGAAGCTTGCCAAGAGAACCAGAATTTCTGAGGCTGCCCAGTCTGTTGGTAAGTAAGCACATCAGCTAATAGACACACGCGAGAGCGAGACGTAGAAGAGTGTGAGGTTGAGAATGAGTAGGAGAATGAAAAATGTGGGGATGAGATCGAGTAGGAGGTTGAAAGATGATGGTGCGAAGAGTTGAGATCGAAGGAGGCTGCCAGATGGTGTGAAGTTAACAACGAGTAGGAGAAGGAGAACCGAAACGAGTAGTTGGAGCGTTGCAAATCATTGAAATTTGTAAAGAATCGTTGAAGCTCGTAAAGAGCCCGAGATCGCAAATTGTAGTCTGAGCTTCAGAAGTTTGAGAGTGCAAGTGAGACTGAGAATCGAGACTGGACATTCGAGGTTTGCCATAGGCCGCCCCACGCCAAAACCCAGCCCCCTCGCATCCATTACCCACCCCATCCAATCCCTGCAATCGAGCAAATAATTAGCCTCGTCTCCACCCCACCGCCCGTCCCAAGCTGGGTCGTGC
Source organism: Hermanozyma aechmeae (assembly GCA_030583085.1). NCBI lineage: Eukaryota > Fungi > Ascomycota > Pichiomycetes > Serinales > Metschnikowiaceae > Hermanozyma > Hermanozyma aechmeae. Next base: position 184,906 of record JAJMHA010000022.1, on the reverse strand, counting down.
GCTACCCAGATGTACGGATGTCGTCTGGCCAATCGCCGGCCGCACGATTCATCCTGCGTACATCCAGAAAAACTCCAGGTCGACTAACAACCAACATCACAATGTCGTTCTTGAGAGATTTGTACGAGGCCACTTTCCCTGCCGCGTACGCCGAAGAGGTATGTTCTACAATCCTGGGGCCACGTGCCCTCCAAAAAGCGCCAGGCCTCTCCTGGTTTGCTTTCTCAGTCTGGTACACCGTCAGAGTTTCTTCGCTGCCTACGAAGCCTGGCGGGCTAAGACTGAGAGCTACAAGACAGGAAATGCCGTGGCTGGTTTTGTTCTCGTCTCCACGATGAGACGCCCCCTGTTGCAAACTCCAGCGTGGCCGTTTACCACCACTCACGACGTTTATGTTTCGTCCGAACACAATACTAACACCAGCCCGAAAACGACGCTACCGAGGACACTGAGGCCGAGGAGAATGCCGAGGAAGCCGAGGCCGACGAGGCTGGGGATGACGATGAAGAAGACGCAGAGGACGACGACGACGACGACGACGACGACGATGACGACGACGAAGTTCCCGACCCATTGGACGAATTGCGTGAGGAGTGCTCTAAAACCAGCGCGTGTGCACCTTATGTACACCACTTCCACGAGTGTGTCGAGAGAGTCACCAAGGAACAGGAAGAGGAGGGCTACGAGCACAAACACTACAAGGAGGACTGTGTGGAGGAGTTCTTCCACTTGCAGCACTGCATCAACGACTGTGTTGCGCCCAAGTTGTTCTACAAATTGAAATAAGCTGCATGTCGTTAGACCAAGTCGTTAGACAATACATAATGAAAAAGGCCCGGAGTAGTGGACATGCGTAAGATGAGCCGCCGAGCGAGGCGGACGGCACGAAGTAACCGCGGCGATGCAAAAATCTAGGCCCTGGCTACTGCCATTTCAGACTTCAGCTTGAAGTTGGTGGTTGTTCGGATGGGCCGGGATTGCACCCGTGCACCAGAATGGCGCCGGCTTCACATTTGGGCGAAATCTGCACCGCCACGGCGCCGTAAGCACGCTGGGAAACGTTTCACTGCTCTTCTTCTTCCCCCAATTCTCGCCGCTACCGCCATTTTTCCCCGTTCGCCGATGTCACGACGTGGACTGATCGTGGTCCTGCACACCCGCACTCAACATTCACCTCCACACTTGTTGCCACCTACACCTTCGCCAATTGTGCTTCGTCCGGTACCACGTCAAACCTGTACATCCTAGATCTCTAATTCAGCGCCATCGAATTCCGTTCCAATATGTCTTCCGCCCCCGAATCTGCCTCTGATTCTGCCTCCACCTCCGCACCTACCACAATCGACCCCAGACCCACTGTGCCTGGTCGTCTCTTTGTGGGCAACATCGACTTTGAAGCCACAGAAGACGATATTCTGGAGTTGTTTTCGGAATTCAACGTCAAGGAGGTCGAAGTTCCAACCCAGACCGTCACTCGAAGCAAGAAGCCGTTTGTCAAGAAGCTTGGGTACGCGTTCGTGAATTTCGAGTCCGACGACAACGTCAATGAAGCAGTTACCAAATTCAACGGCCATACGTTGAAGCTGCGCCAGATTTTCGTCAAGCGGGCCTACATCCCGCCAACTGATGAAGAGCGTGCCCAGAAGTTGGAGGAGAGACAAAGGAACAAGGCCAAAAAGGCAGCAGCTGCAGCTGAGGCCGCGACCGTAGCCGCAGCCGAGAAATCAGAAAACAGCGCGCCCAACGGCGAAACCAAAGCGCCAGCCAAAAAGACCAGAGCAAAGAAGTCTACCGCTGCAAAGAAGGCAGCGGAGTCCGCCACCAATGGCGATTCCGCACAAGAAGACGGCGCGCCAAGGACACCCAAGATCCCTGAGGGCGAGAAATCCAAGGACACCGTGTTTCTTACCAACTTGGACTACAAGGCAACGTCGCGGGCTGTGACGACGTTGTTCAAGGACCTCAACCCCGTGTGGGTGCATGTGCCACCACGCCGTGTCCCCAAGCATTTGTTGGAGCGCTTGAAGGAGAAGAAGCTTCCTTTGTTCAACAAGGGCATTGCGTTTGTCAAGTTTGCCGACGAAGAGACGCAAAAGGAGGCGATCGAGAAGTTCAACGGGACCGACTTCCGTGGCAGAAATATCATTGTGGAGACTGCTGTGGACAAGCCAGACAAGGAATTCAAGGAGAGAAGTGTGCCATCTGAGGAGGCTGAGGAAGTGGCCGAGGAAGAGGTGGTGGAAGGAGATGCTCAAGAGTAGGAGTTGCTCACAGGCAACGCCAAGACCAGATGTCTAGATCTGGCGTAAAAAAAGCAAAATGCACTGCAATATTTGACGTCCGTAGCTGGTGAGGTCAATGTGACCCCCTAGAAGATGTGTCCCGACGGCATTTCTGTCGTGGGCTTGTCTCGTAGAGCTCAGAAAACCCCGGAGGGGTGGAGCATGTGTAATATGCAGACATTACCTTATGCCTCGCAACGCTGAACTATTCTATTTTCGATGGGTTTGTCTCGGTCGCATTCTATGCATCTTGACGCACACGCACGTCAACGTTTAGCGATACGCGTGAGGCATCTCATGGTGCGGATGGCAATTGAATGCGGCGAGTTGCTTCAGAAGGCGAGATTGCAGCGATAACGTAGCTCAGAATTCAACGATCGCATAGAGGCGCATATGCGATGGCTGAGCGTTTTGCAACTAACTTCGTGCCGCAAAGAACTTCGAGCTCATAGCTACAAATAAAGGACAGTAAACGCTTCAGCCTGGAAGCCCCCCGGGAAGGATGAACATTTTCGTGAACATTTCTCGAAGCACCGGCTGCCGCCAGGCTTCGTTTTCCCCGTTCCACCCCAGGGCTCAGCCCTAGGCGCACGCACGTGACTCCGCACCTCAAACCCACAATCGCGAAAAATTTACCACCACCAAAATCCAACACTAAGATGGGTATGTAAAGCCGCCAGCACGGCGTTGGCTACGGCCAGCGTGCCAATTTTTCCACTCTCACAGCCCCCACTAACACCCCCAGGTAGAGTCATTCTTAACCAGAGAAAGGGTGCTGGCTCCATCTTCACTGCGAACACCAGATTGAGAAAGGGTGCCGCTAAGTTGAGAGCCCTCGACTATGCCGAACGTGAAGGTTACATTCGTGGTGTCGTCAAGCTGATCATCCACGACCCCGGTAGAGGTGCTCCTCTCGCCAGAGTGGTGTTCCGTGACCCTTACAAGTTCAGATTGAGAGAAGAGACTTTCATCGCCAACGAGGGTGTCTACACTGGCCAGTTCATCTACGCCGGTAAGAAGGCGTCTTTGAACGTCGGTAACGTGTTGCCTTTGGGTTCTTGTCCCGAGGGTACCATCGTTTCCAACGTTGAGGAGAAGCCTGGTGACAAGGGTGCTTTGGGCAGAACCTCCGGTAACTACGTTATCATCATCGGACACAACCAGGACGAGGGTAAGACCAGAGTCAAGTTGCCTTCTGGTGCTAAGAAGATCCTTCCATCTTCTGCCAGAGGTGTCATTGGTGTTGTTGCCGGTGGAGGAAGAATCGACAAGCCATTGTTGAAGGCTGGTAGAGCATTCCACAAGTACAAGGTGAAGAGAAACTCCTGGCCCAGAACCAGAGGTGTGGCCATGAACCCCGTGGACCATCCTCACGGTGGTGGTAACCACCAGCATATTGGTAAGGCATCCACGATCTCTAGAGGCGCTGTGCCCGGTCAGAAGGCAGGTTTGATTGCCGCCAGAAGAACCGGTTTGTTGAGAGGTACCCAGAAGACTGCCGATTAGGCTAATAGGACGAAAAGACGTGCAGGGTTGATAAGCTTGTAGTGGTGAGGCAGCGTAGAAAATCGTAATAGCAGCGAACAAGGTTAGCCTGCAAGCGGCTCAAAGTGACCAAAACTGGCCAATGTGTGGAGGCTTAGCGGAAAGCGGAATATGGGGCCGCGAAGCACCCGAACTATCGTCCAATCAATTCCTTGCCTTTTGCTTTTAGCCACCTTTGAATCCGCTCCGTCGCACTGTTCTGTGCGTCTGGTGTGCATGGGTGGCAGCGCTTCCTACACTGAAAAACACCAAAAGTGCCCTTCTCGCCATCTCGGATAATGATCGGATGGATGGAGCCTTGGTTAAGATCCCCATATCCGGGTGCCAACGATGCATAGTCTGTCGTCGCAGTTAACTTGCGATCTACGCTGCGTCACCGGAACATCCGCAATATGCATCCTGCCAACTGCACCAGCAGGCAGCCGGAGAAGTCGACATATTGTGAAAAGAAAACGAAACGTCTGCACTGGGGAGTCTGCCATTTACGCAAATTTCTCCTCTCTTCCTCTCTTCTCTCGGGCGCAAGGGTCTGCCGTATTCAGGTTTTTTCCTGCCTTCACGCCCTCTTTCGCCACCGAGATCGCCCCGCAGGCATACCAATGGCCAGGCTAATGCGCGGCATGTTGAGAAGCCGACTAGCTAGCAAAGTGCGAGGCCCGCAGCTTACCAAAGCTGAAGACCCACTGTAGTGAATGTGCACGGATTGTCACGTGGCTGGAGCCCTTCCATGTCATCGCAAAGTTCCGCTCCACGTCCCCCATCGGGCATCTCATCTTTCGCGCTGCACAGGGCAATGCCCCCTCCCCCCTCGAAATGTGCAGTACACGGCTCTATATTTCGCCTGCTGTTCGTACTTCGACTTCACGCTAAACTCACAACCTCAATCTTTTCTCCATAATGGCGTGCCAGCTATGGGATTTCGATGACTTTCTGAGGTGCGGCCGTGAGTATTTCATCACTTACGTGCCCGCAACCGTCGGGATACTTTCGCTATTTTTGTTGGTGGTTAAACTGGCCCGGCTGAAATGGCACGGGTCAATCAAACTCGATGAGAATTCAGACACTGCACCCCTTTTGGCTGTGAATGATGTATATGGCGCCGTCTCCGAGCCCGACGTGCTCCCGAAACCGCAGGTTTCTCTCAAGGACCGTCACTTCAATTTGACAACCTTGGCCGACACAACCGACGACGGCTTGCCGCATGGTGTGGTCCAGGAGGTGCCCAAGGGTACCGCAGACCGGATCCGTGTGCTGGTCGAGTTTGTGGCTGTGTTTTTGCAGCTCTGTCTGAGCATTGCTGGTGCCTTTTTCCTCAAGGGCTTCAAACGCGAATGGGGCCCATTGTCGGTCCGCCTTGTCTTACCGCTTTACTGGGCTTATGCGTTCATTTTGGTTCTTTTGCGTGTCGTCAACCTCTCGAAGGTTCGTGTGCAGTTGCCTCTGCTTTGGGCACATCTGACGGCGCTTTATTTGGGCAACTTGGTGGGCTGCGTGGTGCTCTTCCGGTCGGCTTTGATTGGCCATGTGGATTCTACTTGGGTGCTGGATTATTATTATGTCAACTTTGCACTCACCTTGGTGTTGTGCTGGTTGAACATAACCGCTTCGGTGGGTGATAAGCCTGGCAAAATCTACGTCGCATCTGACGGCAGCACCCCTTCGCCCGAGAGTATTACCTCTCTCTGGGGTTTCCTGTCATACTCGTGGATTGACCCTATGATCAAGAAAGCATACCGTGAACCTCTCACCAAAGACGACATCTGGGGTTTGCGTGGTGACGACTACGCCCTTGCTGTTCTCAAGAGTTTCAAGGGCTTTGTTCTGGCTTCACGCTTCACGGTCAAGCTTTTCTACCATTTCAAGTGGTTGTTTGCCTTGCAGGGTTTCTGGGCTCTTCTCGACTCCGTGTTGATATTCGTGCCCACACTTTTGCTTCAGCGTGTTCTCGAATACATTGCTGACCCTTCGAGCAGCACAAAGTCTGTGGCCTGGTGTCTTGTGGTGCTTATGCCGCTTGCTAAAATGGCCGACTCCGTTGTTTCTGGTTATTCGTTGTACTTGGGCAGAAGAGTGTGTGTGCGTATGAGAGCCATCATCATCGGTGAGGTGTATGCAAAGGCTCTTCGCCGCAAAATCACAGTTCAGGATGATGCCGTGGATGTTGTCAAGACCGACACCAAGGACTCGACTGACGCGCCTGACGTGTCTAACGACAAGAAAGATAATGGTACCAAATCGGCAACCGATGCCACCGACGCCGATTCCCAGAAGGACGAGAAGAAGGACGGTAAAACAGCCGAGCTCGGTGCCATCATTAACTTGATGGCCATTGATGCATTCAAGGTGTCTGAGATCTGTGGCTACCTCCACTACTTCGTGGGTGCCATTCTCTCGCTTGTCTTCTGCATTTTGCTCTTGTACAAGCTTCTTGGGTGGAGTGCAATGGTCGGTGCTTTGGTGGTGATTGCCCTTTTGCCTGTCAACTACAAGGTTGCCAGTTGGGTTGCCCTGGCGCAGAAGACTATGTTGGGCGTCACAGACCGCCGGATCCAGAAGATGAACGAAACTTTCTCCAGCATCCGGATCATCAAGTTTTTCGCATGGGAGGACAACTTCTTCCGCGATATTATGAAGATCAGACACGAGGAGTTGCATTACTTGAAGGTCCGCTCGTTCCTCTGGGGTTTGCAGGCGTTCGTGTGGCTCATTATCCCCACTCTTGTCACCGTGGTGTCGTTTTACTGTTACACTATTATCGATGGAAAGCCTTTGACGGCACCAGTGGCCTTCACTGCGTTGTCGCTCTTCACCTTGCTCCGTTCGCCGTTGGACCAGTTGGCTGACATGACGGCCATTGTCATTCAATCCAAGGTTTCGTTGGACAGAGTTAGCGACTTTTTGGAGGAGAAGGAGACTTCCAAATACGAGCAATTGGGCCAAGAACGCGACGCCTCGCTGCCTGAAATTGGTTTCCAAGACGCCACGTTCGCGTGGAACTCAGCCAATGCTTCGGACTTCAAGCTCAAGGACATCAACGTGACTTTCCAGCCCGGCAAGTTGAATGTGGTCATCGGTCCCACCGGTGCTGGTAAAACGTCGCTTTTGTTGGCCTTGCTTGGAGAAATGGAACTCGTTTCTGGAAAGGTGTTTTTGCCTGGAATCATTCCTCGTGATGACCTTATCGTTAACCCCACAACCGGCTTGACCGAGTCTGTGGCCTACTGTTCGCAGTCTGCTTGGTTGTTGAACGAGACCATCCGCAACAACATCATCTTCAATACGCCATTCAACCAGGCCCGCTACGACCGTGTGGTTGAGGCCTGTGGCCTTAAACGTGACTTGCAGATTCTCTCCGCTGGCGATCTGACTGAAATCGGAGAAAAGGGAATTGCCCTCTCTGGTGGTCAGAAGCAGCGAGTGTCGTTAGCGCGTGCCTTGTACTCCAACTCGCGCCATGTGATCTTGGATGACTGTCTTTCTGCCGTCGACTCTCACACCGCACTTTGGATCTATGAGCACTGTATTACTGGTCCTTTGATGGCGAACAGAACTTGCATCTTGGTGTCCCACAATGTGGCCTTGACTATTCAGGCTGCTTCCTGGGTTATTTTAATGGACAATGGCCGTGTTTCCGTCCAGGGAACGCCTGATGATCTCCTTTCAAATGGCCATCTTGGTGATGACGAAATGATCAAGACATCGGTTCTCACATCGAGAAACCAGTCGTCGACCAGTCTTGCGGCAGATGCTACCAAGGCGGATCTTGAGGTCAAGGCTGCTGCGATTGAGTCCAAATTGGCTGCTTTGGCTGGTGAAGACGAAATCGAGGCCAAGACCGATGGAAAACTCGTGGAGGACGAAAACAAGGCCGAGGGTGTCGTTGGTTTGAAAGTGTACGCTGACTATGCTCGAGAATTCGGTGGGTGGCCCATGTGGACGCTCATTGTTCTCGTCTTTTTGGTGCCCCAGGCCGTGTACATCATTCAGTCCTACTGGTTGAAGATGTGGGCCCAGGCTGGAGAGGTGCACATTGAATCTTTGTCTGTAATGAGTACGTTGGGCTCCAACTTTGTGACTCCCTTGAGAAATTCCGCTGTGGTGGCGGTCCCTGCTCAAGCTTTCAACAGCGCGGTCGATCGTGTCCAGTTGTTCAAAGAGGAGAACAGCACCCTCTACTACATCTCCGTGTATGCCGGTATTGGAATGGCGTACGGTATCTTGGCGACATTCAGAATCTTCTTGACGTTCTTGGCCGGTATTCGGGCCTCGAACCGTATCTTCAAACAGGTCACCACCCGCGTGCTCCGCGCCAACTTGCGCTTTTTCGACAAGACACCTTTGGGCCGTATCATGAACAGATTTTCCAAGGACATTGAGTCGGTGGACCAGGAGTTGACTCCGTTTGCCGAGGGTGCGTTTGCGTGCATTGTATCTTGTTTGTCGATCTTGTTCTTGATCACTGCCATCACGCCTGGGTTCTTGTTTTTCGCTTTCGTCATCGCTTACCTCTACTACTTTGTGGGAACGTACTACATCACGTTGTCCCGTGAACTCAAGAGATTCGACTCCATCACCAAGTCACCCATCCACCAGCATTTCTCCGAGTCGTTGACCGGAGTGGCCACTATCCGTGCGTACGGTGTGGAGTCGCGATTCATGAAGCAGAATTTGAACGCAATCGACAACAACAACAGGCCCTTCTTCTACATGTGGGTTGCCAACAGATGGTTGATGTTCCGCACAGATGCCGTGGGCTCGCTTGTTATGTTGTTTGCTGGTGTGTTCATCATCCTTAGTGTGGGCCACATCGATGCTGGTTTGGCGGGTCTTTCGCTTTCTTACGCCATCTCGTTCTCTGAGAGTGCACTTTGGGTGGTTCGTCTCTATGCAAACATCGAAATGAACATGAACTCTGTCGAGAGATTGCAAGAATTCATGCACGTCGAAGAAGAGCCCCCAGCTGAGATCCCTGAAAACGTGCCCCGCTCCACATGGCCCGAAAGGGGTGAGATTGAGGTCAAGGACGTGTCGTTGAGATATGCACCCGAATTGCCTCGAGTGATCAAGAATGTGTCTTTCCACGTGGAGCCTTGCAACAAGATCGGAATTGTTGGCCGCACAGGTGCTGGTAAATCCACCATCATCACCGCCTTTTTCCGTTTCTTGGACCCTGAGACCGGATCTATCCACATCGATGGCGTCGACATTGCGAAAATCGGACTTAAAAATCTCCGTGAGGCCATCACTATTATCCCACAGGACCCCACCTTGTTCACAGGCACGATTCGCACCAATTTGGATCCCTTCGAGCAGTACACTGATGAGCAGATCTTCGAGGCTCTTGGAAGAGTCAACTTGATTGCGCCAGGCGAAAGAGAAGCCGCATCCTCAGACAGTTCCAGTGGTCTGGGCGAAAACAAGAACAAATTCTTGGATATTGAGCTGGCCATTTCCGAGGGTGGTAACAACCTCTCTCAGGGTCAAAGACAATTGATGTGTCTTGCTAGATCGCTTCTCAAGTCGCCCAAGGTGATTTTGTTGGATGAAGCTACAGCGTCGATTGACTACAAATCGGATGCGATGATCCAGCGTACCATCCGTGACGAGTTCTCCTCCTCTTCGATCTTGACCATTGCGCACCGGTTGCGTTCCATCATCGACTATGATAAGATTTTGGTCATGGACGCCGGTAAGGTGGTCGAGTACGATGACCCTTATGTTTTGATCGCTGACAAGTCGACATTATTTCACAGCATGTGTGAGAACAGCGGTGAGATGGATTCGCTCGTCAAGTTGGCAAAGGAGGCTTTCGTCAAGAAAAAGAACTCCGCGTAATAATTATTCATTAATAAAAAGAGATAACGCCTGTCAATTTCTTGTTTGTCAAATAATCAAGTCTTCTCTCTTCTACTGTGGCGTGGTGTACGGGTCTGGCTTTATCAGTGAGTGCCAGGAGATTGGTTCTCAATTCCCGATTTCCTCACGCCACACCTTCAAATCCATGTCGTACAAGAAAGTAGCGGCTGATGTTTCAGCGGCTGAGCTTCTGGACCTGGGTCTGAGCCATAATGAACTGTCTACAAGCAACCAAATACCGCTCCTGCCAACTTTGAAACCAGTAAACAGCCACTACCTCGAGCCGCTGCTTCCGTACACAGAAGCCAGCGGGTTTGTACTGCTAGCTGAGCTTCAGGACGCACCTCAGGGCCGTCATTTGGGCCTTTTTTCCACAATAAGCATGTTCGTGAGCCGAATCGTTGGTCTGGGCTTTCTAGCGATCTCGTCTGGAATTTACACCGACTGCGGACAGTCGCCGGCGATCTTCCTTCTTGCATGGCTCGTGGCAGCAGCTCTAGCATTTTCAGGACTATATGTATACCTCGAGTTGGGAGCATTGATACCCCGGTCAGGGGGAACAAAAGTGTTCCTTGAAACCGCATACAAGCGCCCCAAAATGATGATGTCAGTGGTGATTTCCTTGTATTCAGTCATGTTTGGGTTCACAATTTCCAATGTTTTGGTGTTTGGCGAGTATATTCTCCGTTCTTTCGGGCTCGATGCATCTGAAACGCAGATCAGAATCACAGGATTGGCTTTTCTCTGGGCAACGTGCGCCATCCACGGCTTCAGTGTTCACCACGGTGTGCGGGTTCAGAACATTTTGGGCGCTCTGAAGTTGGTGCTCGCCCTGATCATAGTTTTGACCGGCTTCTATGTGGTGTTATTGCCATCTTCCCTAACCGGCGTCGAGCTGCAGATAGGCAAGGTTCCGTTCTTCAAACCCCATACCAAAATTTCATTCTCGCTGTTTGCATCTGCGGTCATCAAGGCCACCTTTGCTTTTGCAGGTTGGAATTCCATTCACACAGTGACCAACGAGATCAAAGACCCCACGCGTACCCTCAAGATCGCGGGCCCAGCTTCTCTTGCCATTGTCACTATCACATATGTTGTCATCAATGTCACCTATTTATGGGTGATTCCCGACCAGGAACTTGCCTCAAGTGGACAGCTCGTTGGTTCAGTGCTCTTCGAGAAAATCTTCGGATACAGGGTGGGTAGACAATTGCTCACCTTTTCTCTGGCTCTTTGCACCGGTGGTAATGTATTCGTGGTGTTGTATACCATTTCGCGTGCAAGTCAGGAAGTTTTCAGAGAGGGCTACCTCCCATTTTCAAGCTTCATGGCCTCCAATTGGCCCGTTGATGCGCCTCTCCCCACTTTGTTCCTCAGTTGTGTGCTTTCCACGTTGGTGGTGTGTTTATCTCCCTCAGGAAACGTCTACAACTACGTTGTCAGTTTGGAGAGTTACCCCCAGCAGCTATTCATCGCTCTCTGCGCCGTTTCCATCTTCATTTTGCGCAAGAAGTATCCCAATTTACGAGCACCTATCCGACTGCCGGTCATAGGAACGGTGCTCGTGATTATCATTTCTCTTTACTTGCTCATTTTGCCTCTTACTGGCAACCCTAATCCAGTGGGAACGGAGCATTGGATTCCATACACTTATCTTGGGCTCTTTTGTATTTTCCTCTGCGTGGTATACTGGTACGGAATGTTTGTTGCGAAGCCTTACTTCGGAAAGTATGAGCTCGTGGCCGAGGAAATTGAACAAGCCGACGGTTTGGTCATCAAAGTTTGGCGCAAAATGTTTTAACGACTTATAGATTAGTTCAGAGTGTTGACCTCGCTTGTTACCGGCACTCGAAACCCGGACGGATTTAGGTTAAATGATAGACTTTAAACCCAGCGCAGCATCTAGGGCTTCGCAGTAGTAGTTGAACTTTGGAAGGGCAGAATACTCGAGGGTCAAAAACTGACAACCAGTGCGTTCATCCCGGCAGTTGCGTCAATTGCCACGAGTGGTGGGCGGGACTTGTACACCACGTTTATGGCGTCGGACGGTCCACGCGCTAAGGTCGCCGCGAACTGGACTATTGTTCGGGGGTCTACTAACCGTTATCATTAGATATTCCAGACTTGGAAATCCAATAGCCTTTTCGTAATTATGGGTCCTCAATAAGCAATTTCCTATGGCTAATATGCACGGCTCAACACCTACTCGTATTACACGCGAGATTAACGGGAGCCGTTCAAGAGCTCTTCCAAGCGAGTAACAAAGTTCAAAAACTCGTCGTCCTTAAGGCAGCGCGCAATTTTCAACTTGAGTTGATTGTCGTTTAGCCCATACAAGCTGGGCTGCGGTGCAGCGACAATACTCATTAGAGTATTTTTTAGAATTTGCTCCATGCGGTTCTGTTGGGAACGTGGACCCATGCTTTCCTTGGTGCCTAGCCAGTCTTCTCGCACCGGCACTTCCATCAATCTCGAACGCAATTGCCGCGGGCTTCCAGGTTGTAAGCTCTCATCTGTGACGTGGAAGGTGGTATTGACAGTGTTCTTAGATTGATCCCAGAGTTGAGTGGACTCATCCACAAACGATGTATCTAACCTGTCGTTGCCAAAGCCACGCACAGCCAGTCGATTAGGGGCTACATTTGCGTTAAAGCTGCTCAATGCACAGTTCGTTGCATGTACATGCGGTTCTTGAGAGAGAATGTCGTGAAACATCGATACCTGTTTTGTGGTTGTACCGCTTGGCATGACTGAGGGAGCAATATTTTGAGATGCCATCCTCGAGATGTCAAACCCTGGTGCCGCTTGCGCATAGGGGCCCTCAGAGGGTCCATTTTGTGAAGGTGCAGTAGAAATATAGTCCTGTGACGTTTCGAGTCGGGACACTCCAGTTTGGGAATTGCATTGCGTTGATTGCAAATGGTGGGCCGTGGCGTTGGCAGGTGGCGGTGGTTGCGAAAAGGCTGTTTGGCTTTCTGCAAGTGTGGGTGCGAATTGGTCAAGCTTTTGGGTGGAGTAGGTTAAATCAGAGACATTAGCGGCGGACGCATTGACGTCAATTCCTAAGGAAACCCGGATTTGGTTGCAGAACAAGTTGAAATTGGCCTCGTTCTCGAAGGTAATTTGAAGCCTCTTTCGCAACTCATCCTTCTCAAAAAGTTTAAGCCCGACTATCGGTTGCTTGCTGAGAAACCGCACATTTTGGGGGGCGACAAACGTCCGATCCTGGAGTTAGCACTGCATGAGTATGCTTCCAACTCGTATATCAATGTTTTGATTGCCTGGGGCAAAGGTTGGTCAAGCCCGTGATCGCTACCGTCACGGTTTCTTGTGGTGTTCCGCCACACTCCCATCAATGGCGGTAAACGCGCAATCACGGTGTTGCAGCACAATTTACAGCAGAGACAGCAAAAAGCAACGGACTCCAAATGACAAATAATTACTGTAGCAAACAAGGTGCAACATACGATGATTTTCCCTTGACTCATAACTGCCAAAGTAATTCCGGCGCCGCTGCTAGATAATTGGAGTTTGAGCCCCAGCCGGTAGTGTGTCCAGTCCTTATTTGGGATTGTCAAATGGGACGCCCGGAGGATTTCAAACTCAAGCTCAACCATTATTGAGCTGAGGCAACTTTTGGGATGAAGACGAGAAAGGAGAAGGTAGTCGCTATAGTAAGAAAAGAAAGTGCGGAGCGTGAGCTTGCCTTGACGCCAGCGAAATGTCGCTGTTTGGCTGTAAATGAGACTGATAGGCATACGCTGGCATTAATTGCTGGGATCGACAGCGCATGTGCACATGATTCCTGTTGCCATGCACTGGACGCAGGCCAAGCGAAGAGAATGTACGGCTCAGGTATCAGCAGGGTTTAAAGCCCGCATCGCGTCTGACCGTTAGCGCATGCACGTCATATGCAGGATTAGTGTGGGCAAAAGTCTCAATGCGAATCCAGGGGTATGTAACTTTGCAGCTATGATTGAGGTCAATGTTGTTCCAAACCATCAACACTATTCATTCGCAAATCAAGAGAGGCCTCAATTGTGTAGTAGCGGACATCTGTCTACCCGCTGGATGCATAGGTTTAGATAATAGCTTGACCATAGCATTTTCTCCGTCCCTCATTGCCCCTTAGAAGGCAAGAGTGTTCCCCTGTTTTTTATTCTTCTCCTTGCACTCTGGCGGTTGTGCTGCCAAGCGATAAACAAACAAAAGACGCGATGTCCAACGTCTACGCGTTCTATACATACTGAAGCCATGCGGGTAAATAAGTGCTAGATAAAGTACAGGACCAAACAAGCAGTCATGGCAAAGAGCGTCCCAAGTGTTCTGTACGGAATCAGCCCTTCGGACGTAAGAGAGAGTTCGCAACCAAAACACCTAAAACATTCTCTACTCTGCTGTGTCGGATTGTGCATCAACGCACGGCAATACCTTGGACTGAGTATTTCCACTGCGAATGTTTCCGCGCAAAGGTTGTGAATCAATGAGATGCAGGGATCTGCAAGTGATCTCATGCATGCTGACGCGAGTTGTTCCTTGGAAGTCGACGCCCCGAGCTTAGTGCCAATCTACCACTTCCTCGTGACAAAGTTGCCTTCGTGTCTGCCAGGAAGCATGTGTCAGAGTTGGATGCAAATATTTTGCCGCTGCTGCGTGTTTAGCTAGGGCCACCCCTAAGCTCGATGTTAACCAACCAACCCCATGGTGACTAATTAAGCAAACGAGACCCGAGTTTATTCACCGAAGTTATTCCTTAATGCCATTAAACTTCGGCTACAGTATCTACATTTTCTTCTGGCTACTGTTGCTCTGTTGAACGCCTTAAAAGTACTCAACCTTGTGGTGAACCACGTTAAATTACGCGTCGCGCCGTGTTCATATCGCTACTTTCATCTCAGTGCGTTCATCTCGGTGCGGCTCGAATCACGGTGGCACAAATTCGTGATTAGCGAGTCAGCAACAACGCTGGGCGGCAATGGTTAAAGTCCGCCATGCATAAGCAAGGACTGGAGTTCCGAATGGAGAGTGGTAGCACCTGGTCGAGCAGATGGCAGTTCAGACGCCAAGGGAAGAACCCTTCTCATACGCTTTGAATCTGGCACGTCCCAGCCTCGGAATGAGTCCAGGTGACGATTTGAGGCTATCAATTGATAAACGTTGGGCTGGTGAGTGCTCCTGCGAACTTTTCAATTGCAGCTTGGTCACTGGGTCAGGTTCGCTCCAAAAGTAGTTTCTGGCTCCCTTGTCTCTGCAAGCTAACTCCTGCTCTGAATATCGTGCTCTATCACCTACTAAATTTATAAAATCTAAACATTCATAATAAACTGCCTATTTCTTTATAGAAATTGGAGGCACGATGTTGGCAAACACCTCAATCGAGTGAATCAAAAAGTCCTCCAAGTTGCTGAATCCGGGAGGAGCACCATTGCCCGCATACTTAGTGATAGCGTTTGCAACATCACCTCCCAAAACAGTGTTGATAATGGACACCGCAAGCTGCCACAATTGCTTGTTGCTACCTGCAATTGATAAGTTGGTGGCACGCACAGTCTGGACCGCACCTTCGACAGGAGCAGTACCATTGAAACGACCTTCAATCCAGTTGAAAGCCGCAGGAACACCCTCAAATGCCTCCAACAAGTGGCCAGTGGAAGTGCTGGTAGCAAACTCAAGAGACTTGATTCCCCAGTTCTTCCAGTTGTTGAAAACCTTCAAGACACTAGTATAAGGAACAATCTGGTCGGATTTGGACTGGAACAAAAAGATAGGTTGCTGGGGTACACCCTGGCTCTGGTCCTGTGCAATGGTCTGGTTAGCAAGAACTGCCAGCACGTCGTCGCGGGCAAAGAACCCCGCACCGTCGTACCAGAAGGGAAGTAGCCCCGAAAAGAAGTTGCGAAAAACCCATGGAATAGCTGCAATAGGAACGCAGAGCGCGGTGGATGCCACCCACTTTGTCTTGGAGATGATATTGGTGTCCAGGTCCAAAAGATACAGCAAGGCGGGGTATTCGTTGAAAATACCCTGGAGAACTAGAGGAACCAATCCCGCGTACAAGGAACCATCAATCACTCTCAAAGTGTCGGGAATGTTGTTGTAAAAGCCTCCCAATGCGGTGCCAATCAAGTTGTCAGCGACTTCTGGTGCGTATTTAGGTTGGAGCACCGATGCCCAGCCTGAAGCAAATGAGCCACCTGAATATCCAAAAAAGGCAACTTCTGCATCGCTCTTGATGCCGGTAGTGTCACCACTTCCAAGTGCCGCCTTAACAGAGTCCAAAACGGCATGGCCGGCCTGGTGACCAGCTGAGAACGCCGACTTAAGACCTTCGTAGTCGGGAACCACCACGTGCCAGCCCTTGTTAAGTGCCCAGGCAACGAACAACATTTCGAGCTGGAGTTCTGCGTTCAACCCACCCCATTGTATTCTGTACGATGGTGCACAGGTGATGGCATCTGAGTCCTGAGCAATCTGATACGATAACACCTTGGATGGGTCTCCATTCTTCGGCTTGATAACTGTGGTAATAATAGCACTGGGGTTTCCAAACGAGTCCTGCGATCTGACCTTAAACTGCCAAGCACCTTCGGGGTGAATGGGAAGATATTCACTGGTGATGACACCAGGAATGGGACGCGAGTCGATAACATCACCTTCCTTGTAGTCGGCGATGTTGTCGGGGGTGGAGTAGAAGGAGTCCAAGTTTGGGTCGAGGAGAATGCCCCAGACCGTAGCGCAGAGAGCGAATAAGACAAAGAATTGCATTGTTCTGATGAAAAACAAAATTAAGAAAGTGGTGGAATTACTAGGCTTTTTATAGTTCCGTTGTTATGTTTTTGTATTCTGCAATTTGCCTTTGGCAACAGGACTTGCGGGTTTTTGCAAGCACCGTGGTTCGCTTTGCAGCCTACTGCACTTTTCGAGGACATGCGGTTTCCGCAGCTGACGTGCGTCACCACGCGCAGTATGCATGGTTGCCGCAACCAAAGCGCCTTGCATAAACGCGGGTAATATCGGGGCATATAACCTTGGATGTTTACCATCGCGGTGGCAGAAGCGCAAGCAAACCTCTACAGATCGTTCCGAGATTATAGTTTAGTTTGTGTTGGGATGAATGTGCCCACGCGGCTGATCCGTGGCTCGCAATGGGTAATTTTACTCTATGGATCAACTCCGGCCAATTCAGCGATTCGCAGACCATGCCTTATGTGATCCGCGGGCCGTGCCATGTCAGTTGAGATCGAGTCCGTGCCACTCTTCATGTGCTATTTACAGTGAGTGGCCGTTTGCACCCGTGCCTCTCGACGCCCATGAAGCCAACTCGAGTTCTTGCTCTCTCTCTCTCTCTCTCTCTCTCTCTCTCTCTCTCTCTCTCTCTCTCTCTCTATCCTCTGTTCCTCTCTTCTCTTCCCTCCCCATTCTCTAGATCTATGTTCCGCACATGCGGTTGAGATTGCGCAACGACACCTGGTAGAGTAGCAACATGATGCTGCTCTGTACTCCTGTCCAGATGAAACGCGGCCCAACTCCCAGAAAAAGCCCGAGCACACCTTCGGAAATGTAGATTTGGCGGAGCGCACGCACTGTGGTCTGTCTGGCTCTGGTGCCGCTTGCCAGCAGCCTCACATCCTGGCTGTTGGTCTGGATTCTCGTCTTGATGACATCAAGAGGCGTTGTGAGCGTCCCGGCAAGCCCGCCCGCAGCAGCACCCACACAGAGTTCGACGCCCACTGGCAAGTCGCCGTCAGATTCGTCGTACATCATGGCCAACTGGCGAAACCGCTCGTAGAACGCCAACTGCAAGCCCGAAAACGGCAAGTCACGCACAAGCGTCTCCTTATATCCGTAAAGAAGAGCCCGCAGGCCCTCTGCGCCACGTATTTGTGCCACCGCATCCCGCAAGTTGCGGTAGTTGTATCCACACCCTACGGTGAACGGGTTGTTGTGCCTGCCCTGGAGCTGAAGTCGAGTTTTGAGAACCTCCAGCGGCACATAGAAAACAGACAGGGCGAGATCGCCCACCACGCCTGCAGCCAAGTACAGCAACGTCTCGTTCATGCCCATGCCAATAAGACTGCGTTTGGTGAGTTCGTAGGCGCCAAAAAACGCGGCCGTTGACGGGAAGCTGCCCAAAATCGCCGGCGTGTATCCCCCGTAGAGGCCCCGGAAAAATCCCTCCTGTCTGAAAATCGTCTTGTATGCCAGTACCATGTTGTTGTATTCGGGCCGTATCAGAAGTCCCTGCTGGCGAGTTTTCACAGTATCAAGCGAGTGCATCGACGAGTCGCCAACGGCGCCTCCAAGGCCCCCGGCAAGCATGCACTGCCATATGGGGGCGTTTTCGGGGAGTTCTGGTGTGTTCCTGGAGTTTGTAGTGTGCAGATGTCGCTCGTGGCGGCCATCGTGGGTGTGAAACGGCGTCGGTATAGTCAGCGTGAACGACTCCATCGGCTGTGTATAAATAGGGTAATATTGGGGGCGGCGTGGGGCGGCGACGGCGCAGATTTCGTTGAAGTTGGCACCGAAGACGATGGTTGGTGCGACGACAACACCCGTACCTCCGGGGTGAAGACGGCGGCGGGAGACGGTCTTATCGCGGTGTTTTCGGTGGTGTGCGGGTGTTTTTGCGTTTCAGAGGGTGCTATTTTTTGCAATCTGGTGGCGTTTTTGTTTCGTCCCATTTCGGCGGCGTTTGGCGATTTTGTCTATTGCTGCACGCGAGGATATGGGCGATGAGGTGCCAGGCTGGGGGAACTGAAGTGCGAGATTGTGGGAACTGAAATTTTAGAATTTCGAGTATTTCAGGCATGCCAGACGTTTCAGCAATATGGCCGAAGTGTCGGGCGGTTTTTTGCAATGAAACTGCCGAGCACAGCGCCAGCACGTGACCTGTTTACTTCTGGCGACCAGGCAAGAGCAGATAACGGAATTTGAGTTTTGTGGTGTGTTTGGGTATGTTGGACTGACTGCTTTTGTTGTTTGTGTGTGTTACTGTTTTTTACCCGACCTCTTTCAGTGTCAATCCGCAAGTCACGTCCATTTTGCAGTCTCGTGTGTTTCGGCGCGCTCTCGGCATATATACGAAGCGGAATCGTAAATGACTATTACAAGGATTACGAAAGTTGGTTGTGCAAATCCCGCCGGCTAGAAGCCAGGATTGTAAATTGCATTGTAACTGTATAAATCTCACGCTTTAATAGTACCGTTTTCCCGTTTGAACGACAGCCCCACCTACTGGCGTGCCCCGCCCCCAACATCGCACTCACGTGATGAACCGACTCTTCCTACGACGTTATCGGGTGTTAGCCATCGAGCTGTCGTGCGACGACGCGTGCGTGGCGCTTCTCGAGAAGTATCCAGGACGCGTTCCTCAAGTGCTAGCGCATTCGAGAGCCACGCTCGCGTCGGCTCACACTGGCGGAATCATACCCACTGCAGCGCACGAGTTCCATCAACAGGCATTGGCCAAGGAGGTGCAAAAAATCATTGAGTGGGATCGAAAACTGCCCGATTTGGTCTGCGCTACTCGCGGTCCGGGCATGGTCGGCTCACTCAGCTCGGGGCTTCAGCTAGCAAAGGGCCTCAGCATCGCATGGAATGTTCCTATGGTTGGGGTGCATCACATGGTGGGGCACATTGCCGCGGCATTTCTCCCCAAGAAGG
Source organism: Hermanozyma aechmeae (assembly GCA_030583085.1). NCBI lineage: Eukaryota > Fungi > Ascomycota > Pichiomycetes > Serinales > Metschnikowiaceae > Hermanozyma > Hermanozyma aechmeae. The sequence goes on along the minus strand of JAJMHA010000022.1, from coordinate 165,560 downwards.
AAGGCTCGCCAAATGGCGCTGAGAATCACGAAACACCCCACTTCCCGTTCTGGAGTCTTCTTTGCTCCGGCGGCCACACAATGCTAGTGTATCTGAAATCGATCATAGACCACGAAGTCGTCGCCAACACACTCGACATCGCGGCCGGCGATGCACTCGATAAATGCGCGCGAGAGTTGGGTTTTGTGGGCAACATGCTTGGGCCAGAACTTGAGAAATACGTCCAAAGCATCGACGACAACGAAAAACTCGCGTTTGGCAAGATCGATACAGCACGTGATAACCGTTTCAATCTCCGAATGAGCATGCCTATGAGGGGCCCCAAGCGGCTCAAAGTGCCGGAAAAGGTGGAGTTCTCATTCTCTTCGTTCTTGAGTTCGGTGCAGAATCTCAAGAAGAACGGCCCGCTCACTGAGGAGCTGCGCCGCTTCTGTGCCTACAAGGTACAGGAGACGCTTTTTGCACATTTGGCCGACCGTGTGCTGGTTGCGTTGACGAAACCGGGAAGGCCCTTCCAGGACTTTGTTTGTTCTGGTGGTGTGGCAGCCAACGGGCGATTGCGAGAGATCTTGCGCGAAAGTCTAAAGAGGCTGCCGGATTCGGCTGACGCGGATGAGGATATCAAGTTTCACTTCCCGGACTTGTCGCTCTGCACCGATAACGCCGTAATGATCGGCAGCGCTGGAGCCGAAGTATTCGAGCAGTACCGCAAAAAGTCAGACATGGACGTGCTACCGATTCGCAAGTGGCCCATGGATGAGTGGTTGGTTGCTGATGGCTGGGTGGATGTGAGTGACGCCGAGTTTGTTCGCGTCACGGATAATGAGAAATGATAGCAATGAATGAACTGGATGTAAAGTACCTTGGCAATTCCTCCCCTCGAATTTGGAGCCTTGAAGTATGTTTATGGCTTCAAATCACTTCTGGCAGTGGTAGCCAGTGCCGTCAATATCTCGTATTCGTAGCCCCGAAGGGCGTTAATTCAATCTCTCACCTTCACACCTCCTCAGGAACACCCCTGTGAGGAATCATGGCGTCCTGAATTTCAAACGCCTCAATCGCCGCCCTCCATACCGTGTGGTCAAACGTAGCAATGTGATGCACATATGGAGCATCCTCAGGAACCTCATCTACTTCGTCTTCGTCGACTATGGCAATGAAAGGTGTGCCATCTTCATCCTCGTCAATTCTCACTTTCCCGTCTCGTAGAAGAAAGCTCAGATAGAACATATTTTCTACCGATTGCCCAAACGACTTGGGGTTGATGACGAACGAAAAGAAATTGACCTTACCCGAGCCAGCTCTGTCGTGCAAAACACGAAATACGGATTTCACCATATGAGATGTGCTTTGTTCCTGCTGTTCTTGCATGGTGTCTGCTGTCATCTGCTGGGCCGTAGTACGTGGACCCAGTCCCGTATCATCGACACGCCTCTGTTTGGTAATTTTTCGACGTTTAGTGGCCAATGGCCCAAAAACAAAGTAATTTGGGTAAACTATCTTACTCTGCGTGTAGAACCAGCGACCGTCCTTTTCCCAGTCAAAACATCTGAATAGTTCGTGGTCTTCATTGTGCGACGTGTCTGGCAAATCTGCCACACTGAGTCCGGGGGAAATGTGGTTTTTCATCCAAACATCCAAAAATTCGTCCGGCGTAAGGCCACCCACTTCCCCGATCTTGATGTTTTCAGCATTGAGAGACGCGATCTGTGCCGTGGACCTCAAAGCCTCCGAGTCGCTCATGAACATCGCAAGCTCTTTGTTGTCATTTTCAGAGAATTTGGCGAAAAGCTGCTCGAGTTGTGCAATTCGTTCTAGCACTAGTTCGCCTGCTTGGCCCTTGTATGCTGCTGCTTCAGCCCTGGAGACTTCCTTACGGAATTCTTCGTATGCTTCTGAGAGAGACCCCGATGGTAGATTTTGGTATGTGGACTCAAGATTGTTGATACGCTCGGAGAGGCCTGCGGGAGGTTCGGACAGATCACTTGACATGCTTGACTTGAGACGTGTGCAGGAGAAGTAGGCGATAACCAACTTGATGGAATCGCGTAATGGTAGAGAAACGGTGATTTTTTTCTTTCATTTTTACTTCTCTACTTTAGCAAGTTCCGTCTATTCATTTTCTATTTCTTTTTCTTTTCATTTCGTTTCTACTCCCTCTTCTTCTACTAGTTGAAGTTGCCGGCTTTGGCGGTGGAGAAACGCGGAGAGATATTGAATGGCCATACTCAGTTATGTTCAAACTGTCTCCTGAGGCGATGCAATTTCACACAAATTAACTACGTGATGATGTTGTTGCTGGAGGTTACTAGCTGTGTCGGTGGACGCTTCCTTTGAAAGCCTGAAATTCTAGAAATCCATCATCTTCATCCTTTGACTAACATCTCTCCAATTCAGTTTACTTTCTAGCCTGTGTGTTCTTGTTTGACCTTCCCAGCACTGTCCTACATTTTGCACCCACACGCATCTACCCCAGACTAAGCAACGCGTACTGAGTGAAACTCCATAACCACTTTAGACTTCACCACCTCGGTAAACCACAACGTCCCACTGTACCGAGATACAACTGTGGTTCAAGTCACGCATATAATTATACAAAATTCTACCCATGTCCATCCGCAAGCTCGATTCGTCGGTGGTCAATCGGATCGCCGCCGGTGAGATCATCGTCCACCCGTCCAATGCCCTTAAAGAAATATTGGAAAACTCACTAGATGCCAAAGCCACAAATATAGAGGTGGTAGTCAAGGATGGAGGCTTGAAACTTCTCCAGATCACAGATAACGGGTCCGGTATCGACAGGAATGATTTGGGCCTACTATGCGAACGATTCGCCACGTCCAAACTCCGGCAATTTGACGATCTATTTACTATGCAAACTTACGGATTCCGTGGTGAGGCGCTTGCTTCCATCTCCCACATTTCCCGCTTCTCTGTGGTGTCCAAAACTAAAGAACTGGCATTAGCCTACAAGGCATTCTACGTGGGTGGCAAATTGGCGACGCTGAAATTCAAAGTCAGTGAAAGCGACACAGAAACGTCACCAAAACCTGTGGCGTGGAAGGACGGCACCCAGATCTCTGTAGAGGATTTGTTCTACAATGTGCCGGCCCGGCTTCGAGCCATGAAATCAAAGAATGACGAGTGGGCGCGTATTCTAGACGTGATTGGCAAGTATGCGGTGCACAGCGATGGTGTGGCGTTTTCGTGCAAGAAGTTTGGTGAAACACACCCCAGCATAATAACCAGAGCCAATGCGGACATCAAGGAGCGGATCCGCACGGTCTTTGGCACAAGCGTTGCATCAGATCTATTGAATTTTAGCTGGAGTAGCGAGGATTCTAGCGACTCTATCGAGGGCCTTATATCGTGCCGAGGAGCCGTGTCTGGGTTGTCTTATCTCAACAAACGGAAAACGGCTCCGGTGATATTCATCAACAACCGGCTTGTCACATGCGAACCTCTCAGACGAGCTGTTGCTGCGACGTTTGGGGTCTTTTTGCCCAAAGGAATCTACCCCTTTGTTTACTTGAGTCTAAGCATCAACACCAATGATGTTGACGTCAATGTCCACCCCACCAAAAGTGAGGTGCGTTTCCTACACGAGGACGAAATTGTGCAGTTTGTGGCTGACAAGATTGCCGACGTATTGCTGGCAAACAACAAGTCGAGGACGTTTACTCAAAGTGTCTTGAAGCTGACGGGAAACTTGGACGGCGTTTCGACATCCATCAAGCCCTATCGCCAGGAAAATCGCTTGGTACGTGTCGATGCACTGCAACAGAAAATCAGCTCATTCATGAAAGCAGAAGATATTCCAGATACGAAGAGAACGCACGGCACAGTACAAGGACACGAGGTGGAAATTTTTGAGCCAAGCGAACGGAAAGAACCACCAGACATCGTGACCATTGAAGAGGACCAAATCGGCGACACAAAACGCCAGCAAGTCGCTGACGCTTCTGAATTAACCGAGAATGAGCATGTCTCCCTTGTCCAAGGTGACGATACGTTTATTGGAGTGGAAAGCGAGGTTGCACCTCTTCCGGAGGGCTCGCGCCGACCACCGCAAGTCAAGTACTCAAACTCTAACAAAACCTTCTCTCCTGTGGCTCTCGACAGTGTCAGAGAGCTCAAAGAGGAAATCACGAAGAAGGTTGATCGTCCTCTCACAAACGTGCTAAGTGGCTCGGTCTACGTGGGTATCGTGGATCCCGAAAAACGACTCTGCTGTTTTCAGTACGACGTAAAGTTGTTTCTCTGCGACTACGGCGCCGTACTCAACGAGTTTTTCTACCAACAGGCGGTGTCTAATTTTGGAAATTTCGGCACATACATTTTAGAACAGCCGGCGGAGCTCAAGCCACTCCTCTCTAAGCTCGCTGGATCGGACCTCCAGAACCCCGAAGTTGTTGTCAGCAAAGTGCAATCCATGAGTGAAATGTTGCAGGAGTATTTCAACATCGGAATTGAAAACGGCAAACTTGTGAATCTCCCGATTCTAGTCAAAAATGTTGTCCCGCCATTATCAAAGCTAGCACTCTTCATCTACAGACTAGGAACCAAAGTCAACTACGACAATGAGAAGGCATGTTTTGCCGATGTGCTGCGTCAGCTTGCGCTACTCTACATACCCGAGAAAATCGCCGCTGACGAAAAACAAAAGATTATCGAAAAAGAGGCCATCAGCGATCTCCTAGAATTTGTGCTTTTTCCCGCTATCCGCAAGTCTTTTTTGGCGCTGATGAATCTTGCATCCTCGATCGTGCAAGTTGCAGATCTTCCCGGGCTTTATCGAGTGTTCGAGAGATGCTGATTTCAGGAACATGATGCACAAAGCGGGCCAGATTCTGTTTTTCCCCCGTCGGCCATGCTTCTCTGTCATGTGATCGAGAAATTTCTGCTTTGGGCAGTCGTCCATATGAAGGAGTGCGCACTGGCAATATGTGGGGACGAACTTACACTAAGTCAACTTGACCATCTCCCAGCAGAAGAAAATCAACCCAACAATTGTAAACGTCTATGTCGGCCGAGGGAAATAACGGGGGTCCGCTCGCCACAGTGCTTAATTTGGGATCATTTCCCAAAGACGTTCTCGATTTCCAGGAACTGCAGGACTTGACTCGTCAAACCATCTTCTTGGATTACCAGTTGCACTTGCTTCTCCAGCGTGAGTTTGATGGGCTTTTATTCTCAAGAATCACCTCGAGCACCTCCGAATCTCTCATCGAGAAAGTCGACCAATTGATTGACTATGCCAAATCTATCGGCGCCAACTACTCTTCCACTAATCGGTCGTATGACGAAGATTTGTACCACGCGGTTCTTACTGCGCACTTGTATCACCTTGCAAATGATCTCAACGCCATGAAAGAGACTCTTTTGCTGTTTTCCTTGAGTGCTGTGGACTCGCCGTTGTCCTTCTATTTGACAGCCCGCTACAACGCTTTGCTAGGGTTTGTCGCTCCTGATACGTGGTACGAGTACTTGAAATCTTTCGTGAAATACGGGTGCAAGTCTCTGGTTGCGGCGAACCGCTGGATTGATGGCATTTTTGCTAACGTGCTCTTCCATCTTTCTAAACAAGGCAAATACCCGTTATCGTTCAAGCACATGCTTGAGCAAGAATTTGCTGACAATGTCACTGCCCTTGTGTCAATTCTGAATTTTTCTTTGCGTTCTGACTACGAGCGGTTCATTTTAAAGTCTTACCGGACCGACTATATCGTGTTCCTCACAGAGTTGCTCAATAGCAAGATCAAGAACAGAGGCAGTTTCCCGGATGCCAGCTCAGAGAATTCTGGAGAGCTTAATTTCGTTGACTCCTTGTATGAGACGTTGAATGATATCTCCGACCATCGGCCCGTGGTGAATTATTTTCTCAAGCCGAAGCTTTCCAAGAGGTATTTGATTTCTGTCGCAGAACTGTCTTTCCAGAATCAGACAGTGGTAGCAAATCTCATTCGGTCTTTGCTCGATTCGGATGAGTACGACGAAGCGTTGGCTGCATTCAAGACCTATATCAACTACGTGAAGAAGGATCAGGAACAGGATGGTGGAGTCATCGCGAACATCGTAGAGGTCATTGACATATACGCTTCGTGCATAGCCGCATTCAACCCGTCATCAAGCGTCATTTCACGTGCCAAAACGGGCGTGAAAAGATTCAAATACAACTCGCTTGCCGTGGTTATGGAAGACTTGGAGTTGCGAGTGGTCGAATTGTTGCTGTATCTTGATGACTTTACAGACATGGCCAAACTCAGCTATGATGAGCAGCTTGAGGCCTTTTCGGAGAACCGCTTACTGTTCTTGTACCATCGCTACAACACCAATTTGGTCATGGAGGACAAGGCCAAGCTCATCAGGGTGCTCTCCAAGGGTTGGTTTGCTTTGGGTCAGTATCACCAGTACAAGGCGACTTACGAGTCTGCCGATTCTACCCTGCTTGATGGCCACAGAAGCAATGTTTTGAAGTACAGCAAAAATTGCTTGATCATTAATCCCACTGGCAATCCAAAGTACTTGTTCCAGTACGCGTTGTCATTGGCTTATTCACAGCTTCTCGAGCCCGCCTTGAAACTTTGCAAGTTTATTCTTAAACGGTATCCGGAATCTTTTAAGTCGTGGAATTTGCTTGCCTTGTTATCACTGGCCGTAGAGCCCGAGACAGCGAAGGCGGCCGAGGGCAACAGCGACCGCGTATTGGATGAGTTAAAGGAGAACACCAAGGCAGATTCTGAGAAATACATTGATGACGCCTTGAATGTTGCTGGCATTTTCATCATGAAGAACAAGCAGCAGGATGTCACGTTGAGTGTTCAGACCAGATATGATATTTTGCAGCTCAAGATGACGCAAGTTGCGATCTTGGAGTCCCATTATGGCGTCCATCACATTTTAGATTCTATCACGGATGTGTTCAGCCTATACAGAGAACTTTTCAGCGACATCGAGATTTCTAGCAGTGCAGCCAAACCTCAAACCCACAGGAACGAAAGCAGATGGTCACACAGGCCTAGTGTGATCGACATCAAAGGACCAGACGTTGGTCGTCAATTGTCGATTCTGAAGGAGAAGAGTGCCGCAAAGGAGAAAATCAAAAGATTGTCCAAAGGGGACGGCTTGGTCAGAACTACCTCTAAGATCAGCAAGTCTGTGAATGCGAAACCCGCACCAGGCAAGCAGCTGCTGGAGCTCCTTATCTTGCAAGAGTTGTGGTTGTGGACGGCGTCCATTTACTCAAGGATGGGCATGTTGGACGAGGCTGAAGAATGTGTGGTGGAAGCAGAATCTGCTTATGAGCCAAACGTGCGGACGTTCACATTCCTTGGACTTTTGACTTCCGAAACTCGCAAGTTTCTCTCACTTCAGGAGTTTGAGAGGTCATTGGAGGCACTCCACTCCCCCCAGGAGACTTACAATCGCTCCGCATACGGACAGGTTCTTCTCGGCATGTGCAAGCTTTTCCTTGTCGATGACGATATTGGAAATTCGTTGTTCATCTCTCAAAAGGACTTGAATGCTGGCCTCTTGAGATTGAAGAACTACCTCCAAGGCTATTCTCTCTGCTGGCCTCACGGAAACAACAGCCCCGAAGTGTGGCACTACTTGGCGATGATCTACGAGAAATTCGACGACAAGCTTCTTTACACCAAGGCGATGTGGAGGTGTGTGGCACTTGCTACGAAGAGACCGGTTCGCAGCTTTGCCATTTGTGAGGGAATCTAAGATTGATGGTGTTTAATATTTGAGAAAACGACAAGCAAGTCCTGTGCTCTTGGATAGAAGCAGAGGATGAGAAGAAAAGGTGCAAATTGAAATAATCTGAACAAGAAACTGGAATATCACTAGATAGGACTGACATTCAAAAGCTGGATCAATTCCAGTCGTGGTAGAGCGCGTAGGGCCTAACATAAGATACGAAGGAAAGACAATTGAGCAGGAGCAAACATATTCACGGATGTGAAGCAATTCAATTTTCACGAAGAAATCATTTCTGTAAATCCCATACAAGATGGTCCGCACTACTTCATCACCCAAATCTCCCTCTCCTGCACACTTTTCATCATGGCCGAAGTAGTACCCCAGAAAGTCACCTACTGCGGTGTCTGCACGTTCCCTCCTGAGTACTGTGAATTCGGAGCTTCATTCAGAAGATGCAAGGAATGGCTTGCCGAAAATCATTCCGAGATGTTCGACAAACTCTACTCCGATGAGGCGCTAGCAAATGCTACGTCGACTCTCTCGGTGGAAAGAGAAGAAAAGATACATAAAGAATTGGAAAAGAAACAAGCCAAGGAAGAAAAGAAAATGGAGCGGGAGTTGCTCAAGAAAAAGCAATCCAAAGTGATTATCAAGCGTGTTGAGCGCAACCGCAGAAAACACATCATTTCCATCAGCGGGTTGGAGGTTTTCAACATTGACATGAAGAAGTTGGCTAAGACTTTTGCTTCTAAATTTGCTACTGGTGCCTCTGTCTCGAAAAATGCCGAGGGCAAGGAGGAAATTCATGTTCAGGGCGATGTCAGCGATGAAGCTAAGGCATACATTGAGAAATTGCTTGAGGAGCAAGGCATGAACGAGGTGAAGGTAGAGCAGATTGACGACAAGAAGAAGAAATCTGCCACCGCCGCCGCAGCTGAGACTCCTGGAGGCAAGACTCCTGGAGGAAAGAAGTAGATGACCACCAATTGTGGGTGATGGAAAAGTCGAAGACGTCGATAGAAATGGTGTGGTATCCGATGTCACGTGGGCGCTGGAACAGTGGGAATAATTGGAATATATTAATAAGATGACCGTGGGGTTCTGGTGTAGAAATGGCAATGCCGTGGCCGAATGAGAGAGTCAATTCAGTGCAGGTGGAGGCCAGATCGTGCTAAATATGAGTTGTTTCAAACCCAGTTGAATGCTTCGAGATATGAGTGTCATTGGTTGTTTTGGCATCACTCTGGCGGCATTCTGAATAGGCTAGTTCAGTTCCCGATCCATTACAGAACTCAGTCATACTTCAGTTTGTCCACCCACGAGATGTTGTACTCGTGGAAACCAGGCTGCTTTCTCATGACGCGGTATAGATGCGCTATTCTTCTTTTCGTATTGTACTTGTCTGTTTTCGAGCGCGTGAGTTTTTTGACGTGGTTGCCCAAACCGAAACCATTTCCGAGCCCCATGATCGCAAGATTTCCGTCGTTAACGTCCCCAGTCAAATGGCAACACATCTCGTAGAGCGTCACCAGAACATTGTACTCATGTCGAAACTGGTAAAACTCGCCCAAGCTATGAAGACTGATGCTCAATGCTGCGGTGTTGTCTTTTCCCCAGAACTTTTCGAGCTGCCTTTTGGAACCCGAAGGCTCATTTTCCACTGCTTTTGCGAAGGCCCCCTCGAGTTTTCGTATCACAAGCGCCAAACGTGCCGCCTTTCGGAAGTAGTTCACGATGAGTCCGTTCTCAAAATTGCTTTTGACGGTCTCATCGCGATTATACAGAAGAAGCCACTCGCCAAACATGGCAACTGCTAGCGGAAGACAGGGGTTCAGGCGATGGGCAAAGTCCGAGAATTTCTGAAATAGCTCGGGACGCCAGATATTCTTGCTGTCCAGATAAAGCGCAAGAATATCCTCGAGAGCATCAATCTGCGGTCTGGCTTCGTCTAGATAATGTTTGGTAGAAAACGACGGAGGTTTGTGAAAGCCCTCGAGGTTGGAGAACCGCGGTTCGCCCAATTCGTAGCTAGATGCTCCTAGAAAGGAAAGGAGGCTCGCGTAATCTGGAAGAACGTTGCTGATTCTGTCCCCAAAGAGGAACGTTTCTGCTGCCGCCTCCCAATCGAACTCGATTCCGCGCCCTTTCTCATAGTTATAGTAGTTTTTGCTCAAGCGCACACACAAGTCCAGCACTACCTGACTTTCACTATCGGGGTCGACAGGATCTCCAATCTGGCTCTTGTCGGACCCCCGGGAATGGCTGTGCTTTCTTAGTAGTCCCCGGATCTTCCCGAATCTCTGTCCATGTTCAGGCTCAGCTTTCTCCGTCAACGGCGCCTGGATACTCTGAAGATCGACGTCGTTGCTGAACTCAGACATCGACGAAAATGCCGACACAAACGTCGACACGGAGTCTCGGGATCTGGCGCCGGATGAGGAGTTATGGAAATGGTCACGTGACGAGAGACTGGCACCTTGGCCTTCAGCGGCGCCCTCCGCAAGATGCACCGAGATCTCAGGGACCACGAGGTTTTCGCGCGACTCGGCTAAGTACTCATTGAGCACCAGCTCCAGATACAACGACATGGAACGACCAGCGACAGGGCGAAAGGTTCTGGAACGCGTGAAACATGTGGGGTTGCGGGAGGTACGGGTGTAGTATGGATCTAGACGAGGAAAGCGGTGGCCCAGCGTAAAAAATGCAGAAAGTTTGTATGGAGGTGGAGGCTGCAGGATTGCGTCTGTGATTCGCCTCGGTGAATGTGGCCTCTGCGATGAATTGTGGCATTAAGCGTCGGTGGACCCTGCGATGAAGCCGGCGCTCTAATGGCAAAAATAGGATAGATTTGCGAATTGTAGGACATCGGGCCCAACCCGCAACGAGACCAGCTCGACTTGCAGAAGCAGGCCCCGTCAAATTGCAATGCAGCGGCGAGCCAGTCAACGTGTTGTCTGCAATTGCAAGTCGGGAGCTGCCGAGTTTTCTTTCTGCGCACAACGCTCACACACCTCCACGCATTCGTGCATTTTCTATCAGCTTCATGTTCTCGGGGGCACCCGCCGATGTCCATGATAGGTGCCATCGAATGTTCAACACTCAATTCTGGCAAACTATAGATTTTGTTTCCTCGCGGTGCTCCACTAATATTCACAGTAGCATCTTCAGGATGGTTGGTACCTTGTCTTTGTCTCCAGTTTTGTACGACCTGCCTTCTGCGTTCTGCTCGTCAAAAGTCGGCCCCAGCATCAACGGCTCCTGGATCAGAGCCTGTTCTCGCAGGATTAACTCGTTTTTAGGCTCAATCATGGGCATGAGAGGGCTATTCCTGTAAGATGGAGGATTCGACATCCGCTCTAGAGAAAGCGACAGAACACCAGCAAAGTTGCCGGTCATCACGGGAGGAAACTTTTGTTCTCGCTCTCTTTCTGAGTCTGGCCGAATGTCGGAATTGGCCGCCATCTCTGGCCCTCGTATTGGGATCATGTACACTGCTTGCCCGTCCATGGCCATTGGAACCGCGCCGGACATCGGAGTACCTACCGGAACAGAACCATCTGCAAAAACTACAGGCTGCATCATAGGTGGCACTACCGATCCCATCAGAGAGACCGGAGCCACTGGGCCAGTTCCCATGATCGGGTTCATGACTTGCACCTGCTGGTACGCCACCGGATAATGAACCACCGGCCCATAGGGAGCACCAACAAGCTGCTGAGCCACCATCGGTGCCGTATCCGGTGGTGGCTGGTTCGGAGGTGGCGCCTGCATGTAAATAGGATAAAACTGGGAGGCTTGGCCCGGTGGAAGGTATGGCTCTGGCTGATCAGGTGGTTTTTGCAACTCCTCTTTATCGTGGCGTAGACTCTGGTTGAACTGCGCCATTCGGAGCGCATTTCGGGCCGGGGCATCTAAGTTCAAATAAGCACAATGAAGCTTGCCCTTGACGCAGTTACTACACTGCGGGAGGCTCTCGTCGCACTTGATCCGGCGTTTCTTACAGGTGCCGCAGCCCAAATGGGAGTTGCGGTGCTTTCTTCGCAGGTTTTTCTTGCGTCTCACGTCATCATCCGGTAGTGACTCGTCATGCGAGGTGTACTTCGGCAGTACCACTTCGTCGGACGCTTTAGGCGAGTCGCCACCTGTAGATTCTTCCTTTTTCCGGGGTGGCAACGGGTTTCGGAGTGCTTGGTTGAATACGTCCATGGGGTACAAGGAATGACGGGGGGGATGTTAAGTTGAGGGGAGGTGGTGACCCGGCGGGAAAGAGGGCGGAAGCGAAATAAGGACAACAGCGCGTTGTTTGGTTTTGTGGATATGAATTTTGATATTGTTTTGGAAATGGAGCCAACCAGGGCAATACGAATTTGAAAGCGATTGGAGCACCGAGGTTGTATAACGACAAATCCAAAGGGGCCAGACCGGTTTAGGGAGCAGGAAATGTAATGGAGGGTCAAATAAAAGTTGGCACGCTAGTTAATGACGTTGAAACAGCGAGACTTCGGGACTACACCAGATTGGCGTAAAAAGAAGGGTGTTGACAACTTGGATAAAATCACGGGTCGCAGAATGCACCTAATGCGGATGCCTGCAGGCATTTACGATACTTAGCAGCAGGAGCAAAAATAAAACGCCACGCAACGGGGGGTAAACGTTAACACAGCAAATTCAATCAATTCTGCAGCGAGTGTGCTATTCTAGACATGGAATTGTTCCGGTGCCTTGATGGGGACCTTGCGTCGAAAGCGTCTAGTTACTCGCCGACACATTCCTCCCCACACGCATGAATCTGTCCTGCACACCATACCGCATATACGGTGGCCTCTCATTCCCCGATCCGACTGTCAAAGTGCCATTTCAGGAACCGAAATTGGCCAGAGTGGCTAAACTGCTAACGAACTCAGGTACCTAAGGTACGGCAGATAACTAGGAATAAGCCCGGAATTTACCCCAATGGAACAGTTATCCCTCGCCTCGGATGCGGTGTTCTGCGTTGTGGGGACCTTCCTCGTATTTTGAGGCGCCCGCCATGCGTTTCCCCGAATCTCATCGGCCGGTTTTCTGCTCGCGCTGCAGAGACACTTCACCGACAGCAAGCTTGTGCATGAAACACTTCTCACGCCGTTCACACTTGCGTTGATTTTTACGTTTTTGAGAGCTGAATTCGCAACATATCACCCCATCGAATTGTTGCCAGGAAACGCCCAAACCCGGTACTGCAGCTTATCGCATTTTATCCGCTGCCCCTGCAGAAACTCGGGCTGCCGTGCGGAATACGACCAATAAAACTTCACAACGGCCTCGTGTAAAATTAAATCACCTAGATTGCTGCGCGGCCGGGTTTCTTTATGATTCAGCTTTGGCGGGAAACGCCGCCCACACCATTTTTGTATTTTCCACCCGATTTGGTGGCCAACGGCGCTAACTGCATGCTTTTCTTCGGTTCGGCACAAAAGTGTCGGTTTAGCGCACAAGTTGATATTTAACCGCCCAAATTTGCAGAACACCGCCCAGTATCCAGCTGCAGCCAGGGCTAACTTACCGAGCATGGGATATCTCGCTCTATTTGTAGCTGGGATGATAGTAATCGGTAGTTTATTATAGAAGTGGCAACCTCTGCGAAAGACCACCCTCATTTTCACCGTCCTCTCCGACTATGGAATTTTGCTCGGAGATGGACGGTACGAATAGGACGGTCATTACACTTACGAGGTTGCGGGGTGAACTATCAGCAGCGCGCCAGGTTTGATGGGGCAATCAATACCCTTAGCACTTTTCGGGAAGCAAATCAAACCCGCCGGTAAGTAGGCCAATTCTCGAGTTCTTAACTCAATCCATGACTATCCACCACATTGGCAGAGCAGCTGAAGGTAATGATCGTTTCGAGTATCACAAGTGCATTCACGATTCGGCCATAAAGACTCTTGCTCTTTATGGATAAGAGAATTCACTTTTGCTGCGAAATGCGTCCAACATAAAACGCGGGCACCTCAGTGTCATCCTCGTACTTTAGTGTTCTCGTATATCCTCGCGGCTGGGCGCCTTTTCGGTGCCAGGAAGATACGACTGGTCAAACCGTCCCATTCGCCGATTCCACCACTTTTTGCGCTGATCCAGTTTCGATATCTCCTCCATGTATAGCAGGTGGTCATTGTCGTCATCGTCATCGTCCTTCTTCGTCATCTCAAACACATATCGACCATCCTTTGCCATGACGTCGTACTTCTCTCCCTGATGCAAGTCCTTCAACACGAGCTCTCGTGTTCTACCCAAAGACTCAATCGCCGCCACACGCTCAGTCGTCTCAAGAAGCAACTCATCAAAATGAGGCTGTGATGCAATTTCATGGAATGCCCGCATCATCGGCACCGAATCTGCTCGAACTCTGGAGTCGGAGTCAACGGTGAAGATGTTAAGATTGTCGTATTGCTGAATATAATCGGGTCGGGTCATCACCTGGCGAGATCGCCAGAGGGGAAGTTCGGGAAGATGATGATCTTTGAAAGTATCTTTGGTATCTGGGGACGACTTGGAGATTAACGTATTCATCCGCATCCGATCCATCTCTACAAACTCACGCATTAGGAGCATGGCGCTGGTGGAAAACTTTCCAAACTCCATGACATCGTCATCCATATCCTCACCAAGTAAACCACACTGGTTGAGAAACCAAGTCTTTTCTCGATCGATGATCTCATGACAGGCACGGAATGTGTCTTTGTGCCTCGCAACCTGGCTGATATGCTGTGGTCTTCCACCAATAAGATCGTAAACCAGGTGACATTGCTCGTCCAGGAGTGATAGGTCAGGGAACTTCGAAGGCGGAAAGAATTTTCCTCGAATAAACTTTAAAACTTTCACCGTCTCGCGCCGATTAAAATCCCGCACGTGCACCAATTCTAGCCGAGTTCCTAGCCGTTTGAGCTTCTCGTATACCCAGTAGTCATCGCTATTGAAAACAATGGTGACGAGCTCGTTTCCACTGAGACTTTCAGCCTTCTGCTGAAGGAGCTCAAGCAATTTCACGCCTTCTTCGTTTTCCTTGATGAGGTGCAGGTTATTGATAATGATCACCAAGGGTTTCTCGTTGCGGATGCGCCGTTGAATAGCTAATTCTTCGAGTTTGTTGAATGCCCTCTCGATGTCAAGTAGCGCCGTTGTTTCACGAGGCCCACGAATGCTGAACAAAGAACCGATGTAGTCCTCATTGAAGGCATAATTGAGAGCACGTCCCAACCTGATTCGAAAGATTTCAGGGTCAGCATGGGCATCAAAGACAGCCACATTACTTCCTCCCGTTTTCTTCATAGCCTCCATGATAAGCGTCGTTTTCCCCGTTCCCTTCTCTCCAACCACAAGGTAGTAACGGCCTAGGATTTTCCCGTTAACGATGTCGTCTAGAAGTTGCTGCTGGGGTCTTGTTACCCACAACAGCAGAAGATCGTCACTACCAGTTTCATCATGGTCGCTCTGCTTATTGGTTTTTTTGTGGAGGGCAAGCTGGTATGCCGGGTCACCACTCTGAAACGCCTCATCCATTTTGGTGAGCACAAGGGTGTTGTAGTTCCGATGGTAGAGCAAGCCGGTCAAGCCAAGGACTCCGAGGGAGCTGACGGTGATGCCAATGGTTTCAAGACATTTGAAAAGAAATCGCGTAAAGCGCTCGAAGTAATCCTGGAATCGAGACTTTTGTTCCTCTTCCTCTTCCTCGTGTTTAAGTTGCTCTAGCTCTTTATCATCTTCGTCCTCCTTTTGCTCTTTCTCGACATCGTTGTTGTTTCCGTTACCATTGTTGTTGTTTCCAGGAGGAGAATTCCCTCCTGAAGGGCCCGTCTCTGGAGCTTTATGGCCGGCGATTTCCGCAACTCCAGTTGATCTCTCAATTGTCATCTTGTGAGGACCGTTGTCGTCATCCTTGTGCTTCTCGTCCTTCAATTTCTTTGTGATCACCTGTTTTTCTTTGATAAGGCGTTTTGTTTGCTTCTTGAGCCGATCGTTCTTCTCGTCGGTTTCATCATCTGCCAATTCTTCCAACACATCAAAGGGAAGAAATGGATTGATCCTTAAACAGGAAGTTGGTGAGAAATTCCTCACACATTGTCTCCGTAAAGGCGAAATAAAGCAGGCTCTGAAGGGCCTGACACGTCTTAACATCGCATCGATAAGATATGGGAAAGCGTGTGAGTTATATGCAGACCGAAATCACGAAAGATCAAATCCGGAGTGGGCGCTGATGGCATAAAGCAATTTTTCGCGGAGCAATTTCTTGTCTTTATAATCCGGAAGCTTGAGCAAATTCACGCAAGTCGATGCTGTGGGTAAGCGGCGTGGGTCACCTGAGTTTTGGATGCCAAAGTTCGGATAGAGAGCTCCAAACCCGAGAAGTGGAGCTCGAGAAACAGAGGTAACAAATCGAATAAGATCACAGCGTTCTTGCAGCAGCATCTCATCCACAACCTCCCAGAACAACGCCACCGTAGTGTCGTCATCAAAATAGCCACCGTATTTGACATTGGCTTTCCAGTCCTTAATGTCAACATCGTTGCCCCCAGAAATAAGCATTTGAAGCTCACGAGGATCAAACATCCGAAGCCACGATGCATTGATGAGGTCATAAAGACCTTCAAGGAAGTATTTTGTCTGGATCGCTAAGGACTTATTGAGCTTGAAATTGGCAATCGCGTGGATGTAATTGAGTCGGTTGGAAGCAGATAAGGACGTCGACTCGCCGCCTGGAACCAAATCAAACGAATAGGCCGCCCCGTCAATCTCTTCTATGTTGGTAAAATTCATATCCAACTCGTCAAGCTGCTCGTCCGAGAACTGGAGCAACTTGATTAAGTTGACAAACAATTCGTGGTCGAGGGAGCTGAGATCGTTGACAGAGCTCTTTTCTGCCACGTTTGCCGAGGTCCATTTCGACAAGAAAAACGGCGCAAATCCGACGTCAATCAAGATGCCCTCATATAAACATTTGCCCACGATCATGCCAACAAAGCGAAGATACAAAAGCCGGAGCTGTTGAGTGTCAAGATCCACTTTTCTCGATATTTTGAGGAAGATGTCATTATTGGGGTAGACCTCATTATTGACGGTTTCCTTAAATAAGTGGAGCTCGTTTTCTGGGCTGAATACCTCTCTAACAACGTCCGTGAGAAATTCTTTAGTGAGGCCGCCACCATCAACTCCCGCTTCGGGCCCGTGCTCGTTGTGAAACTGGATCATGAGTTTGTTCTTGAATAGTGGCCCCTGCGTATGGTAGCTATCGAAAGCGTCAACTAGCACAGCGTCCCTGTGAATATCGGCTTTAAGTTTAGACTCGAGTTCTCCTGCAAAGAATAATCGCTCCTCGTTGGAGTAGTTCTTCCTATCGAACTCGATAAGACCTTGAAACACCTTGACTCTGTCCGTGAAATCGACGAAAAATGGAGTTTCACGGAGAACCTGAACTTTCGCGAGCGCATCTGAACTAGAAAGACCAGGGTGTTTCCTTGATGGTGTTTCATCGTCCAGATCCAGAGACTGAGCAGCAACCATACTGGCAAGCATAGAGTCGACGTTGAAAGTTATTCTTTTAAGGCGCCAGAAGTGAGCTGGGAAAACCTTGACACGCCCATTTTTGGAATAAATCTGATTCAACAACAGAATTGATGCCGAGGCGAGTTTGGCAAGCTTAGCACCGAAAGCAGTATCGTGGCGGCGGAATACAAGGGTGAGCAGAAAGATCTTCAAAAACCCCGAAAACGCCACAAAAGCTTGTTTGCTGAACCTGTTGTCATCAAAAGTTTCAATGTCGTTGGCGACAATCAACCAGTACGAGAGAAGTTGCTCGTAAGCATAGAGACTATCCCAGAAAAAGCCAGCAGCCTCGAGTGACAACACATTAAGAAGCTGAGAGTGGTCCATTATATCGTCTGTCTTGCTCAACTCTGTAAATATCTGATAAATCGGACTCATCTCTAAGACCCCGAATAGCCACAGCGGAACCCCCGGCGTCAACGTCATAATCATGCAAATTTTAGTGCCCGCCTGCGGAAACATGCGCATGAGAGACGCTAGGAACACCATGTGCCGATTCTGAAGTTCGGGTGTTGTAGACGTCTGGAGCAGGGAAAGTGCTCGATTTAAATAGACCAGCGTGTAGAGCTGCAGCAAGAGGTTGGCGGCTTCACTAGAAACGGCAATGGAACCGTCAGCTTCGTCATCTTCCGAACGGGAAATCGCCGTTCCGATGGTGGAGAGAACGGTCACGTGCACTATGTAGTCGTCGGGACGGAATTCGCCCTGAATCCGGATGATGTTGGCAAGCAAAGAGATCTTTCGTACTTCCAGGAGGTTTTGCACGCATCCTTCAGTGGCCAGAATCGTGTCCCGTATCGTTGCCAGCCATTGCGAATTGGGGCTCAATGCAGATAACGGAACTGAGGCAAGAAACTCCACAAACGCAGCGCACGAGTCTTCAATATTGACAAAAAATGCAACTTTGAGCACCCTCGGGTCGGCCAGGGGAAGCTGTTCCTGGAGCAACCCAAGAATTCCGCCTCCAGATTTACCGATAGGAAATCTCGGTTCGGTGGCAAGGCTGTCGAGCCCGGAAAGAGCCAATTGAGAGCCTCGGTTCTGTCTTAGTGCCCTAACTAGGAATTCAAAGACACATGATTTGCAGAATTCGTCTATACCCCCGAGTGAGTCCACCACAAGTGGTAGTAGTTCGTGTACTAGAGATCTGGAGCCGTGGCGGGAGATGAACCGCACGGCAATTCCATATCTTTGATCTTCAGGAGTAAGACTTCTGGATAGTATTTCTTGGGCCAATATTTCGGCTTCGTTTTGCAATACTAAGGATCGGGAAACATAGGAATGTATAACCTCTGCGGCACGTTCTCTGAGGCGAGCGCTTTCACGGTCCTTTCTTTCTTGGCGAGATCGTTCGAGAAAATTGCCCTTCTGGGCTTCTCGGCGATCGCCGAGGTTGACTACTCTTCGTTTTGTAGATCCAGAGAAGTTAAGCATGGTGGTGTACGGATGGGAGCGGGTAGTAGGTGTAGGAATGTGGTAGAAGAGCACGAACAAAGGAAGTGCGATGATGAATTCTAAATCTAAACAAGCAAGACGCAAAATCACGGGAACGTGGCCAGTACCGGGATTTCTAAGATTTTCCACACCCAAACTGGCACCAACTTCGTAACTAAGACGTACGAATCACCTGACCCACGGCTGTTGATTGTAATTGTTTCTGCCCCATGATATTTCTTCGCCTTTTCTAGCAACCTCCCGGATATCCTTGTAGATGCCACGGCATTTGGCCTCTCTGGCAATCGGTGCCAGGCACTTTCATACTGCAACAGTACAGCTCTCGAGGTAACTGGAGGCAAAATCGATAGTTGCCTACTCAAGCAAGTCCTTCAAGTGTCCCAATGACTCAACAACAAAACTGGGCACTGTAGAGACGTCAGCAGAAGCTAGACTGCCGTTTTCAATATCGTGCCGCTTGGTGCCGCCGCTCAATACCAAGAGCGAACTCTTGCCTCCTCCAAGATCACCGTCGTTGCCAAATTTGATATCTGTGTATAGCGTATCACCAACCATAACGGTCTTCTCTCTGTCGAATCCAGTACTCTCCAAGATCGAATCGAGTAAGATCTGCGCCGGCTTTCCAACCTCTATAAAATCACGGTCAGCCGTGTACTTCATAAAATACACCACAGAGCCTCCCGCGGGAAGAATCCGGCCATTAAGTCCAGGATATGTCCGGTCAATGTTGGTACCTATGAACGGGAGACTTTTGCGTTCATGGAGAAGATACTGCACTGTAGTGGAAATCCTCAAGTAGTTCAATTTCTTCGTGGAGCCAACCACCACGGCTCTGACTTCCGGATCCACCTCTAAAAGCGGGTGATTGGGATCCCATTCGTCGTCTAGCCGAACATCCGTGCCTCCCACGGGAATGTAGCCGGCTTCTTCAAGCTCGTGTTCAATTCCTTCATCTCCCAAAACCCAGACCTTGGACTTCTTGGGGATGCCAAGATGAGTATCAAGGACAAGCGCTGCGGAGTACGAAGTCGGGAAAATCTGGTCCTTGGTGATATTTTTGAAGCCGAGCTTGCGGAATTTCTTGATGTAATTGCTTCTAGAGACAGACAGATTGTTGGTGACAAAGGCGTATGTAATGCCATTCTTGGTTAGGTGGTCTAGAAGCTCAATTGTGCCGGGAACAACGTCCTGGTCAAGCCAGACTACACCATCACAGTCAAATAAGAAATGCTTGTATGATGAGACAAAACTGTGGGCATCAGCCGGAGACGTTATGCGTTTCATGGGTAGCTGATAGTGATAGCAAAATGCAGGTAGTAGGCAGGATTGAGGCAAGCAGAGCAGTAGGATGGTGAGTCAGAAACGCGGGAACGGGACAAATAAAAATAGAATCACAACTTGAGTAGTTATTCAATTGATACTCCGGAAGAGCATATGGAACAATGAGTGAGTCCGTCGCTTTCTCGATGTGGACATTGTCTCCGGTGAAATTGATAAAGTACATCCAGAGGTAGCCATTGGATGTTGACGGCAATATTGTTGCTGATCCAGCGGTAAGCAAAGGCCCAGAATAAATGCAGCTGAGGAACAGTGCAAAGTACGCAGCATACGTAAAGCGTCCTGCGGTCAAGAACTTGAATCGTCCGCCAACGCCTTAATAAGCTTCATCCTTGGCTGAATTTTGCAACCACACCAAAACTAAAGCTCCAGCAAAGCTATACCGCCTTCCGCTCTGCGTTGCAACTCCCAAATCCAGAAAGCAGCGTCATCTACCAGGTTATCTTCGATGGCCTCTCGTAGTCCAGGCAACGACTGACCCGCATATCCAGTGTATCTACCACTGGCATAGATCAAATGGCGGAACCACGATCTGCCGTTGAGGCCACGGTCACAGAGCATCATGGTTTCCATCAACGAAGTTCTGAGGTTGGAAAGGGTCAAACGCGCCACACGTTTAACACGACCAAAGGCTGTTGAAGAAGTGAAAAGTTCGTCTTGAGCTCGCGCCTGTCGTGCCTGGCTTTTGGCGGCCGCCTTGGCCATCTCGTCAAGAGCAGCTTCCGTTTTTTTGACTAGCACAGTGAAATCCTCGGTGTTCTCGCCGACGACAACTTTTTGGTGATACCATTGCATGGGAATACTTTTGAGAGCATCCTTGAAGTAGCCCCTAATTTCTGACGCATACCTTGCAATGTCGAGCGGAACATATTCCGGCCCAGCTATTCCCAAAATGATCTGGCCAAGATACCTCGAGATCACGTTGTGGTAGACAAATCCAGGATCTGTGAATGTCTCCATCCAATAGAACGAGTCGTAGTTCAGATGGTACTGATAGATAGGATCGGTGGCGGGGTTGCATACGAAACCGAGGTCAAAAGAAGGCACGCCCAAGTGCTCAAGAAACACAGTGTAGTCGGAGCCGCTGCCTAGGATGTCCACTTGGCCTTTGAATGGGCCCTTGTCGTAATGTTCGTAGAGCGATCCCCCCTTAGGGTGCTGAACGGCTTTCGCAATCTGCAACATGATGGTCAGCAAAGACGGCGATGCCTGCAAAAGCAACGTGTTACCTGTGACTGCTGAGTCGAGATTAAGATAGGCTACCACGGAATTCTTGACCCATTTGGCGTGGTCTTCGGCCCATTCTGTGGAGCCCAAGAGGCCCGGTTCTTCGCCATCCCAAGAAGCGAAAAGGATTGTTCTGTAAGGCACAAAGCCGGCCTTTGTCGCATTCTGCAACGCACGCATGATCTCCAAAATGACTGCAGATCCAGAGTTCGGGTCGCCGGCGCCGCCGGTAATCCACGCATCTCGATGGTTTCCAACCACAACCACCTCCTCTCGCTTGAGTCCCGGAATCTCGCCCAACACGTTCTCAATGCGCTTGATCCCGTATTTCTGTTTGTTGTAGAGAT
This sequence comes from Hermanozyma aechmeae, assembly GCA_030583085.1. Taxonomy (NCBI): domain Eukaryota; kingdom Fungi; phylum Ascomycota; class Pichiomycetes; order Serinales; family Metschnikowiaceae; genus Hermanozyma; species Hermanozyma aechmeae. The sequence goes on along the minus strand of JAJMHA010000022.1, from coordinate 143,907 downwards.
TCAACAAGGGCGACGAAACCGGCGACTTTTTAGCCAGGAGCCCGATGTGGTAGTCGTAGCCCGGAAGTTTACCGACCCAGTCGGGTCCGAGAGACGACGCAGCCACGCCGGTACCGTTAATTTTCTCCAAAATGGGAAGAATGTCGCGATAGCTGACTGGCAAACTTGGAATGCGCGGCGTGGTGACGTAAGGATCCGTTCTGTTGACTCCGGGTTTAGAGGCATATCCCGGGGTAGTGGGGTCACCCGGGCCGTAGGAAAGATACATGACAGATCCGCGCTCAACACTGGACTCTTGCCGCGCCGGACCGTGTGGGTACTGCTTATACCCGTTCTGGGGAGTGAATTCTCCGTCGTCGCCCGGGTCAGAGTACATCACCACACCCACCACACCATGTTCCTGCGCAAATTTAACCTTAAGCCCGCGGTATATTAATCCATACCGCACGATGGCAATTTTGCCGGTCATGTTGAGCCCAAGCTCGTGAAGTTTGGCAAAATCCAGCACCCGGCCGTAGTTGGCATAGAAGTAGGTGCTGGTCACGTTACCGCTGGCCGAATAGCCATGGAACGTGGGGACCGTGTCGCCTCCAGAGGTGGGGTCCTCGGCTAGCACGTCCTCCTTGAGCAGGGCCTCGTAGATTACACTGAAGTCGGAGTCCAAGAGCCGAAGCGCATGGTCCTCGGGCTCGTTAATGTACACGTCATACGGTTCGGTGCGCACGTGCTTGAGACCGTACTCCTTGAATTTGGCCTGTGTCCATTCCACGAGGCCGTGATTTTGGCCCAGAAGATGTTGTTCGTGCGTGTACTTATAGGACCAATTCCTGGCGAGATTGGAGGACTCGAGAACAGAAACAAGCAGCTCCTGGGCCTGAGTCGTGGTCAATTTCAGCGGTGACTTGCCTGTCACCACGAACACAACGCCGAAGTCGTGGATGCCCAGGATGAACGTGGCGACCACCAACGCCACAAGAGAGGCACCAAAAACGAAGATAAACACAAATCGAGCGACCCACCATTTCCGCGGCATATGCACACGTCTAGTCTCTGTCTCCACATGGCTCTCCGAGAGCGTGAGGAGGGGCTGCGTGGGGTCCAGAGACATGTTTAAGGTGAGAAATAGTGGGACTATGTCGCGACGATAAGAGGAGGAGGCGAAACGGGCAACGCGGAAAAAGAACAGGGCAGCAAATGGAGAAGGGGGTGGAATCTGGATTTGATGCAATTTGGCGATGACGATTTCTGAAGGTGAATAGTTTCAATTGTTCACGGATTGCCCACCACACGTCGTGACGTCTGGTGTTTTGATCTACTGTTATCTTGCATGGTGCGGAATTACGAGACAGATTGACATGGCGATTTTAAAACAGAAGCAACGAGAAAGAAAACCCGGGGAGAAACTAAAGGCCCTTGAACTGAAAACGGGAGCCTGTTGCCTGTAGCTGGTCGGTTGTGAAGAAACGGGACTGTAGTGGTTGGCGACTGCACCTAGTGGCGATAAGCGTGGGGCCATTGCAATTCAGAGATCGGGCCGGACCGAAGAATAGAGAATCCAATATGGTAATTTGGAGACTTTGCAGGTGAATTAACAATTCTACAGAATTGGGGCTTTCCAGTAGCGTCGGAGTGCAGAATTGACGCTACTCCAGCAGACTTAACGCATTGGTGGTCTATTCAGCTAAGTCGTAGCCTGCTGTTCCGGATATTTTCAAACGACAAGTCACTCTTGAAGACCGAAACCAGCTCCATTTTGTTCTCTTGCATTTCGTCACTTCACATCACCAACTACTCATCGCATCTCATCTTCCTGCATCTTCAATGACAGAGAAGCCAAACCCACTATCGCCGGCGCCGGCTGCCCAAGACGGCGAAAAGAAACCCAAGCAGAGGAAAACGCAGCTGCACGAAGAGTTTCAGGCCCAGAAACAACAGTTTGAATCCACCGGCCCCCGCATCCACACCGAGAACTGGCTCTACCAAGAAACCCATCTCCAGAATCTAGACCCTAAAAGCAAAACCGACCGAGTTCACATTCTCCACGCATGTGAAAAAGCTTACTTCATGAAAGACTACCTGAAATGCTTGGAGTTGGTGAAAATTGGCGAGGCAGCGTTTGGGGTGACGGAAGGCTCCGAGGAAAGCCACAAGAGCGAGTTTGCGAGTGCAGGAAAAAAGACCAAGAAGAGCTCCAAGGTCGAACGGCATGTTGTTGAACTTCTAAAAATCAAGGACGCCTGCTTGGCGAGACTTGGCCACGCTGAGGCGAAAGATACACCAGACGGAATCAACAACGTTGAGGTGTCTAATACGCTAGAAGGACTTAGCATACTGGAAGACTCAGGCACTCTGAAATAGCAGGAATAATCTGATTTCCGCTTGGAAGAATACTCTTGTGGAGAACGCCGCACTTTTATGATCCGATTGCAGACGTCGCTTGAATTCGCCAGCTGGTGGCCTTTTTCAGACTGGAACTGAAGAGGGCATATCCGCTACCCGGGCCGAATTCAACACTGGCTAGTCGCCTAGATCGAGTGGTGGATTCCAGTTGGATCTGAAGGCTAACTGTCCTTTCCTGAAAACCAGCCCGGTGGCAATTCCATAGCACGCAAATAATGATCCAGAACACACCATAACTATTTCCAAGCCCGTAGTCTTCGCCCATTCGTGGCTGAGTTCCCCATCTGAATTTCTCAGTGTTCCAGTGAAATTTCTCTCTACTTGTTGAGCCAGATCCGTACCTCAAGCGTAGCGGCTTGTCTGCTTCGGTACGCCGATTCGTCATCCGATTCGTCATCCTTGCATCCCAAACCCAGAGACGTCTTGATCTCATCCATCACCAGTTGGGTTCCGGTGATGATGTCTACTTTGTAGCCTTGTTTTAGCTGGTAGGTCAGCGCCAATGACATGGCCAAGTCGATTGCTCGACCCATCGCTTTGATAGTGAAGAATTTCACTCGGGCATAGGGGCCTCGTTGGTATTTGGCGGTCTGTTTCAGTGTGAGTTTTTCAAGCTGCTTGTTGATGCGCTTGAAAGCTGCGACATACGGCGTGGACGATTTCAAGAGAAACGTGACTTCGCGATCTGTGACAGTTCGGAGTTTTGTGTCTGGAGCATGTCGTATTAGAGTCTTGGACATTGGGGAAGAGATGGAGGCTACGTGCAGGAAGCTGGCGGCACCATAAGCACATACAGTGGAAAAACGGAATTCTGTGGGTGAAGTGGCACTTCTGTGAAGCTGCCTTCTCTTCTGCCTCGAGAAGCTGATATATTTTGGTCTTTCTGTGTTTTGTTCTTGATGTCCCGTTTCGCTCCACGGTTTCTCACTACTCCACCTTATCTCCAGCATCAACACACGCGTCGCGAATATGGCGAAACGGCCACGTGACGAGCCAGCTGGTCTGGCTAAACGATGGCAGCATAATCAGATTCATTCCGCAGCACACACCAGGACTGTCAACATGATGATTGAGGCCGCACGATCCCAGCTGGTGACAAGTCAGAGTGACGAAAATTCTGAGCCAGAGGAGACGTTTGTGCCCAGTCAAAAACCGTTCTGGCCGCAAATTACTCGCATCAGAACCACCTAGGCAGCTAGATAATGCTGAAAATGGCGGTGTTCAGAATCGAGAATGACGTCCCCGACTGAACATCGACTTGCGATGGATGCGTTTGGCGGTGGGTAGATAAATTCAGCAGTGGATGGTTTTGTTATAGCAGTTGCCTAAAACTGCAATACTATCAAGGCGAGAGGAGATCTATGAACCAAGATCTGAGGCGCTTTGAGTTAACAATAACATCTCACTTTCTGCCCACGCAAGCAACGTGTACAGGAGGCTCCATGCCAGTAATGGCTAACTGAACATTACAAGTGGTGAAAAGAGAACGTGACCGGCCACCAAAACCACCCGCCTACGCTCTACCACACCCCACCACTCTACACCACGTTCCCCGCACTCACACTGCTATTCCTAGATTTATTCCTATGCCAAATACCACGCTCGTTATGCTGAGAACCGGCTCCCAGCGCCTCAGTGTACACTGCGGCCCTTTCTTCTCGCCTTCAAGGCGACCTTCACCTTCTGGGCTTCTGTTTCGGAGTCGCTTTCCACATCCATTTCCGAATCCTCTGCCACTTCTTCGTCCAGGTCCTCTTGCTCTTCTTCGTCCTCTTCCTCCATGGCAGCTTCCTCCTTCTCTGCTCTGCGAGCAGCCTTGTCGGCCTTTCTGGCCAACTCCACGTCTCTCATCCGGAGCAACTCGGGATGCTTCTCCACGATCTTCTTGTCGGCAGCAATCTGTCTCTCCTTGTTTCCTCTCATTCTGTTCTTGTAGAATGCTCTTTCTCTCTTCTGTCTGATTTCCTCTATTCTCGACATCGCCTTCAACGTGGTGGCCACCAACTCACGGTTGTATCTGACTGGCACGTTTCTCTTGGCAGCGAAAGTCAATGTAGAGTCCACCACAAGCTCCTTGCCGGCAGCCTTTCTGAATGCTTTGGTCCATCTCAATTTACGAGGGTTTCTTCTCTGCTTGAAGGCCTTGTGGCACTTGCCTCGGCAGAAACGGAACTCCTTGGCGTCGTTTCTCACGAACATGATGCCCTTACTGGGATACACGGGCGACGAGCAGAAATGGCACGAGTAGATTCTCATGATGGGGTTTAGGGTGTGGAGATGGGTGCGATGAGTGCGATGAGATGGAAAATTTCACCGCCTGCAGAGAGGTGGGCACACTGGGAGACTGGAGGCGCAAAAAATATGGCCGAGTTCTGAATTTCGAGCCAAGATGGCGTCGTGAAACGTCCGGTGCTTCGTGTCCTGTTTTCTCTGTTCGTCTGTTCCTTTGCGTACTTTCCTCGGCTCTCGATTTACCCATGGTATGTTCGCCGTCTCTAAAGCGAGCCTCAGAGGATTTTAGGTCCGGGTTTCCACTCCCGTTTTCTTTTTTATCCCACTATCCGAGGACTAGTCACTTTTCGTCGCCGTGGTTGGCGGCCACTTTCTCTGCCTCTCCCATCGCACGTGACCCGCCCTCCAAGTCACCTCGCATTTTCCACCATCACCACGACATGGAGGTTCCCACCCTAAAAGCCCAAGACGCAGCCCAGGCGGCTGCCGCTGACTTGCAGAACTCTTACACTGGACATTTACAAAAGAAACAGGCCGAGGAGGGCTCGGCAGAGTGGTATTTCGACAAGGCTAGCGACTGGGTGGGCAGCCACCCTTACTTGACCGGGCTTGGATGTTTTGGAGTGGCGTATTTTGCTGCCGGGTTCATGAAATCGAAGCAGCCCGGAATCAACGGCAAGGCGTTCATTAAGGGCCCCTTTGGCGCCAAGATGCAGGCCCGGGAGGCCCTTCTGATCTTGAACTTGAAAGAGCTGACGTTGTCGAAGGCCAAGTTGAAGGAGCAGCACAGAAGGTTGATGTTGGCCAACCATCCGGATAAGGGAGGCTCTTCATTTTTGGCCACCAAGGTCAACGAGGCTAAGGATTTCTTGGAGAAGCGTGGCGGAATGAAGGACAAGTGATGTACATAGTAATTTGAGAGGTAGCGCAGACTGAGTTAGCGAGGTAGTCAGGTTTTAAGTTCGGAGTTTGGCTAAGTGGAATTGGAATCGGCCCCGGCTTGGTTTCGGCGGTTGTTTGGGTTTGGAGATAGCGTCCTTGTGTATCCAGTTAGCGTTTCAGAAATCAAGAGATTTCGTTGAGATGCCGGCCATCAGGTCAGAAATAAGGTTTTTTGTGAACTATTTGGTTCAAGGTTCACTAAGTGGTTCAAGTCTCACGTAGCGGTTCGGGGTTTTTTATATTGCGGCGCAGTATAGCCAATTTCGCAGCCAACAACAAGCAAACGCGGCCTACGCCGGTATAGTCTGAAATCCGAGTAAAAATCATGGAAAAAAATCATTCCACTAGTATAGAGAGATCCGTTAAGAGAGCAAGCACAAACTGCCGAAGTAGACGGCCCGCTAAACTGGTGTCCGCCAAATACATCCGACTCATAGCCGAAAGCAGAGCCAGCCAGAACAACAAGGGATTCAAATAGCGGCACGACCAGATGAAAATTGTAGTACCCATTGAATGTAAACTAAACAGCACGAGACCCAAAACAGCATCGACTTCTAAGCCTCTACGGTCGCTGACATTGAGCAAGGACACGCCAAACAGTTGAATCCAACCCCACTCATAGTCAATTTTTCTTTGTGCACAATGCCAAAATACTCCCTGATAAATTATCCTTTCCGAATATCCCTCCAGCCAGCCAATCGCCCAAAACTCAGCCTACCTCGTGTGTCTCACAATGCTCGCCAAGTCGCCTGCACACCAACAACACATCCTCATGACAACCTACGAGAAAATCGTCAAGGGAGCCACGAAACTCAAAGTGGCGGCTCCCAAGCCGAAGTACATTGAGCCAATTCTCATGGCCACTTCCATGAACCACCAGGTGGCCTCCGAAAATCTCACTACCATCATGAAGACGTTGACACTGAGACTTCAAGACAGTCTGTGGCTGGTGGTGTACAAGGCGCTAATTGTCATCCATATCATGATTCGTGAGGGAGACCGTGATGTGGCATTGACGTACTTGGCCGAATCCGCTCCGACCATGCTTCAATTGTCTCATTCCCCTATTGTCAAGGGTAACGCCTTGAACTCGGATGTGCGGTATATCGTGAAATATCTGAGGTATTTGCAAACTCGAGTGAAATCATTTGGAGTTACCGGCGTCGACTACGTCCGCGATGAGAGAGTCAACAACCTGACCTCCCAACTGGGTGGCAGATTGCGTACCCTTAGCGTAGAAAAGGGACTTCTTAGGGAATGCGAGAGCGTGCAAAAGCAGATCGATGCGCTTTTGCGCAACAGTTTCATGGAGGGTGAGATCAAAAACGACATTGTGCTCACGGCGTTCCGACTTTTGGTGAACGACTTGTTGGCCTTATTTCAGGAACTCAACGAGGGCGTGATCAACTTGTTGGAGCACTACTTCGAAATGTTTCACAACGATGCCGAGCGTGCATTGACCGTCTACAAAAAATTCGTCGACCAGACAAAATACGTGATTGACTATCTTCGTGTCGCGAAGCACTTGGAGTACGCGACCAAGTTGCATGTTCCCACCATCAAGCATGCGCCCACGGCATTGACTTCGCTGTTGGAAGAGTACTTGACAGATCCTAATTTTGAGGAAAATCGTAGGCAGTACGTTGCTGACAAGAGTGCAAAAGATCAGGCCAAGCAGGGGGACGCCAGAACTGAACCAGCGGCAACTGCTGCTAACAACACTTCTGTACAAGCACCTAGTCAAAATATGTTTGTGCAGCAGCATGCGGTCGTGGTGAATGGCCAGCAATACCTGGTGGTGGAGCCCCTGCTTGCACGGCAGGCCACCCAAAACACGTCGACATACCAAGCAAATGCGGCTGGTCAGAATGGGCAAGTTTACAACACACAGACTCCTGGTGCGCAGCTGGGAGTTGCTGGAATGAATCCACAGCAGACTATAAATCCATGGGGCGTTCCTGTTCAGGTCCAGCCTCAGCAGACGCAGCAATTCCATCAGCAACAGACGCAGCAGCAGCAGATGCCGTTCCCTGGTCAAGTGACCCAACCACAGATTCAGCAACCTCAGCAACCTCAACAACCTCAGCAGCTTGATTCGTTTGGAAATCTGTTCACAGGCCAGTTTCCTCCACAACAGCAGCTTACTTCATCTTTCACGGGGCAAGGCTTTGGAGGCTACGGAGTTCAACCGCAGCAACAGGCGACGGGATCCAATCCTTTCCTTGAATCTGGAGGATTTCTGAATTTGCAAAATGCGCAAAACTTACAGAACCAGAACACTCAGTCACTTATGCGGATGCAGTCCATGTCGGTCCCTGTGGCAAATGGGCAACCTCTGTTTTTAGCCAATCAGCAGTTCCCACAGAGTGCTTCTCAAAGCCAGCTTTCGCTGCCAGCTCAGACGAGTCTCCAAAGACAAAACACCAATCCCTTTTCGCCCTTGCGGTCATCAATCACAGGCAATGCAATTTCCGTAAATGCGTCCAACCCATTTGAAAATACGCGCTTCGCCAACAAGAATACCACGGCGTTATCCTTTCAGAGGACTTCGTCAGTGGAACCTATCCAGGCATCGGCCACGGGAAGAAACCCATTCCAAGTGTCTCAAACTACCTCCAACGTGTTCAACCAAGCTGAGAACAAGCCACAGCAAGCACTCCGACCACAGGCTACCGCGGGCGGGCTTGAAAATTTACCCAATATTGCTGTGTTTCCTCAGACACAACAGGAGCAGGTTCGAAATGGGTATTTGCAGCAGGCGCAACAGAATCTCGTGAACCAGAGCAACTGGCAGCAACAGCAGCAGTCCCATCATATGGCCTACAATGGGCCCAGCTTGATTTGAGCACGGCTCCACGCATGAGAAGTTCAAAGATTTGAGATGTTGAGATCTTCTAGGGCTACTATGGCGGATTGACGACTAGGGATATATCCACCGGTCAACGGAGTCTGGTGAGATGCTATATTGAGGCAACATGTGCAAAATGATGTGACCATACAAAGGCGAATTTTGCTATGTATTAAATTGGATGCGACGAGAGTGCTCGTGGGAGCGCTGTGTTCAAACAAAGTTTGGTGCAGTTGTCGACGAAGCACCAGAAGTTTCTAAATCACGCGCAGAAAATAGAGGACGTCAACCAACCATATTTATGCTGAGACCACAATGAACGGCCCTCCAGCGATGCTTCCAGAGACTTCTTCCACAAATTTTCTACTCCCAGAGATCTTTGATGAACCCCTCAGTAACCGCTTCATCATTTCCGTACTTTCTTTGCCAGCTCGTGAATCCTCCCTTTAGTACCCACACGTGAAGATTCTCGAAGAACGACTTGTCGTTGTCATCTAGGTCATCAAGCGATCTCAAGAACATCAACGTGGACTTGGGCCCGCGCACCTGCGAGAGAGCACAGTGGAAAACGACATCATCGATCTTCTTCTCACGGAGTTCTTTTCTTAGCTGGGGAAGCGTTTCGTGGAAGTTACCTGCTTGGTAGTGAAGGCATCCTTTAATATGGCCGCCAATGAAGTCCAGATCGCGGACATCCACTACGGCAAATTTCCCGGCACCATTGGGAGATCCGGTCTCAAACCACGATCTCAAAGTTGCCGAGGAGACGAACCTGAGATCCGATAAGGAGTACATCTTCATCTGGGGCTGAGCAACCTGTACAATGGCTCGGGTATACGAGATCAGAGGATGAAAATTTCAAAAATCAAGGTGTACGAAACATATCTAGAGAGGGAAAAAAACGACACCGAGTCATTGGGCCGGTATTTGGATAAAATCCACGCCTCGGTGCTTTTTTCTGATTTTGCATGTTTTTGTCCGTGGCTCCCAACATTTCGTCATCTCTTCGCTCATTTCTCATCCTTCCCATGTGCGCGTTTACAAGTAACTAGCAAGCAATTAAGCGACCCCTCCCGGACACTAAAACCTCGGGAATTTCGGTGCAAATTCACAAAGCCGCCGCCTACCACAGATTTTCAACATTCTCTGATCAGGAATCCTCGCAGATCATCATCCACTCCATTGTTGTTTCCCCAGGCTGATTCTGCACACTGGCTGCGCTCTCACCTGACCTACTTCTTTGTCAAAAAAGCTACTGGTGAAAATGGCCGCTAAACGGAAGTCACCAGACACAATCGAGGCCAATGGTTCGCCTTTGGGCCGCACGCTCTCCATGGACACCATTACTCCAAAATTGACGTCACTTTTCCGCAAGAGAAAGAGAGACGACTCGCGTGCTCTGACACCCGGATCCACATCCCCTCACGATCTGGAGGAGGACAAGGAAAACGAAGCCAAAAAGAGGAAAATCAAGGACGAAGAAAAGGAGGCATTCGAGAAAAGAGAGCGTGAGCTCGATGCGGCGCTTCCCGAAGAGCTCAGGAAGTTCAGACCCACGGGGTTTGGGTTCAATCTTCCTCCCAAGGACAGACCTATTCGGATATATGCTGACGGTGTTTTTGACCTTTTTCACCTTGGCCACATGCGCCAGCTCGAGCAGGCAAAGAAGGCGTTTCCCAATGTCACCTTAGTTTGTGGTGTGCCTTCCGACAAGGAAACACACAAAAGGAAAGGCTTGACCGTGCTCACAGATGTGCAGCGTTGCGAGACTCTTAAACACTGTAGATGGGTAGATGAGGTGATTCCCAACGGCCCCTGGTGGGTGACGCCCGAGTTCTTGAAGAAACACAACATCGACTACGTGGCACATGACGACTTGCCGTACGCCTCGCTGGGACTGGCCGACATTTATGAGCCCATCAAGAGGCAAGGTAAGTTTCTCACTACGCAGAGAACAGAGGGCATCTCGACTTCAGACATTATCACCAAAATCATCCGTGACTACGACAAGTACTTGATGCGCAACTTCGCCCGCGGCGCCACCCGCAAGGATCTCAATGTGTCTTGGTTGAAGAAGAATGAGCTTGATTTCAAGAAGCACGTCAACGACTTCCGCACTTACTGGATGAAGAACAGAATCAACTTCAACAACGTGCTGAAGGATCTCTACTTCGAGGTGCGCGAGTACTTGCGGGGCAAGAAAACCGACCTCTTGATGTCTGGAGCCGGCTTGCAGCATCTGCCCAGCAGCGATACCGAGGATGGGCTGCGAGGTGCATCGCCGTTGACTGATTTTGCTTCACGGTACATCATCAACAAGAACGAGCGTCCTGTGAAGTCAATTCTTGGAAATTTCCGCGAGTGGATTGGCAAGGATGAGGATGAGCTGTCGGTGGATGACTCGTCTGACGATTCACTCAAGATTTCGAGAACAGAGACGAGTAAGAAGGAAGCAGAACTGCCCCGCAAGTCACGGCGCTTGAAGAGAGCAAAGGCGTAGATGAAAGGTTGAGAAATGAATATAATGGTTGTCAGCAAGATAGGGAAGGAGGATCCGTAGCCAGGTGGGAGGAGTGTTTCTATGTTATCGGCGACCTGAGAAGATTGCCTTGTATTGAGATGAGTCGCGCAGTTATGGTTATGGCTTTACTTGGAATTCGGACCGGTTTTCGAATTGTGTCTTTTCTCGGAGTCAAGCCAAAAAGCAAGCGAGAAATGACATCTGCCTTCGTTTCCAGTGCCTGGCGTCCTTTGGTGTTAAACTCCGCGATGCACTCCACATTCGCACATACCACCATCTTGTGGAGACTCTCAAATTGAACTCTGCCATACAGACCGCTGCGTTGTAAAGAAACGGGAAATATCCAGAAAATTTCCACCAGAATAAAAAGTACCGTTTTCATTCGGACAGAAATCTCTCGCGCCAACATGCCAGAGTGGGAACACACCGTCCGCCACGACAGCTCGTGGAGTTTCACGCAGGGCCTCATTTGTGGCCAATTGTCGGTTCTCCTAGTCATTCTGGTATTTATCAAATTCTTTGTATTTTCCGAGAGCCCCACACAGGTCTCGAAACTGGCCAAGAAGGACATTAGCGGAGTGGTGGTGAAGAGAGACAAAAAGGCCAAAGGCGACGAGACGCCAGCTACCGAGGACCAGCAAGAAGTGGCAGCGATTCTTGAAAAGACATACTACGACGTTCAGTCACACAACTCTGAATCTCTTGATTGGTTCAATGTGCTCATTGCCCAAACCATCTCACAACTCCGACGCGAGGCGCTTTTGGCCGACAATATCTACCATCTGTTGAGTCACGCGCTCGAGACGCTGGAGCTTCCGGACTATCTCGATAAAATCATGTTGACCGAGATCGACATTGGCGATGACTTCCCAATCTTCTCCAACTGTCGTATCAAGCAAAGCGCGGACGGATCGGGCCGGTTGGAGGCCAAAATCGACGTCGATTTGTCGGACACATTGGCATTAGGAATAGAGACGCGGCTCCTCTTGAACTACCCCAAACCGTTGACTGCGGCGTTACCCATACGACTTTCGGTACTGATGGTACGTTTCTGCGGCAGTCTAACGGTGTCGTTAATCAACACCAGCGATGTGGAATTCCTGAGCCATCCCACGCAAAAAAACAACGAGGCCGCGGAATCGGGCTCCACGGGAGGCACGGCTCTCATGTTCCTGTTTCTGCCCGACTATCGTCTTGAGTTTTCTGTCAAGTCTTTGATCGGGTCACGAGCGAAATTGGAAGATGTGCCCAAGATTTCGGAACTTATAGAGGCTCGTCTTCGCAGCTGGTTTGCAGACCGGTGCATCGAGCCTCGGTACCAAGTGATACGAATTCCGTCGTTATGGCCCCGGTCGAAAAACACGCGGCAGGCGCAGACGGATGCTCCAATGACGCCGCCATAGGTGGGAACGTTGAGAGAAGTGAGAGTTGTGCACTATGGTGCTGAAGATGCGATCTAGATGGCTCTGAGATAAGTGATCCTGGCGATTTTGAACGACGCTCAGGTGGGGGCTCAGGTGGGGCATAAGTGAGAGAATGATGGATACAGAATACAGAGTAACGGCTTCTTTTGACTGACGGCGTCGATTCTCCTTCTAGACGCTTACATAGGAGGGAGTCCGGGATTCTCGTTGAGTGTGCCTATTCACCACAACAGCAACTCGTCAATTCCGCTTCACTTCCGCTTCGCCGGTGCCGGACACGCTGTGCATGTAAACCGCAGCTAAATCAAGGCAACACCTTTGCGGTCTCGATAACTTCTCCATAGTTTACCCCAACATCGAGCGCTTCCTTCCTCGTAAGCGCACATCCTCCAACTTCTTGATCGTATTCTTCCACGAGCTCTGGCCGTTTTTGCCACTCACGGCGCCCTCCTTGTATCCCTGCAACAACCACTGGTTGTATTTCTCTGCGAAATCGGAGTGGGTACTCAAGATGGCCCGTTCCATGACATACAAATCTACCGCCTTATCTTCCGGTAGATTCGAATAAGACAGAAGACCAAAGTCTATCAAGTGGGCCTCCAGGTTGTGTAGAATAATATTGGACGACGTCAAGTCGCCGTGAACCATGTCGTTCGAATGAAGCTGGCCAATCACGTGCCCGGTCGACACGAGGATCCTCTCAATCTCCAGCAGATAGCAGTCTACTTGCGACTTTTCACACTCCCACAAGTAATTCTTCAAGCTGGACACCGTGCCGTTTTGCAAATCACTCCCCAACACCAGCATCCAGATGACTCCGTTTGGTGCATCTACCAGCACAAGTTTTGGGGCAGGAAGTCCGAGTTTCGCCAATTTGGCCATAAATTTGGCCTCACCCACCGTGCGCTGTTTCGTGATCGCCTGGTCGATCTTGGGGTGTCGGTATGGTTTGGGAGGTCGGTACTTCACCATACACGGCGTCCCATTCGAGAGGTACGGATGCACAGGAGACCTTAGAACAAGAGCCTCGGCACCCTGAGATACCATAGTAAGAGGGATGGTGGGTATGAGTTCGCTCACCTGAGCAAGAATGGCATCTGTCATGGTTCGCGATAAGATGAGATGGAGCGATGTGGAGTGCGAGGAGCCAGAAAACATGAAAATGAAGAAATAGATGGGATTGACAAAAGACGGAATTTGTCAAAATCACAGAAATCGCAGCGGCATAATAACGGGTTCTGTGATTATCCAATTACGTTCGTCTCATCACCAGCCGTAGAGACCCACACACGCTCATATCGCCTCCCTTCTGCCAGTCTACTAGAGCACGGAGTTCCTGACGTCAACAGCCTGGCGCCAAAGATCCCCTATCTTTTGCATCCGTCGAAATCTCAATTTGGCCAACTCAAACTCTAACCTCCGCGAACACCCACGATCGCACGTGACCAGCTCCACATCTCCATGGCCAGTTCGTACATCATCCCGCCGTACCTCCTTCAGACGTGCCTCGGCCTAGAACTCCACCAGCAAATTTTCCAGCTCGATCCCGATTTGGCCAATGCCAACAAGCTCACCGATTCCGCCTACTTCAGAGACTCGACCCACATCAAACACGCCAGCGGCCAATTCAGCCTGGTGGCCAAAATCGATGCATTGATCAAAGAAAAGGTCAAGGACAAGTTGGCCGTGATTGGAGTTTTGGGCGAATCGCCCTCCACTCCCCATTCGGCCGAGTATTTACGCGAACTCTATGATGCATTCAAGTCTCGACTTGTAGCGGAGCCTACGGGAGACGAGTTCGCAGGAGAAAAGAAAAGCGCTAGAATAACCAAATCCATCTTTGAAAACCCCAAAGTGGGCGAGTATTTGCCGGGCCCTGGCCTGGGCAATGCCGAGGACAGATTGCTGCACATGTCACTCGAACAGTTGATAGCGGAGGTGAAATCCACAGCCGAACACCGATTTTGGTTTTTGCCATATTTGGAAATCGGGCCTGGTGCCCGCTGGCTTTCCAGCTTACCCATGTATTGGACGCCGTTGTTGACATCACGGTATCTTGTTCACTTGGATCAGCACCTCCAAATGTCGCTGGCTTTCGACAATGGTGTTGCTGTTCTTAAACTTGCAATGCAGCCTCTGGCGCCAGAAGCCGCTCTGGTGTTGCCTATGAAAACTAGATTTTACAATTTCATTGCCAACTCCGATGTGGAGGAGAGAACCGGCGTGTTCTACTACGAGGTGAAAGTCGAGCAGACAGCCGCCACGTCTGCGGCCCACAAGACGCTTATCCATACCGCCGACTCGTCGCTTTCTTCAGGCTCGTCGTTGTCCATGAAAATCGGATTCACGAAGCGAAACGTCAAGTTTGACAAACTCTCCACCAGCGCGGCTGGAGCCGACAACACGCTCTCTATCGATTACAAATCGGTGCTGAGAGATCTTTTTCTTTCTGCGTCGGAGTTTGGGGCTCGTGCTTTGGACGACGACACCCAGGCATTCTTGAGTGCTGAACCGGGCGTTTCTCTTGACGGATCGTTTGCCGTGGGTTTCGGCAGCTCGTGCTCGTATCTGGCCGTCAAGAGCGCTGACTCGTATCGCAGCTCGTCTCTAAATCGCCGGTTTTCCCAGCTCAACAGACTGTCGGGCAGCCAAGAAACCAGCAACTTGGATTTCGAGGTGCCGCTCCCCATGTACACGGAAACCTCCGACGGAGTGACTGCTCTGAAAACGGATACCGTTGGCGTGGGGCTCAACCTTTTGGAAAAGTCGATTTTCATCACCCTCAATGGCATTCTTGTGAAGACAATAGCCGACAAGGATCTTCTGTCGATGAACCGGCACAAGGATTCGCTATTCTCTGACAGTGCCTCGTACTTCCCCGTACTCGGATTCCAGCTTTCAGATCTCTCTGACGTCGACCCTGGTGAGACGCTTGAATCTCGCATTTTCACCAACTTCGGCCAGGCAAATTTCCTTTACAACATTGATCAGTTCGTGCTGACTGTCAAAGCCCGCCACAATGCCAAATTGGGCAATTTGCAAGAGCTCAAGCCACTTCCTTCCCAGACAGAGTTTGAGAATTACATTGGCGGCATCGAAGGCGACCCTTCTCGGTTGAATGCTCTTATTGCCGGCTACTTGGTCAAGGAAGGCCACGTAGGGACGCTTGAGGCGTTTGGCGCCGACCTTGCGGATTTGGCCGTAAACACCAACAGAGCGTCGGATTTCCCCCATCAGGATGAAGTCACACAGTCATCAAATGCCATTGCTAGACAAAAGCTCAGACAACTACTTAGCGCCCGCGAGTTTGAGAACGCCTTGGAGTACTTAAAGAATGTCAGTGTTGCAATCTACGACCGATTTTACCAAGACATCTTGCTATTGCGGTACCATGAGTTGTTGATCAACCTTGTGGAAGCTCGGTTCGGTTTCCATTTCCAGGGCGACACCGAGAGAACCATTTTTGAAAAAGCCTGCAAGTTTGGCACAGAACTCTTGAGTAAGTGCACCGATCCAACACGCCAGAAGTCGCTTGAAGCGTTATCCGGAGTTTTGTTGGTGAAGACAAAAGCACAGTACGAGGAACTCGAGCTTGCGCGTGTGCAATTGAAGAATCATGACAGAGCGGTTGATAAGGTCGTCGAGGCTATAAATGAAGCGCTTTTGGAAGAGCTGGGGTACTACGCGAAGTCCAGACTTGAGATCATGATTCACGGTACGGGCGAAAACGTGCAGACCCTCAGCAACGCCAACGAGGGGCTTTGTGCGATGATCAATTTTGAGAGGGACTACGTGGATGTATAAAGGCGAGCTCTTAGCGTAAGAAGTTCTTTGATCCATGGCCAGGCTGACTGTGCATCCAGTACGTCGAAAGTCACCAGGCATACAGCTCGCTCAAATAAAAGAACTAAGCCAAATGTGACGTGCATGCATTTTGTATTTGTCCCAACATTGTAAAGGCAGTGCTTGGTCTCCAAGCATCCCTCGTTATTGTATGAGTTTCTCGCGGAGTGTCTGTGGAGAGCTTCTCTATAAACCTCCTTAGCCAGTATGGGAAAGTCCGATCCTCTAGCGAGTTGTCTTTGCAGCTCAAGATGGACACCTCTTGCAGTGATGGAGAAGTTTGCTGGAAACGCTCCTCTAGTCTGACTTTACTTCTTTCTTCAAAACTTTAGGCTTATTCTCAGAAGCAGGTGTTTCGGCTTTTCTCTTTCCGCTTTTCGGAGCCCTTGGCTTTGGTGCTTTCTTGGGAATCTCCATCAAGTATTTGCCCGAGTCAGCAAATGCATCCGAAACAGCTCCAAGCGGATTTTCGACCCCAGCGAACTTGGTGATATCGTGGAGCAGCCACATTTGTAGCGCCCAGCCGCCCCTCTCGAGCAGAACCATGTCAGATCCAACTTCACGAGAGATATGGAAGAGAACATTCACATATTCGTTCACGTACTCTTTGAAATTGTACTTGATAGGCAGCCCGGGCCGTAACGGCTTTTCTATGAAAAACGCAAAACTCTCGTCACTGAAAAATGGAGGTGCCCACTTGGTGATTTCTCGAAGTAGAGAAAGCACAAGGCTCGCAGTAGCTGGCCCTACACCCTTGAGCTCACAGAGTGTTTTGAGCAGAGTGTTGACTATTTCACTGAAATCCAAAAAACTCACGTCTTCCGGCAACTTCTCGGCCTTGGCGACAAAGTCGGTGAGAGCAGATCTTGATACCTCCTCCACGGATTTTTCGTCATTGGAATTTATTAGTTTAGGAAGAGTGGGACGAAATTTCCCCTTGGCGAGTTTCCAATCCATGAGTAGCCTCAATTCGTGCTTGGTGATGTGAAGATTATGGTCCTTATGTCTGGCTAGCAAGGTCGTTGGGAGATCTGAGTTGCGCCAATTGTCAAGATCCTCGAAGGCCCAGTTTTCATTGTATGTTTTATCGTTCAGAGATAGAATTTTGTCGTTTAGAATAGGGAAAAGTTTGGCCGATGCTTCGATCACTTCGTCTGTTGGTGACATGGTGCAGGATGTGGGGGAGACTCGGCGAGATGCAAAATGGAGAAGACTGAGATGGAGTGGGAGGATGTGGTACGGGTGAATTGAGAAAGAGGCACAGTAGCAACTGAACATGGCCATGCATCGAATTGCTACTTTTCGCCAGTCCGTTGTGTCCAGCGCAGTGTGGGTGTCAGATATTCTGTTCGAATCTCGGCTCATCCTTTCTATATACATTGAAGCCCAAGCGAAGTCTGAAATCACTCGGCCCATAGCCTAGGAGCAGGATTTCAGGAGTTGTTGGTAGTCGTGTCTTGGGAGCAGATTTGGCACATCTTTGGTTAGAATCGACCACCACCACAGTTGAGGGCAATGTGCTTACTCGTGATTCTTTCTATATTCACTTGCGATGAGTCAATTCCAAGGGCTTGCTGGCTCCTGGGGCCGAAAGCAGTGAAACCAAGTCAAGCTTCTGATCTCACCCATATTCGGCTGCGGCAAAGCAAACTCCCAGATATTAGTATTGTCATTTCGCGGCATCATACCGTTTGTTTCTTCTCTTCTTCAGAAGTCTGTGGCTTTTGCTCGGTGTTCTCACGCTTTCCCGAGTGTTCCTCCAGTTCAGCCAAAATACTTTGCGCTCCGCGGGCATTCAGCGGCCGCGTGTCCCATCTCAGACCCGTAGTGTATCCCATCGGTATCACCAGATCCAAAAAGATGTTCTGCACGAGCGAAAATACCTGCGAGCTGAGCCAATACAACGTCAATGCAGTTGGCGCATGCAATGAAATGGCCATGAGAAACACCACCGCCATTCTCGACACATTGGCCATAGAATCGGTCAAAGTAGCCCGGAGAACTCGCGCACGTGACGCCGTGGGCCTCATCATTTCGATGGTTTTGAAGGTCCACTCTACATTCACAAGAGCCACAACTCCGACAGCTAGTGGAAAAATATGGTAAGGGTCGAGAACCGTCAAGTCCTGAAACCACAATAGTCCCTCATTGTACAACGCTGGATCGAGCGGTTTGTTGGAGAGCGCATCCCAGGTCAGCCAGCCACTTAGATTGCGGAAAGTTATCAGCATTGCCACCCAAAGAGGCACCTGTGCAACTGGAAGTAGCATATTTTTCCAGAGTTGCACGCCGTGCTCTTTGAAAAGCCGTTTCTGTCGTTTTCTGGTTTCTTTAGACGAGAGAACCATGATCTCCTCGTAACGCATGCCTTTGAGCGGCGACACTAGCGATGCAACGGATGCGGCGTCGTCGGCACCTGTCACGGCAGAAGAAGCCCTTTCGGCCGCGCGAGTTGCCTTTTTCGCCAAATTGAGACGAAGTACTGGACCGGTAGCGCTGACGATGGGCCGAAGCGAGTTTTGGCGCTGCATACGGAACCGCTGCATTACTGCAAGTGGAAACGTCCAGACCAGACGAAGCACCACGGTTGTCATCGGGATGAGCGCCCAGTACGGAAGTCCCGACATGGCGTGAACTGATTGAAGCGACTCAGTGAGCGTCAAAACAATCGCAGAGGGGTCGACAGAAAACGAGCGGACCGGAGTCGATTTTCTTAGCGCTCCAAGCACACAGCATCGCCGGAGATGTGGCGCGGCGCTCGGGAGCCGGATCATGCTGGTGGTCTCGAGGTGGATGTGGAGAGATGTGCACGTGACTACACCCGTACCCCAGCTGAGCGGCCCGCGCACCCGTGCACCTCTACTCTCCCACTCAGTGAAACTCAGCGTGCAAAACATCGTGGCCATCCAAAATGTCGTCCAAAAACGAGAGAGCATGCATGTTATGCGGAATCATACAGCCGTACCGGCGTTTTCTCGATCAAGGCTGTCCGAACTGTGAGTCCGTGCTCCACTATGCCGACAATGAAGATGGCCAGATCCAGGACTGCACGTCGCCGTCATTTGAAGGTCTTGTGGCTTTGGGTGACGACAACAAACAGTCGTGGGTGGCCCGCTGGCTCAGAATCGACTCGTTTGTTGCCGGAATATATGCCGTGAAAGTGAACGGAAAGTTGCCTCCACATATAGTCAGCGACTTGGAGGAACAGAGCATCTCGTACCGGCCTCGAGACGGCAGTGCCGAGGATTAAGGCTGTTGTTTGAGGAATCGTGTGGAGGATATTTTGCAGACTAGCCGGCGTGAAGTGGCCACTAGTTGGTTAAAAGTTGATGATGAACTTGAAAGACCAAGGAACAAAAAGAATGAGCTGAACAGCGAGCCTGACCACGGAGATGCGCCGGAACTTGAAACAAAGTAAACTTCGAAAGCTACTGGCAACATGGCTCCAGTGGATGAAGCTCGCGACAGCGAATCGCCAGTGTATAATATAATGTAACCATTAGATAGGTTCTTGAAGTGGATGGTATTATGAACCGTCTTTTTGTATTGAAATTTATGGTTTTACTTTTACTGGAAGTCGTCGACGGCGCGTGCCAATTTCTCCACGGTAAGCGTCTTGTCCCACTTGGCACGGTCCGCCCAGATGATTTCCATCAACTTGGCCACGAAGAGTTCGAGCTTTTCAACACTGAAGTTCTCCGTAGCCTCCACCATGCGTGTTTCAAAGAGGGAATCCGTGTACGACGGAACCTCAATAGAGCGAGTGAAGTCGATCTCGAAGCCTTCCTCGGCTTCCGACTCCGACTCCGACTCCGCCTTATCTGCTTGTTCAACCTCAACCTGTTGGACTTCCTGTGTTTCGGCAGCTCCCGGCGCAACCAAATTCTCGATGTCAGCCACACCGACCCCGTTGGGGCGCGGTGCTGTGCCATTCAACTCCTGACCAACCTGCACTTCTGAGGGTTCGATATCCATAGCCGTGATGGGTTCACTCTTGAGGGCCACATCAACATGTCCATTTTCTTTAAATTCTTCATTGACCTCAGCATGTGCCAAGTCAGCAGCCAACGCAAGTTGCTTTTCTTGGGTGCTTTCGCCTGGGTGAGCAGCATCGGTGCCATCTGAAATCAACGACTGAATCTGAATTTTGGCCGCATCGTTTCTCTCTTTCTCCTCTGCTTCCACCTGGAGGTTCTTGTACTCAGCAAGCAACCTTTCTTGCTTCTTGGTCTCTCGCTCTCGAAGCTCTCGGCATGCCCTAGCAAATTCGGGATTGTTGAAATCATCGATTCCAAACTGCGCGTTGGTCAACATTTCGTTGGCCTTAAGTGTTCGCTCACGATCGTTAAAGGTCACTGCATCTTTGGCAATCATGCGAATGTCGCGAAGAAACTGCTTGGCTTCGGAGTAGTAGCCATTCCAGATACGCTCCTCAATAGTATCAAGATCCATGTTGTAGTAGTAATTTCCCGTCGCGAGCTCTTTGATCATGTTGGCATGCTCGGGGTCTTCAGCCTTCACGTACGCGACTTCATAAGGCAAATGGGGATTTTCAAGTACCGATGGATCAAAGAGATGATGAAGTAAGCTATCGTCCACGACTGGCTTCTTAAAACGCTTATATCTGTTCTTGAACAAGTCCATGAGCCCTGCGAGTTTGATCTTGAGCAAGTTTTTAAGCTTAGTGTCCTCATATTCCTGCTGTTTTGCCTTCTTCTTCTCCACTGCATCTGTGAGGGCAGACAGCTTGACCTCCACCACAGGCAACACCTTGATTTTCCTTCGTGGGCGGTTTTCCAAGTCGTTCAAGAACTCAAACGGCTTCATTTTGAGCGCGTCTTCCAAAGATGCGAAGAATTTGCGCCGTGCTTGTGCATGTGGGTGGGTCAAGGTCACAACGTTGGACTCTCCGGAAACGCCAAGGCTAAGCTTGAGGTCAGATCCCAACTCAACATACTCTCTCTCCGCAACTCCAAGCACGAGAAGTTTTTCGCTGCTTCGCAAACTTCTCAACAAACTCGCAAGAGTGGCTTTGGCCGAATGAGGCACAACATCGAACCAGGTGTCAATATTCAGAATGAATATCACCGAGGGCTGGTGCCTCCGGGCTTCAATAAAAGCTTGAACAATAGCCAGTTCAGGCGTCCTTGTCACGTCAGAGAACATAGATGCAAGGTCGAGGTTTTGCACTTGGAACCCTTCGAGGAGATTCAATATAGCTGCTCCGAGGTATTGCTGACCG
Organism: Hermanozyma aechmeae; assembly: GCA_030583085.1. Taxonomy (NCBI): domain Eukaryota; kingdom Fungi; phylum Ascomycota; class Pichiomycetes; order Serinales; family Metschnikowiaceae; genus Hermanozyma; species Hermanozyma aechmeae. The sequence goes on along the minus strand of JAJMHA010000022.1, from coordinate 122,455 downwards.
AGGCCCTGCTCGCCGCAAATCAATAGATGCGGCTTGCATATTCTCAGATTTTCCAAGCTTTTCAATAGCTCGTGTTTCGAAAAGCCGCCGTCTTCGTCATGAATAGTGGGGTCCAAGTACTTGGCCTCATCAAGGTTTGTGAGTTTCTTGGTTCCAGAACCGCTGACCAAATCGGGCAAGAGCACCTGCAACTTTTGCACAATGCTATCCAACGACTCCTGCAAAAGCGGCTGAAGTCGCTCCGGAAGTGGCGAAGATGTGGTGGATGCAGACCGTGCACTTGATGGGACTATCTTGTCGAGTGCCCGCATGAAGTCTTTCGCAATAACCTTGACCTTTTTAGGATTCACCGCAAGTTTGGCATTGCTCTGATAGATCTGAGGATATTTCCTTTGGATGGAGTTAAGCGCTGCCTCCGTACAAAGGGCCCGAATATCGGCACCGCCATAGCCCTTGGTGAGACGAGAGATTTTGTCAACAAAGACCGGCGAAAGCGGTGGAACCCACTTCTTGGTGTGGATCTGAAGAATCTCTTTTCGAGCTCCCAAGTCAGGGAGCGGGAAGTAGAACTCACGATCAAAACGCCCTGGTCGCCTAAGCGCAGGGTCCACTGAATCAGGTCGATTGGTGGCGCCAATGACAATCACCTGACCTCTATTGTCCATTCCGTCCATAAGGGCAAGAAGCGTAGAGACAATACTGGCGTGGATTTGTTCCTGCTTCGAAGATCTGACAGGCGCCAACCCGTCAATTTCGTCGAAAAACACAATGGAGGGCTGCTGCTTTTTGGCTTCTTCGAATAGAAGTCGAAGCTGTCTCTCGGCTTCACCTACCCACTTACTGAGGCAATCGGCACCTTTTCTCATGAAAAACGTAATCTTGCGCTCGGGAGTTGAACAACTAGCGGCAAGCGCTCTCGCCATAAGAGTTTTACCAGTTCCAGGCGGGCCATGGAACAATACCCCACGTGGCGGGGTGATGCCGAAATTCTGATAAAGTTCAGGATACAAGAGTGGGAGCGCAACCATCTCCTTGAGCTGATCGATGTAGTTACCGAGCCCACCAACGGCCAGAAAATCTATGTTCATATCCACACCAAGCGGGTCAGAGTCTGCAAGTGTGTTTTTCTTCTTGGAGGAAGCGGATACGACCTTGGTGAGGCCAAAATTCTGGGCTCCGCCTTTCTCGTCATCGGACGAATCGGAGTCCAGAGCGTTACCCAAAGCAATTGCGCCTCCAGCTGGGGCTGGCATTCCTGGCATGGGGATGCCGCCGGGAGGGATGTTCTGTCCCAAAAGAGAAACTACATCACTTCCTCCAAAGGGACCGGCAGTAGGAAATAGCAAGCGCCGATAGTCCCCCTTGGCTCCATATCTTCTGCCACGTGACCTCTGCGGCGATAGCGGTGCGAGATCGTTTTCTATCGTGAGGGGAGGAGGAATGGTGTAGTTGATTTTCTCGCGCTCCCGTAGTTTATGTTTCACGGGCCCTTCATCAGGCAGCGAATCATATAGCGCTTCGAGTTCTTGCTGAAGCAGAGTAGGCGCATCGTCTTCAGAAACCTGCGGAGGTTCTGCTGAGCGCGAGCGTGATTTTTTCTTGTGTTTGCGAGGCCCGTACCGAATCCCAGTATCTTCATTTTCGTTGTCGTCATCATCGTCGGACGCCAAAAACTGCTGGTCCTTAAGACGCTCAAGAAATTTTTCGTCCTCGTCATACGCTTCCGACACCTCGCTGTCGAGTTCAGACTCCTGAAAGTCCGAGTCCTCGTGGGCCGGTTTCGGTACTTTTCTTCTTTTAGAAACCGGCATCACCTCGTCATCCAGCGAGAAGAAGTTTTCAATTTCATCCTGCTGATTGTTGTCCTCGAAATCACCGTCATTGTCTGTCAGCCTGGTCTTTCTGGGCTTCTCGCTAAGATCCACGTTACCCTCGGTCAGCAGCTGATGGTCTTCATCGAGCGCCAAATCATTTTCGAATTCGTCATCGTTTCGTTTGATTTTCGTGTTTTGGTCTTCGCCGCTGAACTCTTCTTCCCCCAGGTCCTCGATGTAGTTGACCCGGCGAGATCGGCGAGCTTGTGATGGCAGTGAAGAGCGATTCCTGCTGCTTCTAGCCATGTATTTATGAGTAGAGTAGGAGATTGTCACCGGGAACCGAATGATGGAATTCCTTACTGTCAAGGAGGTGGCTCTGTATAGAGGTGAGGTGAACGGCTCGTGAGAGCCGCGTTGCACGTCACGTGACCAAAATGGCTGGGGTGCTTAAAAGTAGTAGCTCGTTTTTCAGTGATGTCGCGAGGCCATTGTGGGGTCGATTTGGGGCAACATGGGGCGTAAACGATTTTTTGGCCTGGCGTGTCCGGGATCAATCTAGCGATGGTACGGCGTATCGGACGTTATTATTAATGGTTTATATCGCTCAGCATGGTACAGTTCGAAGTGGTTGGTGACGAGGGTGACATATGTGTTGAACAATAGCAGGAAAACGGCAAATTCGCCGGCAGACTATTACAGATGCACGGATTAGAACTAGATAGAGGAGAATTGCATTGGAAATCAGTCTTTGTGTTGTGTCTCGAGGATGTGGAGCTAAATAGCTGACGTCGTCTGGCGAGTTGATTGGAGGACAGGAAACTCAAAGAGTTCATATAATGGCGAGGTGGTCAGAATGTTCATTTTCTAACTCACGCTCACATTATAAGCTTATTATACCCCTTTACGTTGCGGAGTTTCCCGGAGTGGGTTCACCAGCACAAGGTTAGCGATACATAAGTACGGCAGAATTTATGGTTTTCCCAGTATACATTTAAACCCAGATACACAGTACACATAGAGCATTCCCATGAAATATCGACGCTATTGGTAAATAAGCTGCGCTCCGTGGCATTCTTCATACAACTGGGTAGGGTGCTTCCATTACTCCAACCTTCAACTATATACAACGTTGGACTAAAAACGACTCGCGCGAGCGTACCCTGCTCTATTTTCCACTTCAGTCTCTATCGCCTTTATTCCAGACGCCGCGTTTCTAGGCCACCTTCTTCATTAAAGGTGCTTGCTTTTCTTCTCCATTCGAGCCGAATTTTGTCACCGCACCCAATCGCGCAGAAAGAGAATCTCTATGCTCCGGAGCCACCTGTAATCTATCTAGAAACTCGTCGGCAAGTCGAGGCATAAACGGTTTCAAGCAAGTGGTCGCTATTCTCAACACGTCTGCGGCAACAAAGAGTACGTAGTCACGAACTAATTCACGGTCGTGGTCAGAACTCGCACCGTCATTTGCAATCAATTTTTTGAACCTCCACGGCTGTGTTTTCTGCACAAAATCGTTGGCTTCATCTATCACCAGCCACCAGAGTTGCAAAGCAGACAGCTGACCAAAACTCTCAATCAGGTGGTCCATATTCTCGTACAAGGAACCTGCATGTTCTAGAAGTTGGTTTTTTAGCTTGACGATGTCCTCCGGAGACTCAAAAACTTCGGATTCTGCAAGAAGTAGATCATTAATACCGCTGTACTCGCCATTCTCGTGGCGCGCGACTGCTTTTTCCAAATTGAAGGTCCCAAGTCGGTTGCCCAAGTTTGCCCACTTATTGATGAGCATGTTGTGGCACGCCTTCATGGCATCATCGGTGTACTTGCAATCTGTGTGCATGTTTGCATTGAGCATGAGAAAGAATCTGAAAGGCTCGTCGCCATATTTTTGGGCAACTTCAAATGGATCAACAACATTTCCAAGTGATTTGCTCATCTTGACACCTCCACTGAGCCAGTGAGTGTGAACAAGAACCTGCTTTGGAAGAGCTAGTCCGGCAGCCATAAGCATGGTGGGCCAGTAAACGCAGTGAAACCGCAAGATATCTTTCCCAATTACATGAGTGGCAGGCCAAGTAAATTCACGAGCATTTGGGTAGCCACCTGCGGTGATGTAGTTAATCAACGCATCGAACCAGACATAAATTCTCTGGGATTTGTCACCTGGCACGCCAATGCCCCATTTAAGTCGCAGCAGTGGGCGTGAAATTGACAAATCTTCAATTTTTTCGCTTTCTAGCTCCTGTAGGAGCTCAGCCTGACGCTTTGAAGGGATGATAAAATCGGGTGTTGTCTTAAGATGCTCAATCAACTTTCCTTGAAAGTCAGACATCTTGAAGAAGTAGTTATGTTCTTCGTGGAATACAACCTCGTTATTCAGCTCAATTGAGACTTTTCGGACCTTTCCATCGGGGCCTGTAATCTCTTTGATCTGACTCTCGGGGTAGAACGCTTCATCACTTACACAGTACCAACCGGAGTGGCTACCTTTGTAAATGAGCCCCTTTTCCATAAGATCGTTCCAAAAATGCTCCACGGCTGCCACGTGGTCGGGATCTGTGGTTCGAATGAACCTGTCATTGCAGATATTGAAATCTGTAGTCAATTGGCGGAAATTCTGAGACACGCGATCCACGAGCTTCTGGGGAGAAATGCCTTCTTTTTCTGCCACTGCTTGAATCTTGAGTCCGTGCTCGTCTGTGCCGGTAACAAAGAAGGTACTTTTCAGTGGATTTAGCTTGTGCCAACGGGTCCAAGTATCCGCCAAAAGCATCAGGTATACGTGGCCTAAGTGAGGTGACGCATTTACGTAGAAAATGGGGGTGGTGACATATTGTGCTGGCGTGGATAGTCTTCGTAGTAAGGTTCGACCGATTCCTGACATTGGTGTGCACATAGTAGTTCGGCCAGTATATCAGACCAGAAGATCGGAAAATAACAGAGAAGTTGATCAGGGGAAAATGATCAGGGGAAAATGCAAATTGCACCGATGCCTATTATCAGTATCAGGCGAGAATAATGGAACAAGACACAGGAAGGAGTTACACGTCTAATGGGGTTCAATGCTGCTGTCAAGTGAAATTTGATGATGCGGTTAATTTAGTCTTTTTCAACGATATAGAAACACATCGAGAAATGCCTCGCTAATGTGTCGCTAATGCTTGCAAGCGAAATGGGCTCGCTTAGCGTTGGCCAAGACTGGCCCTCGTGTAGTTCGATTCAGTCAATACGTTTCTTGTATCGCAAAATAGATACGTAGAGACCCCAATTGATCCGAGCAGCATCCTTGTATAACAAGGCTCCAAGCACATGCTAATCAGAAAAAGCTCACTATAGCCTTTATTTTGTACTGTCACTCTCAACAAAGATAGCCATCAATGCAAACACAAAGTAGAACAAGCAGAGTGGGTATGCAATAAGAGGGCGCACGTTATGAAGCTTCAACACCGTCACAAACAAGCCCGAAGCCGAATATGTGCACCAAAACACGGAAACAGCGCTCACAACATAACCAACAAGAGAGTCCAAAGACACCACAAGTCCCAATCCACAGAGGAACACGAGCGGTAAAAGGCAGTACCCTATGATCGAGGCCGATCTCACTATATCAATCTGTACCTCGTTGCTCATGGTCTTGAAGAGGTAGTGTAGACTGACAATACCAAAAAGTCCCACTCCGTAGACATAACCAAATTGGACTTTACCTGCCAATAGTAGCAAAGTGCCGAATAGGAGCACAAATAAAATCGGCCCCGCGAGATCCAGGTCCGCCATGATATCTGGATTGATGTCTCTTTGTAGCGGATTCAACACGGCCATTGTCTTCGACTTGATGTGCTGAAAATTGATACCCAATTCTTCCAAGAGTGGAGGTTCTCCAGAGTATCCTGATGCTCCAAAGGCAGCCAAAAGTCCCGGGGCCAATTCGCCGCCTCCCATGTCACCAGAAACGTCAAACTCGGCACCAAAGCCTGAAGTCATGCCGCCAGCTACCGGAGGTTGGAAGGAGCTTCCGTAGCTCAGCTGGTAGAACTGCATATTGTTATCTTGAGCATAGTACGACATTTTGTGTATTCACGCGTGGAAGGAGCAACACGAGGTTCAAGGTTGTGTTGAGACTTGCGGGTCACGTGAGACCTTTTGGGACGGAGACATGATCTGAGATCCGCGTGAAATCTGAAAATCAGAGGCATGTAAATTGCGAAAAAAATGAAACATCTTCTATCTTTTCTAGAATTCATCATGCTCCCGCTCTCATGGCGTCGAAGCAGTGCATATGAAGTCAATGGCCCGCACTTTTAGACAACCAGGAATCTCCAGATTATGGCCGCAGCATTCTTCGTGGTCAGATTTGCTGAAACCCAGGACACCAGTTGTCGCCATTTCGCCTTTGTGGACGCCCTTGTAGCATCCGATTTGAGTATGGGGCGTAACATGAGAAGCTGAACACCCGAACTCAAGACAAAAACGGCAACAGAAGCCGAAAGACAACAGTCAAACACCAAGATTTAGCAGCCTTTGTGGCTTCTCGCGATCTCCTGCGGTTGAATAATTCGGTTCGGTTCGGTTGGGCTTGGGAGCGCATGCGATAGTCTCAATTGACGGGACCTGAGAGCAACATAGTCCGATAGACGGTGTTATTGGTGTTAAACTCAAAAGTGGGAGGTACGAATTTTCAATCTCCCACTGAAAACTTGGCACGAATTTCTCATCTCAGCGCTGCCCCTCCCCCGCACATTGGCATCTGCATTTAGACCCTGTCAATCCGCACTCACTTCGATAGATAAGAAGTCATTGTCACAAGCAACCTGCGCTCCGTTTGGTCTGCATTGAACTGAGATCTGACCTTATATTTAAGCCAACAACTGCACTGATCTGCCTGTCTTTTTAAATTGTTAAGCCGCCATCTACCACAATCCACTACTTGGCCATCAACCATGTCTTCTCTTGAAATTGTGGACGTTTCACAAGTCAACAAAGCATCAGCAGACGAGCTTCTTGCTGCAGCCACCACACAAGGGTTTCTTTTCGTCGAAGGTCATGGGTTCACGCCAGAGGAAGTCAAATTGATATTTGATATCTCCAGGAACTTCTTCGATCTCCCCAAAGAATACAAAAGAAAATACCGCATCGAGGGTTCCAACAAGGGATATTCTGAGATTGGCCGCGAGTCTTTAGATGCTAAGCTGGGCAGAGGCGACCCAAAAGAGGCGTACAACATCGATGGGTCGACGATCAGTTTGGAAGTTTTGGAGAAGACACTCCCTGACTGGTTTGCCGAAAATCCCGAGAGATTGAATCATACCCATGACATCATGCTGAGATTATACGCCCTCTCGATAAAAATCCTCCGCCTATTGGCGCTTGGTCTCGAGATTGAGGACTCAGAAACTGAAAAGGGCGTGGATTGGTTTCTGTCCAGGTACAAGGAAGGCTCGCCCTCGGGAACTGCACTTCGTTTACTTCACTACCCTGGGCAGAAAAGTCTTAATCCCGAAGCAGTAATTAGGGCCGGAGCTCATACTGACTACGGCTCGATGACGTTGTTGTTCCAGCAGGAAAACCAGGAAGGTTTGGAAATCTATCTGCCTGTTCTGAAAACCTGGGAGGCGGTTCCTTATGTGCCTTCTCGTAAAGAATCTGAAGCTGCCCCATTGGTGGTCAATATCGCTGACCAGCTTTCCTACTGGACTGGCGGATTACTTCGTTCGACGATTCACCGGGTCAAATTTCCTCCCAAGGTTCAAGAGTCTGGCCAGGACCGCTACCTGGTTGTATTTTTCAGTCATCCTAGTGACGATACATTGCTAGTTCCCGTTCCGAGTGAGAAAGTGCGTTCTGCGGGAGGCCGAGGTGCCAATAAGGCCGAGCGTATTCTTACAGCTGGTGAGCATCTTCAAAACAGAGTGAAGGCGTCGCGACCAAAGTCCTAGGCGGCGAAAGAGAGATAGATGGAATTATTGGTTCTGCGGAAACGTCGAATTACCCGTTTAGCCTTACTAATTGTGTGCCAATGAGGATAGTAAGTCGTTTTCTTAATGTAGAGCCATGGAGAGTCCTCTGAGCTCAATCGAAAATGAGAGATGATACAAAATGGTGCGGTTTGGCAACACTTCAATATATGTTTGGTCTATTTTGACTACGGGTCATGGTCTTCCCAATGTTAGTTTCTTGTGCTTCAGCTTGTAGCTAAATCAGAATTCCTATTCTTCAACCAGCGAAACTTCGTTAAAGCCACGCTAAGGCAATCTCGACATGACCGTAGAAGGCACTGCAAGACAAGGAATGCTTACAAAAGCTTCAGCAATTGGAAAACAACTCCATCAGTAATCGAAGCATCTTCGGAGAGCCTTCGGCTTAGACACGTGGGATCCCTAGGGATTACGATCAAGGTTCTGATACTACTTCGCGTATTGATTCCCCCATGGGAGACCAAGCGTTTGACGAGTATGCCGCCGCCCCCGAGAGCCACTCATCGGTTGATCAAGGAATAGTTTCTATTAAAACCAACCTGTATTACAGCTTATATCCGGGCCTGAACTATCTTTAGTGCATGCATAGACCTACTTGCTAGTGGCTGCACTACTTTAGTCGAGGGATTGTCATCATCACTGGTCTTACTTTACCAGCTAGACAGGTGGCTTCATCCACAAATGAAAACTCCTCTGGAGTACACTCTTGACGCCTCATGATTTTCGTGAAATCACTCCTTGCCGAGTATATCGGTAAAGAGCTGTACCTCTTTCGTTCGATAAATATGGCGACAATGGTCTGCTATCCTAAAAAATGAATCTCCTCCGGAAAGCATTACCTACAATGATCCATACAAGCCTATTGAATTTACGATAATGTGCCTGGTCCGCCAGAAGAGGCGCTATCACCCATTCAAGGCTTATTTCCCCAGGAAGGTCAAATGCAGGCCAAAATGCCTTTGTGTAGGCGCAAAATTGATATATATGACCAAGTAGACTAGGCAGAGGACACCGATCGCTTTTTTGGTGATTTTTACCCTTCACCATGCTCGTCCTATCGGAAAAAACAGCGAAATTCCGCATCGGTTACAGTGGCCGAGTGGTTAAGGCGACACCCTGCTAAACAGCAGCCTAGGTGTTGGGCATTGCCTGCGCAGGTTCGAATCCTGTCTGTGACGTTATTTTTTCGATGGAACTGAGGCTGATTTTCTGGCTCTTGCCGTAGAGTCGGTAGCCATTGACCTTTCTGGCACGGTTACTGCTTGAAGTGTATTTTTCTCTAGCTCTGCATTTTTTTTTTTCAAGTCAGAACACTTGGACTAGTATTTCGCTCCTTCCCCAGATCAAGCTTATCGTGCGAAAAAACCACCCAGCGCATTAACCAGCCCACATCATGTCACAGTCGTTGGCTATCTTCCGCCCATCCGGCGAGGTTGTCTACCTGACTAATCCCAAGATTGCGCCTTTCAACGATCTCATCTACAGCCTCGTGGAAGAGTCTCACATCGAGCTAGACGCAAACTTCTCCACCACCACCAGTGGCCAAAAACGATTCTACTGCCTCAGGCGGGAGAAACTCTACGCCGCTATATATTTTGATGTTGTCTCGACAATCGATGCTGACCGTATCAGACAGACTTTGGCAGATGTGCTCAAAATCTACCTCAGACTTACCGAAGAAGAGGACGACGTCGACGAAGACAAAATCGACAAGCTAATCAAGTTGCAATTCGACAGTCTCATCAAACTCAGAACAGACCTGAAAGTGTCCACCCCACAGACTCCACATACTCCACAACTTTCAAAGGCGGAAAAACCCGACAAGAAGAAAGGCAGCAAGAAGTTGCGGAAGTGGGTGAATGGCGAATTGGTGGAGGCAGACGATTCTTCTGTTGTTCTTGATTATTCGTCTAGAAGCACAGGAGGTGACGCCTCCGAGGAATACAAGGAGATTGAAATTGACCACAACGCCTTCTCCAAACACGATGATTTGATGCTCGTTCAGGAACTTAACGATATTCTCGGTGAAGAAGATGATAACAACGAAGGAAACGCCCAGCTGGCTACGTCGGGATTTTTGGGGAAATTGTCCTCATACTTTGGCGGCGCAACAGACACCACTGAAATCGCCAAGAAGTTCATCGACCAGCTCATGATGAAAAATATTGCACCCAGCACAGCACAGGCCATCACAGACAAAATCAAGTCCCGATTGGGAAAGACCACCCAAGCCTCGGTGTTCAAAGAGGCACTCACCGATGAGTTGACCAAGATTCTTACACCAAATGTGTCTACGGATCTCCTTCACGATATTAAGAACAATCGGAGCAAACAGGGACGTCCGTATGTGATTTCGGTGGTGGGAGTCAATGGAGTAGGCAAGTCTACGAACTTAGCCAAACTCGCCTACTGGCTCCTTCAGAACAACTTCAACGTTCTCATCTGCGCATGCGATACGTTTCGTTCGGGAGCAGTTGAGCAGCTCAAGGTGCACGTGACAAACTTGCTGCGGCTCAACGAAGCCCAAGGCACCAGCCTGCGAATTGATCTCTTTGAAAAGGGCTACGGTGGAGGAGATCACGTAGTCAACACGGCTCGACTGGCAATTGAACATGCCCAGAAGGAGAAATTCGATGTTGTTTTGATTGATACAGCCGGCAGAACGCATTCGAACGCCAAGTTGATGGCGCCGCTCAAGAAGTTTGGTGAAGCTGCAAACCCTAACAAGATTATCATGGTTGGAGAGGCGTTGGTGGGCACAGACTCGGTGGAGCAAGCCACGAATTTCAACAACGCCTTTGGAAACCGCAGAAATCTTGATTTTTTCATTATTTCCAAGGTTGATACTGTGGGTGATTTGGTGGGTGCCATGATCAACATGGTTCTGGCTACCAAGGTTCCAATTTTGTTCGTGGGCACAGGGCAGACCTATACGGATATCAAGAAGTTGAGCGTGAAACGTGTGGTGGATATGCTTATGCGGTAGAGTATACGATAGAGCAAATCGACGAAACGGCGACACACGTTGATGTGGTCCTAAGTAAGCTGAAGAATTCAACCCATCTGCTCTACCATATTAGTATAAACTAGTAATAATACTCAAAAGAATGCCTAAGAGGTCACAATATTTGAACTTTCGTGATACTTGCTTATAGATAATTTCTCGGTGATTCCTCTGGTCGTGTGCAGCTTGGCCTGGCAAGTTTCCGTAAATCTACGAATCCACCTGATATGCGGGAGAGCCAATTATTCTATTCACTGGTGAACGCAAACTCTACATTTCTTTCCTCAGAAATTGCGTCCATGAATCGGAGAACGATACTCACCCATATTGCCAAGATTCGCATGGCGTATTTTCTGTACGCCATGTTCTCGTACGTCTCGTGACTTCCCCCCATTGCCTCATTCAGAATACAATCTTAATGCAGTAATCCTGGTGCTGCGGCAGTGCAAAGATCCACCTCCAAATCCACCTCCCATCTTCTTGGGCCATCTCGGCTGCGCCCTCACAAGCCTCTTCCAAAAATAGCAATTGTCGCCGCTCAACCTACGCCATCATCATCCACTATCATTTCTCAGCCACCTTCCCAAATCACCACCAGAGCAACAAAGAAACATCACCAGATCTTGACACTCACCCTGGAAGTGAAGTAACAATCCCACCACATCAACAATGAAATTGAGGCGAAAATCAGAACTCACACTCCGAGTTAATGCTCTCCGTGGAAGCGACCTATTCCTTCTGAACCAGACGTCCCGATCCAAGACTATCAATCTGGCGGTGGTGGCCCGTTTGAACCTGTACAAGAAACGATCTCGACGGAAGTTGAACACGTCAAACCCATCGTGGGATGATCTGTTTGATATTCCGCTTCGGGCAGGTGACAAGTCAGAGCTTCTCATCGTGGAGGTCTGGAACAGGACTCCAAGAACTAGGCTGTACCTTGGAGAAGTACGATTCATGGTGAGCGATATCTTCATGGTTGGAGAAGAAAGCGACGAAGGGGATCCCAAGTTTGCCTGGAAAACGGAGCCCAAGTGGTTTCGTTTGCACACCAACGAGGCGCAACATAGCTACGTCACAGGGTCTATTTTGCTTCTGTTCGAGTTACTATGTGAAAAAAAGACCGCTGCCGCAAACACAACACCACAAAACCCCCGCATTTTGGTCACGGCCAGCACAGACCTCGATAATGGACTTGAAGCGTTGGAAGTTGCTGATCCAACACAGGTAGCTTTTCTAAACTGGCAGGAATCTCTCCTCGGGGCCGAAACCGCAGAGAGTCTTGTACAGCCAGATGCCCAGGGCTTTTTGACACTGGTTGCAGATCCGCTGGATGTATCTGCATGTTCCGGGGCGTCGGATTTCGAGCTGGCTACAGATGGTGCTTCTGTTGAGCAGAATTCGGGTGAAAACCCTCGGCCCACTGCGCCACATTTTCTTCTGGACCGTCAGTTGAACACCCTAAAGAGTGAGCTCATGAAAGACAGAGGCAGTGGAAGCGGCACGGGCAGCGCAAGTGAAGATTGGACCGAGGACTCAGATGCGCTGTCTGCCAACTTTTCTGGCGACGAGGGCAAGAGAAAACGTAGAGGGAGGCGCAAGAAAAACGCCGCCGCCGCCTACGAACTCCGCAACAGGAAGGTCAAGGGCGTATTGTTTCTTGAAATCGCTTCGTGCCTGGACCTTCCACCACTCAAGAACTTCATGCGCACATCTTTCGACATGGATCCGTTCGTCGTGGTTACCTTCGGCAAGAAAACGTTCAGAACGAGCTGGAAACGTCACACGCTCAACCCGGTGTGGAACGAGCGATTAGCATTTGAGGTGATGGAACATGCGGCCAACTACAACATTCAATTCTCGGTTTTGGACAAGGATCATTTCTCGTTTCATGACCAGGTTGCGGATATATCTATACCGGTGCGTGATTTGATCCGCATTTCCACTGCGTCGCCTGTTAATGGAGCGAGCCCGGCTCCAGGATCCCAAGGAAAGGCCAGTGATACCCCTACGACGATTCCAGCGATACCTGCAACGGCACCGAGCCAAGCTGAAGTTGAAAGAACGTCACAGCAAGCTACATCGACCGGTGCGAATGCCTCTATAACTCAAGAAAATGGGTGGGCATCTCTGTCCATAGTTACACCCTCGAAGTCGCCCAGCAGCCAGAACTCGACCGCTCAAAACTCAAACAGCCAGAATTCGAACAGCAAAATCCTGAACAGCGAAGAGGGAGACAAGGACTCACAGACCGTGGTGTCACTTTCGAGCTCTAGCAAGTCCTTAACTTCGCTCAAATCTGATAACAACCCCTCAGGCATCAAGTTTGCTGACGATGCTGACCGGGTCAAGATTCACAAAAAGAAATTCATCCGCCGACGCACCACTTATCAGTACGTCGACACGCTGCTTTTCAAGACTCTAGATCTTGCCTTGAACCTTCATGATAAAGCCCAAGAAGGCACTCCTACTCTCAAACTTCGCGCACGATTTGTCGACTATGAGACTTTACGTTGTGAATTCTGGGCACTTTTGCTCGACCAGTATACTGTCACCGATTCAGGCAAACTTGATTCCATGGAGCTTATTGCTCTTCTTGACACCATGGGCTGTGCAGCCAGTGACGAGGTCGTGCAGCGATACTTTGACAAAACAGAGAAGTCTTTCTGGACGGAATCACTTTCTCATGATGAGGTGATTGAATGTTTGGAGAACCACGTGAACACTGGAAACGAAACAACTAAGCTCTTCGAGATCGAGCGCTGTCCTATCTGCTTTCAGCAGCGTTTTGGAACCTCCACAGATATAGACATTGTGACACACGTTGCCATTTGTGCATCCAAGGACTGGAGTATTGTCAACAAATTGTTGGTGCTGAATTACGTGACACCGCAGATTGCCACCCGACGTTGGTTTTCGAAGGTGTTGATGAAAATAACGTACGGGAAATACAAATTGGGTGGCAATTCGGCCAATATCCTTGTGCAAGACCGCTCGACTGGAATCATATTGGAAGAGAAAATGAGCGTGACGGTGAGATTGGGTATTCGCCTCCTCTACAAAGGACTAGACCGTGCTAAAAGGAAACGAATCCGTACTTTACTTCGCCGACTCAGTGTAAAACAGGGTGCCAAGTTTGACGACCCAGCGCTGAAGCGCGATATCGAGCTGTTCATCAGATTCCATAAACTTGATTTGAGTGAATGTCAAGTTAGCGATTTCCGGGAGTTCAAGACTTTCAACGATTTCTTTTACCGCAAACTCAAGCCCGATGCTCGTCCTGTGGAAAGTCCAGATGAAGAAAGAGTCGCAGTATCTCCCGCTGACTGTCGGTGCACAACCTTCGCTACTGTGGACCTGGCAACCTCTCTTTGGATCAAGGGCCGTAACTTCTCAGTGGCCAAGCTTTTCAACGGCAACTTCAACGGGCTAGAGCTGTCGGCTTTGTACGACCCAAAAAATTGCTGCATCGGTATTTTCCGTCTCGCACCGCAAGACTACCATCGGTTCCATTCACCAGTGACAGGCACGATTGGCCCCATCAAATATATTGAAGGTGAGTATTACACTGTGAATCCTATGGCGATCAGGTCAGCTTTGGACGTTTACGGAGAAAACGTTCGAGTTATTGTTCCCATCCAGACCGAGCATTTTGGAACTGTGGTGCTTGTGGCTGTGGGAGCAATGATGGTAGGATCTACGGTGATTACTGTCGATGAGGGCCAAAAAGTGAATCGTGGAGACGAGGTAGGGTACTTCAAGTTTGGTGGCTCGACAGTTCTTCTCTTGTTCGAGAAGAGTAACTTCGCCTTTGACTCGGATTTGATTGATAACTCATCTGCATGTGTGGAGACACTTGTACAGGTTGGTCAAAGCATTGGCCACAGGCCAGAGATTCCTGAACACAAGCGTGTGCATCTTGAATTCTCGAAGCAGCCCAAGAACCTCAAGGTCAAGTTGATACGCGTGATTACGGGTGGGGACTTGCACAGTGCCGAGAATCGCAGTTGGGAGTCGAAGAACCTCGCACTTCCCAAATCTGCTGCACTGTTGGTGGATGATGAAGACGATGACGAGGACGAGGACGAAGACTATGATAGCGCAACCAGACACGGCTATGACGAAGACGACGAGAGTTTTGATAGCGAGGATGAGGATGAATAATAATAGCGAACAGAAGTGTGAATATACGTCTCTACGTGGGCAATTTGCGAAATCTTGCTATCGTATTTGAAGATCTGGGGTGCATGCATCACGTGACGCTACCCCAAACTCTGTAGGTCCAATCCAATAAATCGTCACTTTCGACCATTTGATTTAGTGGCGGGGCTGGTAGTAGCTGGTTGGAATGTACAAGTCCTCATGGCGAACGCCACTGTTTTCTTGTAACATGCGGATGTTCCAGCCCACGAAATCCATGTCGTGTTTGATTTCGTCAACCTCGATGTACTTGTAGTCAACAAGTAGCGGACGGAGAACGTATTTTGTTGCCAACGGCACGGTAATGGAGCCTGCCGCAAAACCGAAATAGAAGGAACGAGAGAGCATTGGTTACCAAGATGAAAGGAGTTTCACCGTATTGTAAGTTGCCCCGGGCCTGCACGGTGCACTAAACGAAACATGGATTGAATGCAAGCGTTGCGGGCATTTGGTTCGGTATTTACATTTTGGTGAGTATTTTCAAATATGGCGCATGCATCCACTTTAGTCGATAATTCTTAGGTCAATCAGATCAATTTGGTTTTGACAGATTAGCAAAATCCGGGGTAGATGGGTGTGCTCGGGGCAGATCGGAAGGCACGTGAAAGCAGCCGAAGCCATCCATGAACCGAAAGTGAAACGGCTAGAACACCATTCAAGGCAAAAGTTGCCGCCTTTTAGAGGAAAGGTCATTTGTTAAATTTCATTAGTCATTTGCAAATGTAGCTGATGTAAGAAACGAGGGCCAGGCACCACATTCATTTGAGAACATAAAAGAGCTCTGCAATTGAATTCATGCTATATCAGCACTCTTAGCCCTTAGAAATAACAAAAATAACAGAAGTCAACCGCATCATCACATTACAAATTCTATACTCATTTCTTCTGCTGGCCACCATAGAGTGCCCTCCACTCGTCGATCTTCTTCTCGTCGATCCTCTTGAACAAGTACTGGGCCTTTCCAATGTTGTGGCCAGGCTCCAAAACCAACTCAAAATTGTCGGTGATAGACAACGCAGGAGCGTTCAAAATCTCGGAGATTTGGGTGGAAGTTTCAGGCATGAAAGGCGACACAACTGCCGAAACCAAGTAAACCAAGTTCAAGCCAACACCAACAACAGCATCGGCGACGTCGGGCGACCCCGAGAATAATGCATTGTCCAACTTGTTGTCCTGCAAGAACTGGTTTCCACGGGAAGAAATAGCCATGGCAAGCTCAAGACCACGTCTCAAATTCACTCCCTCCATGGTTTCGTTGTATGAGGCCAACAAATCGTTGACGTCCTTCTCGAATGAGGCGTAGTTGGGGATGTTCGAGGGATCAAAGTCAGGAACAACGCCATGGTATTTGGCGACGGCAAACTTCACAAGGCGGTTAACGAAGTTACCCAAGTTGGCCAAAAGCTCCGAGTTGTTCTTGGTGACGAACTCCTTCCACGAGAAGTGCGAGTCGCTGGACTCTGGTCGTACGGACGCCAAGTAGTATCTCCACACAGAAGGAGGCACACCCGTGTCCTTAGCACTGTTACCGAAAACACCCACACCTCTAGATTTCGAGAACTTGCCATCCTCATACTGCAAGTACTCGGTGGTGCTCAAATGGTGCAACTTAGTCCACTTCTCTTTCGTTCCGAGTTGCGACGCAGGGAAGACGACAGTATGGAAAGGAACGTTGTCCTTACCCATAAACTGGTAAAGGTTCACATGCTCAGGGTTTCTCCACCACTGCTCCCAGGCCTTGGGTCCTAACTCTTTGTTGAGATAGTTGGCGGTGATGGATACATATCCGATCGTGGCATCAAACCACACGTACAACACTTTGTCCTTGAATTTTTCAAGCGGCACGGGTGTACCCCACGACAAATCACGGGTAATGGCTCTGGCATCCAAGCCAGTCTTCAACCACGAGTTGGTAATGGTCTTGGAGTTTTTGGACCACGCACCCTCCTCAGACGCTTTGGCAACCCACACCTTGAGTTCATCTTCGAGCTCGTCGAGCTTGAGGTAGATATGGGTGGAGTCCTTGGGAACGGGTTTCGAGTTGTCCAACTTACACCGGGGGTTGATCAACTCCAACGGATTCAACAAGTTACCGCACTTGTCACACTGGTCACCACGAGCGTCGTCGTAGCCACACTTGGGGCACGTGCCCTCCACGAAACGGTCGGCCAAGAACAGGTGGTGAACCTCACAGTAAAGCTGCTCGGTGGTTCTCTCGTCCAAGTATTTGTTGTCGTAAAGCTTCGTGAAAATGTGCTGGGCAATCTCGGTCTGAAGTTCCGTCGTGGTTCTGCCAAAGTAGTCAAAGCCAATGTTGAACCAGTCGTACACTTCCTTGTGGACAGCATGGTACTTGTCACACAATTGCTGGGGAGTGACCTTCTCTTCGAGTGCCTTGGTCTCGGTGGCAGTTCCATATTCGTCAGTGCCGCAAACGAAAAGAGTATTGTAGTTTCTGTTTTTGGCGTAACGAGCGTAAATGTCTGCTGACAATACCGAGCCAATGATGTTACCCAAGTGGGGCACGTTGTTGACGTAGGGTAAGGCCGACGTGATCAAAATGTTCTTCTCGCCTTCTTTGGGGACGATGACTTTGTCAGCAGGTTTCACCAAGTGGCCAGTTTTCACCTTTCTGGCGCCGTTTCCCTTGGGCATTTCACGCTCGAGGGGAGTGAGAGACGTAGCGAGCGCCACGCCGGCGGCAACACCTTCCTTTTGAGCAAACAGCTCGGCCCACTCGCCCAATTTGCCCACGTCTTTCTTGAAAGGGAAAGACGAAGCGAACACGACGATGTTGGCGGCGGAAACCTCGGTGTCAGTAGGGACAGAGAGTTTCGAAAGTGCCGCCACGGCGGCAGCCTTGTCGTTCTTTTTGATTGCAGTATACACGTCAGTCTCCTCTTTCTGAAAAGCAGCGTCCTCCTTGAAATCTCCGCTGACGTATTTCACGATGGCATTGGGCTCAATGAGTTCAAGGCCCAGGCCAGCGTCCTTGAAGAGAAGCGAGTCGCCGGCCACAATTTCCTGCTTGGGAAGGAAGGCCGAGACCGCAACGGCCACCTTGAGGTTGTTGACAAGCGCAAGCGTGTGCTTGGCGGGGTCTGAAGAAATGTGAAGTGCCATAGTGAGTCAGCGATGCAGGAGGAGAGCAGAGATCAAGTAGTGAGGTGATGATAAGGTAGAAGGTCGGAAAAAAAGAAGGACATAAATCTGGATGTGAAAACTTTGGCTCAGACTGGCGGCTTAGGTGGAAATAAAACGTGGGCAGTGGCGTAATGAATTCATCCTTGGAGCCACAGTTTGGGCAAAGGAAGAGTATGGTACTTTAAAACTCCCGAGGCGGCACCTGAGACGAGCCAGAGACGATGACATTGCATTTTGGGCCTTGCAGAGTGTATCGGCCTTTTCTCTAAAATGTGGTCCGGCCATCTGGTGGTGCCACAGGTGCCCTTTCGTAGGATTCCATCGACGCGATAAAACAGACAAAGACATGCGAAATACTGGATTATATGGAAGCGGCTAAATCATAATTCGCTTACTCTAGCCCATCAGATCAGTCTCTAGGATGACACCAGTCACTACATCACTACGTTGGCCAGTCTTGATGACATCACACTGAAAGTGGCCAGCCACTCTGACGGCGACACTCTAAGGTATCAAAACGTGAAGAATTGCGGAGAGTCCTAAAAAATTCACTCTCCACAAAATCCCAGCAACTCAACAGCCCACGTCTTCGTTTTCCCATCTCCACACGTTATCGCCTGCATACCACACCATGAAACCTCCATCAGATGGATGGAATTGCATAGTCCAGGCAGCCCGGAAACAACCGCTACGACATGCAAACGGCGCATTGCGCCACACACGATTTGCGGTCAAAGCCAACATCGCCGTGAAAGACCATCTAACTACTTGCGGATCAGAGATTCTCAGCAACTACACCAGTCCGTATACCGCCACGTGCGTGAAACGGCTTCTAGATTCAGGATCCGAGTTTTTGGGCATCACGAATATGGACGAGTTTGGCATGGGACTGTCGCTGACGGCGCTGGTGCACGGGCCGGTGGTCAATCCTCTCTATCGGCACCAGAAACACATCAGCGGGGGAAGTTCCGGGGGCAGTGCTGCTGCTGTCAGTGCAGGATTATGTGACTTTGCTCTCGGAACTGACACGGGAGGCTCTGTACGACAGCCAGCTAGTTACTGTGGAGTTGTGGGTTTCAAGCCAACATACGGGCGGATTTCCCGATTTGGAGTGGTGCCATATGCGCAGACACTCGACACCGTCGGAATTTTAGCCGGTTCGATCGAGATGGCAAGAAAAGTCTTTGCTGTTTTGGATGCACATGACGAGAACGACATCACTTCGATGGGCGAGCGTACGAGGCAGAAAACAAGCATCGAAAGCAAAGAGAATTATGAAAAATCGCAAGAGTCGGCTCTGTCTTTGGTAATTGGAATTCCCCAGGAGTTTCTACTTCAGGATATTTCCGAGGCAATGATGAGCGAATTCCAAGCGGTGGTGGAACTATTGATGGACAACGGCCATGCGGTTGTTCCAGTCTCCATTCCATTAGTGAGTCACGCACTCAGCGCCTACTACACTCTAGCGACTGCGGAGGCCGCATCCAATTTAGCACGCTATGATGGAATACGCTACGGAAAACTGCGCCCAGAAGGTGCCAAGTCCATTCCGCAACTTATAGCACAGACCAGATCGGCAGGCTTCGGACCGGAGGCTCAGCGCCGTATAGTGTTGGGCAACTTTGCCTTGTCGAGCGAATCACACGGGCACTACGGTAGAGCAACTCAGATTCGGCGAAATTTGGCGATCGAAATCAACGGCGTGTTCAAAAGAGAAAACCCGCTCACAGGCTCAGCGTTTGCAGGACCGTGTCACGTGCTTCTTTCACCTTCTGCCCTTGGTTGTGCGCCGTCTTTCCAGCAGTATGAAGAAGAAACAACTGCGAACTTTCTCAACGGATATGCCAACGACATCTTGACGGTACCAGCATCTTTGGCAGGCATTCCGGCTGTATCGGTACCTGCGCGTGATAAGAGATTTGGAGTGCAAGTGATGGGGCAATTTGGCGATGACGATGTGGTGTTGAAAGTAGCCCAGATGATAGAAAAGCTCGTGGGCGAGGCCCGCGAATGTACATAGATCAGAGAGCAGTATTGGCTAGTTAGAAGTCGAATGCGGCAATAAACTCCCAGTAGCAGACATTGAAGACTGCAGACTTGAATTGGAAAGTTGAGAATCGCAAGTTCGTCAGGGAATGTTGCACAAGCCAACACTTGATGAAAGAGGAATTTGGCCAGGCCAGGACTTGAGAGATGGAGCATCAGACGCGCTCGTCTAGCCTAGAGAAATACGAAAATTTATGATAACGTGCTATTATGTTGAAAATGAGTCTGCTGACAGGAGGTATGCGGAATCGGTCCGAAGTGTTGAAATAATCATGCCCTCTGGGGTTGGATTCACAGGTGTGTTCACCAACAACAAGTGCACGAAAACGACATAAACATCCCGTGGTTAAGTTCCAGTTGATGGAAAAGTGGACCGCGGTCTCAGTTGATGAGAAGCGGTCCAGCTTGAGAATTGAAATGTTGGAGTAGCGTGGCTGTTTACGCTCAAAATGATGCAACAATGAGTGGGCGATCGTGCCGTGGCCTAGCAATTGAGCCTGTAGTTTGGCTACAATCAGCCCCTTCCAGTACGGCCATAATCTGGCACTCTGTGCCCTGTAGTTTGGTGAATACAGTTCCTCCATTTCTGGCGCCAGACAAGTCTCAATGACGGCCTTGATCGTCGACCCAAATATTTCAAGGAGGGCAGTACTCCAGAAAAATGAGCGGCATCAGTCTGGCATCCGGGACCTTGTGTTTCAGTTTTAGCTCAGCATGGCTGTCCAACCTGAACCGCACAGTTGACCAAAACTCTCTAAACAGTCTCAGAGTTACTATCGCTTAAGTAATGTCAAAAATTCCTCACGTGTCTTTTGCTGGCCACGGAAACAGCCCAACATGCAGCTGGTGGTGGTCAGCGAGCCAGTTTTCTGCACACCTCTCGAGACCATACACATGTGTGTAGCCTCAATGACAACAGCAACGCCTCGAGGTTTGAGAATCTCCGAAACGGCCATGGCGATTTGCTTGGTGAGACGTTCCTGGACCTGGAGACGCCGGGAATACATTTCTGCCAACCGCGCAAGCTTGGAAAGTCCAACCACACGCTTGTTGGGAATGTAGGCAATATGGGCCTTGCCAAAAAACGGCACGAGGTGATGCTCGCACAAGCTGTAGATTTCAATGTCCCGCACAATCACCATCTCGTCGTGGTCCTCCTCGAAAACCGCCCGCTTGATGACGTCACGGATGTTGTCCTCATACCCTTTAGTAAAATACAACATGGCACGAGCGTACCGTTCGGGCGTTTCGAGAAGCCCTTCTCTGGTGGGATCCTCGCCAAGTTCCTCCAAAATCGTAGACACCGCCAACGCAATGCGCTTTTCACGTGCCTGGGCCTCCTCTGGAGTCTGCTCTAGGCGTTCTCTGGCACCATGCGAGGGCCACGAGAGTCCGTCACTGTCAATTGGAGGGTTCAATGTGCAGGGCGACGCTACCCGAGTCTGAAGTGGAGTGAACTCGCGTTTGAGTTCGGCTGCTTGTTTGGGAAGCTCAGAAACGGCAGTTTTGGGTCTCTTCGCGACCGGCGCGTGTGACGTGCCGTTGTTCTGACTCATGACAGTGGTTGGAAAATACGGGTGCGTGCAGGATTTGGCGATGGAATGACAGAGGGGGGAGGAGCGGAAGATGACAGGTCCGGAATCTGAATCCGGGCTCGTTTCAAAAAGAGAGCATTTAGGCAAAAATATAACCGCAAGCAAATCCGGCTCGTGGCAGGTGTGTTCTCCCTTGCCAAAAAGGTCAGCCAGGCGACAATTCGACATGCCACGGACGCTGATCCTTGGAAAGAGAAGAGCCTGCAACACCGACTCATGAGGAGCGGCCCTTTTTCCGCAATTCCTTTTCAATATTCATGCATTCATTAGGCAAATGGGTTGAGCACCCGTACAGTTAAGCATGGCAATGCCAACCCGATCTCAGCGCGTAACACCACTGCAACCTCGTGCAACTCCCGAATTTCTTGCAAGTAGTTATTGCCTTCAACCCGAGTGATGGCGCTATGCAAATACGATTGTAATCCCTCATCACCCCGCGGCTTGGCCACTTCGGGAACTCCAATGTTCATACGCTCAAACTTCTCAACAATGCTGGTTGGCGGACCACCCTGCTCTTCATGCAACAGAGACTGCTGCTGGAGTTTCGCAGCTTCCGCAGCCGAAGTCCGGTGCTTGTTCTTGATCGACAGACGGTAGCTCAATTGCGACTTCTCATCAGGAGGAACGTACGTGGCAGAGTCCACGCCTTTCTCCCAGTACAACTCTAACACGTGGTTGTTCTTGTCGAATTCAGCACGTACCAAGGGTAATTGGTCGCCGTGAACACGCTTCTCGATGCCAAACTCCGGAATGAAAACATCAAACGACGACTCGTATACTTGCACCACCGTGCCCATCACCAACATCTGGCCAGCATGCTCGCTCAACTCATTGATCGTTTGGCAGAGTAACAAGTGGATAGCCTGTTCTTGTGCATTGGCGGCACAGTCTTTCTTGAAGTTGCAGTAGTCGGCCACCGTCTTAAGACTGTCGAGATCTTGAGCCGTCTCCGGGCTCGCAGTGCCTCTAAGGACACTCTTCAACTGCCTGTGCACGACCAAATCAGCAAACCTTCTGAGCGAGGACGAGAAGTGCGTGTAGAGCGGCGAGTTCAAATAGAAGTGGCCATAGTTGTCGGGGTCTTGCTTTCCGGCAATGAAATACTTTGCACGCGGCATGCTTTTGTACAAAAGAGTTTCAATGCATCTGCGGTGGACAGTGTTGTTGATCGACAAGATGGAACTTTGCAACGAGCCAGAAGTGCTTGTGTCAATGTGGAAACCGAGCTTCGCTGCCTTGCGGGCAAACCCTTCCAATTTAGACAACGTGGGCAAGGGTTGGCGACGCAAGAAAGCCTCGTCACCCAAGACCGCGTGAATCTTCGTAGCAATGGCGCTGTTAACCTTGTGGGCAATTTCAGATACAACGAGTAAAGCACTGCTTTCATGAAACACATTCATGTGGAGTCTAACTTTCTCGTCATCAATCTGGTCGAGTAAGGCGAGAGTTGGTTGGATGCCGAGACCCCGATTGCTCAACCTGTGGCGGCGGAATTCCTTCGCAATGAGGGCAAATGTCTTGATATAGTCTGAAGAAGCCGAAGAAATAGAGTCAACAACTTCGCCCTTCAAAATGGCGTCGATGTCGTCGTACGAGATTGTAGATTTTGGCGTGATCACAGTCTCCAAGAAACGCACATTCTCCACTTCAAAGCTGGTGGTATCGATGTCGAGTATGACAGACACTGCCAAGTTCTTCTCATTCTCCTTAAACGAAACGAGGCGCACGAGCTGGTTGGGATACAAATCGGACGTCTTCTGGGGCAAGAACACCGACGAAGACCTCTTTTTGGCTTTCCTCTCCAATGCTGATGACGGCTGTACAAAGAACGAGATGTCGGCCGAATGGAAACCGAGCTCAATTTTCGTGTTGCTCAACCTTTTAACGTGAAGGGCGCTATCGCTGAAGCTACCGTTCTCGGTTAGGGCGACAATGTAGTCAGAGGAGTATTCAGCTCTTGCGGGGTTTTGAAGTTCAGCATTGACATCGCCCACTGTGCTGAGAAGGGAAGCCACGTAGTCATCTGTTTTCTCATCAGGCGGATACTCATCGCAAAGGAAGTTGTTGTCTCTAAGAATAGAATCAATTTCAACCTCAGGATCGTTGATTTTGCCAAGCTTTGTGACCAACGTTCCAAAAGGATGGAGCGAAGTAATGGGCCACCTTTTGATCAGAGCAATAAAAAGTTGGTCAGCATACTTCTCATGGTTATCAACAAAGTCCTTAGGAGCTTGCTCAGTGGGAACAGCGATCAATGGCACTCTCTTATCGGTGGGCTTGAACCACACAATCTTAGGCGATTTGGGAGTATGCACGGACAGCTCCTTGCCTGATTTCTTATCAATAGCAGCCTGAGCAGCCTGAGCGGGTCTCAATAATCCCAAAGTGCCTGCGAAAATCTGGCCCGGAATTCTGTCGACCACGGCAACAACGTGTCCAGCGTAAAGCGGTTTAACGTCGTCGTTGATCTCTTCTTCTTCGACAAGTAACAAAGCCTGACCCTCCACCTCAACGTCGTCGTTTTTCTTCATAGTTGGTCTCTGTTTAAGCGAGCCCCTCCTGCCCAAACCGTCAGTATCAGCTTCGGACTTTGAGTCATCATTGTTCAGTGTCGATGTGGCGTCGTTGTGGATATCGTCATTTAATGCAAAGCCGGATGTCGACTTGGTGTTGGGGTTTCCCTTGCGTCTCTTTTTCTCTTCCTTCTCTTTCTTGGACTCCCAAACCTCGTCCACGACAAGAAGCTCTACAGCAACCAAATCGCCCTCCAAAGCACGATTACGGTCCTTCAGGCCACAAATGAAAATGTCAGCGTCCAAGAGTCCGTCTGTGGAAACATAAGCATCAGACCGGTTTTTCTTATTAACGCGCAAAGTTCCTGTCACGAGTCTTCCCTCGTTGATGAGATCAGGCAATGAGGACTGGGGTAAGTATGGCGCGAAAAGCGATTTTCTGCCGTTAGCGTTCGCGGGCCCGGAGCCGTTACCGGGCAAAAAATGCAGCATTGAAGAAATCAGCGAGTTGCCTCCGCCATACGAGCTGCTTTTATGTCTATGGCCAGGGACGAAAGCCTGCGGGGGTTCCAATGTGTTGCTGGGCAGCAAATTGCGCTGCGATGACGGCTGCTGTTGAGCACGCCAGTTGGAGTTAATATTTCCGTCCATATTGCGAGAGTTTGTGCGCAAGTGTACGCTTCTACGTTGGTTGGAGTTACCACGTTCGGGACTCGACGTGATACCAAAAGACGGCGTGGGAGGCTGGAGCGCCAGCGGCCCCGATCCCATGTTATTGTCTGGAGGGAACTTGAACTGTTGCTGACCGTATGCAAGCGATTTGGAGCGAGAGTGTCCAAGATTGGAGTCGAGGTCACTGTCATTGGGCGCATTGTTGGGGAAACGAAACCCACCCAAGTTGCTGCCCGTCTCGCCGTGCGCAGTCACCGGGGGAGATGTTGAGGACGATGATGACGAGACGTGGGACATGGCTGTTCCGCCGGATACAGGAGAAGATTCACCCTGGCCGGTGTACGAAGCCAAGTTGGATACTTTCTGGGAAGCCGCCGCTTTGATGGCCTCATTGAGTCCCAAAGAGTGACGACGGGCATGACCTTGCATATTCAGACCTGAGGATCCAGTTCGGCGGTGGCCAGCGCCATTGAGTGAGGGGCTGCGGGAGTGAGACGAGTTCAGTACCGCAAGATACTGCAGCCCCAGCAGCGGCTGTTGATGCTGATATTGTTGGGATTGTTGGGATTGCTGTTGATGTTGTTGCAGCTGTAATATTTGTTTCTGTTGGGATTGTACCGCATCCAATTGCTTTTGGAGGTTGTATTGCTCCACCATGAGGGTGGTGAGCTCACTGGGCGACCGCCGGTGGGCAATGTAAAGATTCTTGGGCTTGCGTCTTTCTTGAGACATGCTGATTACGTGAAGGTAGCGAGTTTCGAGATGGCGGGATAATTCTGTCGAGATTAGAGCTCCGTGATTGTGTGTGGCGTTCTCAGTGGAAGCTAGGATTGTCGAGATGAAAAGCTCGACGTCGAAAAAATATGTTCAGTCCACCAACCAGTTCTCAAATAATAAGAGTAGTTCTATGAATGATCAAAAGGAATGGCCAATTAAGTTGCGTTCCTGGCAAGGATTGTGGGTGCTGACGAAAGCAATGGCAAAAGGAAAGATGGTGAGCAGGGTTGGTTTTTCCCCTGGGCCTTTTTTTTTTTGCTTTCTGCGACGGGTCCTGCGTTTATGACGTGGTTTAGAGCAAAAGAGGGGAAGACGAGCAAACTAACACAGGGCGATTTTAGGCTTAAATCGCTGTTAATCC
Source organism: Hermanozyma aechmeae (assembly GCA_030583085.1). Classification (NCBI taxonomy): domain Eukaryota; kingdom Fungi; phylum Ascomycota; class Pichiomycetes; order Serinales; family Metschnikowiaceae; genus Hermanozyma; species Hermanozyma aechmeae. The sequence continues at coordinate 96,354 of JAJMHA010000022.1, read as the reverse complement.
GGTAATGACTTTTCTGTTTTGATGGCTGTCGTGGTGGGCCTAGCGCCGGTACCATTGATGACCGTCCTGCACAAAACCGCTATTTATAGGGCCCCACTTCCAGAGCCCCGACTTTCCTCACGTCGCAAACGCCGCTCACGGGTCGCGCCAAGGTGAATTATGCAACACACCCAGGCTCATAGATCACGTGCCGGCCCCTTGGCTGAGCCCTGCCGGCCGCACTCGGACAAGGACGAGGCCAATCAGTCAAAAAATATGGTGGATCGGTATGAAATTCTTTCAATCTCTTAATGCTGTTTCAATTCCGGTCGAATGTCCCGCCACTGCCTTTATCATAATCTCCGTGAGAATCCCTCCTTCCCACTTACTGCAAGTCGGCTTAAGATGTCGGGCCCCGGGTTCGCAACTTCGTATGTGGGACAGTGCAATGTAACGTGAGTTAATGCAAGTGCTAATACACCCAAGTTGGCCCTCAACTGGGTTTGTAGTTTGAATAGGGTTCGCAATATGACCTTCGTAAAAGTGTGCATTTATCTGGGAATCCACATTGCCCTCGCCACGGGGACAACACCTCATCAGGAGGTTGATTGAGTTGCCCGATTGGGCGGTTTCGCGATCTGTTGGCGGATACAACTGCGGAACCGCCGGAATTTAAATGCTCGTATTGCTAACCCACAGTGGAGTTGTTTCTAGGCCATGGGCTTTAATCACCAAATTAACACTTTTGACTATATCGAGAATGAGAATTCTTCGAAAACCACGGCAGCGCACTTGGCGAGGTCCCACTTCGACCGATTCATACTAAACGAGAGCCCCGCAATTGGCCATATGGAGTTTGCATGACATAAAAACTAGGTTTTGTGTATGTTCCTTCTCGCTTAACCATTTCCAGCATTATCTGCACTTCATTGGGAAGAACGTAGAACGGGAATATGCCCTCTTTCTGAGTTTGGAGAATTTCAGGAGGATTAAGAGGACCCGGCGACCAAATGGGTGGCACACTGCATAGGCAAGTAGAGCATGTGTTGTCAAACCTAAGAGCAGTCTCTGGACCAAGCGCTGAGCGTATGTGCAAACGATGGTCAGCTATTGGATCAATTCCACCAACACTCTTTTATATCACAAACAGCACCTTCTCGACGCTCAAAGTCTCGGTGTCTACCACCATAATGTCCCCTGTAACTCTAAAATCACCAACACTTACTAGTGTCACTGATGTGTTTCCCAATTCAAACTTACGAGAGCCCAGAAATGGCTGATTGCTTGCAAAGTACAAGTGCGGCGTCTCGTCAAGCGTGAAGGGATCCTTATTTTCATAAGGGTAGCAGTAGAGTGTGTCCGGGGCGGTTGGAGCAATGTTCTGCCACGTGATGGTGTTTGCCATGGCATCCAAAATGGAAGACTCCGTTGGCTTGTCAAGAACGTATTTTAGCATGTCGGTTATGTTCTGGCCCGACGACCCAAGCACACGTAGTCCGTTGTCAAGTTCTAGCCATGTAGGGTTGGTTAGCGACGAAATGGCGGCATCGGCGCTACCTGTAGTGGAGACATCAGCAAGATATGGCGTATTCTCGCCTAGAAGCGAACGGTGAAAAGGCTGCTGGGGCCAGCAGGCCTCTGCGGGGTCGTTTTCGCCCGCCATTATGGACACGGGTACCAGCGCCGAGACTTCCGCTAGCCAGGAGTTGAAAGCTACGAAACTCGATGTCTTGAATCGCGACACGTTCTTCGATCCAAACAGTGCCTTGGAAGTTTCTTTCTCGGCGTAGTCAGTGGTGTCCTCCACGACAGAGTCACCGCAAATGATGAGCCGGCCAATCTCGGATGAAAGTTGTTGGTCTTTTTCGCCGCCAAGTTCGCCGCAGAGCCATTGCTGTAAAAATACGGCTCGTATGTCGGCGTCGGCGTCGGCACCAAAACGCAATCCAGAAACAAAGGCCAATTTGGAACCTCTACCTGTGGTTGGAAGCGGCAACTGCGGTGCCGGCGTCGGGACCAGCACCTCCATCACCTCCAAAATACCTGCCTGGATTTCAATGCCCAAAACGGCAACAAAGCATCCGGTGACTAGTCCCTTTCTTCCGAGAAGCTCCGGGTTGTGCAAAATGGCCCTACCGCTTTCATCTTCTAGCATGACTACACCAATTTCAGTTTCGTCAATATAGCTCAGTGTCAGCTCCGGCATCACGTCGTCAGTGCCCTTTTCCACATCTTGCATGATCTTCAGCTTATGCTTCATTTCGACAAAAACGGTCCCCAGAACCCAACACAACTCGCCTGAAACAATATCCAAGATTTTGTGTTTGTGCTGGATTTTCTGGCCGTCCACGCGTCGCGTGTCGTGGCCCCATTTGGTCATGGCTTCTCTGTCAACTCGAGGCTTGAGCATTCCAAGCCGATGCTGGTACAAGGAGAAAAACTGGCGCGAGTATTTGCGTTCATTTTCAGCAAGAGAAAAGTGCTTGTATTTGTCGTAGCCGGGAGCTAGCGACACGGTCTTTCTGGACGCGTGGCCCTCGCTGAGTGCAAGGTTGAGTTTGTCCATGAGAATGCAAAACCAGTAGGCGTATTATGAATTAGGGGGAAGGTTTGTGTGTTTCCTTTTCGTGTTTGTGATGTTAACAAGTCAAGAGTCAAGATACTTCTGCACCTTGTATTAGGACGTGTCGTTGATCTGAAGATGCGATAGAGTAATGTGTAGGAACTGGCGAGATGGGAAGATGGAAATAGATACTATCGACACAGACAGCGGGTGGGCATGCACTAGAGAAATAATGAGAATTTCAGTAGGCCAGGCAGCAAGTTTTCTCTACAAAATACTTCAATTGCAATTTGCGGCAACCCAGATGTATGAGCTGGATCTAAGACCAGGAACCGATCATGGAAAGCAACTGCACAGCATTAAGAACCTCTACCTGCATTCTGCCCAACTTTTGAATCTGAATTTAGATCACTTACCGTGAAGCTCGGGAAATCCGCCATCCATCATGCCCCCGGCGTATATTATACCTCCTCCGCAATGTATTTCCTGCATGACCCGCCTCGTCACGGACCCAGGAAACATCGAACTCCAGGTCCCAGAGGCGTCGTCTGCTCACGTCAAGTACATCCGTATCGTTGGCCAGGTCACGTGTTATCAGGAGGGCTGTCTATATCTTGCAAAAATTCAGTCGCTTCCAGATACCGTGGTTGCATTGGATGGACCACCAGAGACATCACGACTGTTGGCAGTAGACGTTGATCTGAGTGTCCAATTGACATACCGCGAGACAGAAGTCGGTGCTGTGATCAATGTGAGAGCATCTTACGATGGGGACCACGTTGTAGCCTACGAGGTGTATGCCATAGAAGGCACACAATTGGTGGGTCACCTTGATACACTCGCTGCCATGGCGCAGCTTGGAGATCTATAAGGAAGGCAATTCCCATGCTGTTTAAAATTCTCCAGGAGCGCTATTCGTGCCCGGATCAGAATGTGGCCTACGGTCGACGGCAGAGTATTGTGGGCGTAGACCCAGTAGTTGAGTCTACAATAGTTAGCGGCCAAATAGTGGGCTAATAGTGGCCAAGAGGTTTCTACGAATCAGGCAGCCAAATTCACAGCAATCGAGCCGGATGGTGTGATTTCTATTAGCTGTGGTCCTGTGTTTGGCGGAAAGCCGTCCTTCTCCCGTTACTCAAAAACGCCGTTGGTGAAAAACTGCTCCCAGATCGGCTCAATGGGCATCTGAATCAACTCAAATACTCTCTGGTTTTCCTTGGGCCGCTCGTCCCCCAGATCCACCCCGGAGGATATCGGCAGGACGTTTTCCAACTCCAGGAAAAACGCCTCCATTTCTGACGCATTTGTGGTGGCCTCGTCGCCTCCGTCACGTGCCATGCTCTGTACAAGACTCGCCAAGTGGTGATCTTTGGAGGTCCCATCAAGCAGCAGTTTGACAGCACGGGGAGGATTGAGGCTGGCAGGTTCTGGAACCTCAGGCGCCTGAACACCATAGCGCAACTTCAACACAGCCGCAGAAAGCACCGAAAACGTATGTGCGCATGCCTGAGCCGCATCACAAGATGCCACCAACTCGTTGAGCACTGCCACACAGTCAGCGGTGACACTCGCGACATTCTGAGCGCTGTGGCGCATGCGCAAGCCGGTGCTGTTGTATAAACAGAACAAAAACGAGCTTCCGGCCATGAAGAGGTTGTGAACCGCCGCCCATGTGTAATTGATGGCGCCCTTTTGGGATAGCTGTGTATAACATGCCATGAGATTCTGGGCCAGCTCAGCCACACGGAAGTAGTCTTCCGCCAGTAGCCGTGTGCTGCGCGGAGACAACCCGTATAAAGCGAGTTTGGTGTGGCAGAAGTTGAGGGTGAAATACTCGTGGTGAAATTCAATGGAGGAGGTGGCCGGAAGCTCCAGGCGCCAGAGATCGAGTCGATGCAGAATCAGGAGCCGCCACTGGCCTAGGCTGGCAAACTCGCGGCCAAAATCGGCGTTTTCATAGAGCACGCGTTGGACTTCCAGCTGAATACGGCGCATCTGGAAAAACGCTAGAGCTACTGCCTTATGTGGGTGGGTGCCTGGCGCGGCGTCGGTGTAATCACCTTCGCTCAGAACAAGTCCCCCGTCGGCTTGGTCGCTTGCTGAAATCTCATGGTCGTCCAAGTTGGTTGGAAACCGTGTGAGAACCAGTTCGTCGGGAATTCCCACCGGACGGCCCAAATAGAAACAGATTTGCCGATCCAACAGATACGTGCACCAGAAAAGACGACGCCGCCGGTCTCTGGCAAATGGCAGTCGCTCCTGCAGGCGTGCAAAGCCGTCGTTGTGAAGTCCCAAATCGACACACACTCGAAGTGCGGTGCCAAGCACGTACCAAACTCCAGGAACACTGGGGCGCATTATGGCGTACACAGAGAGTAGCAATAGCGCCTCGAGCTGCTGAAGCGGGTCGCCTACTCCGTACACCAGGTCCTGGTACTGCAGGGCCGCTTTCCGGTACAGCACACAGAGCAGCGCACGGCGCCGGAGATGCGTGGCCAGCGTCAGAATGGCGAAAATGATGTGGAGGAAAAAGAGCGCCGACGCAGCTGCCCCGCCTGGCCGAGTATCGATGTGTTCTGCCGCCAGCGGAGACCCCGGCTCCCAGGCACCGTAAACAGGCTCGAATACCTTGCGCAAAAAGGTTTCGCGATGCAAAACCGGTAGCTGCGCGTTGCTCTGGGCAAAGTAGACGTTCACCAACTCCATGGCCTCGTGTTTCGGCGGTAAAGCAGCCGATGTAATCTCTGGATCGCTGGGCTCCGTCATCAGCTCAGACGGATCCTGGCGCATTGGCTCAAGGGCGCCGTGCACGCGCACGGCAGTGAGCATCAAACGAGCAAACGAGATGCCCGACGATCCGCCCAAAAACGCCTGTTTCAGATCTGGAGCGGGCTCGTTCGGCAGCAGGGGCTCTAAAGTTGCAGCCGACAGTCGCAAAATCGGCGTCTGCACCGCAGAGAGGGCGCCGATGCTGCCTTCGTCGTCGGTGCTGATTCCGTTTGCTTTAAGCCGCAGTTCTAGCTGCGCTATACGCTCCTCGAGGTGGAAAACATAGGACCGTGGAACTTCACGTCCCGTGGCAGGATCCATGCCCACGCACGCAAGTCCGGCTTTGGCACAGCGGGTGCATTTTGGGAAATTGTGGTCGCACTTGACCTTTTTGAGTCGGCAGCGCTGGCAGGCTGCAATTTGGCGCACGACTCCAGCACCAGCCGCCTGTTTTTTTAACGGCGGTTCGTCCTCGGTCATGGGCGGGTAACGGGGCGGTTGTGGCGTAGCGATTGTGCAGAAAAATAGTCGTTGGAGGCTGGTGAAACTTCAACGAGATCGCGATAGCGATAAGGTATGCAGGATGTGCAGGAGAGTGGAAATCCACAGGCTCATGATTCATTGGCCCGGTGATGCAGATCGGACGGCTGGTGTGCCTAATTCGTGATTGTTCTTGACCGCTGTGGCCTCTGGTTGTTGTAGATGTTGCTCGCGTGGTGTTGGATGTTGAACTGTGGTACGGAAATATGAGATGTATACCGACATGGCGGGATAAAACACGGAGACGGAAATCGGACTGTGATGGACTGCGCCGTTTTCTTTGGGTTATGTATGAGCTGGTGTGCGGTGATTGAGAGGCGTTGGGGTGTGCCAGATGTCGCTTGGTGCTTCTGCCAGATGAATTAGAAATGCAACGTGCTATGCAAAACTCGAGTGTCTTCGTTAAACTGCCTTCCCGCCCTTCTTTGGAGCATTGTATTTATTAAATTTTGTATATTTAGACAGCGCAACTCAATGGTCCTTTCAGATGCCGTGTTAGTTCATCAAGGCCGCTGAATCTTCAGCTGGCAAAACGAGATTCCGACTATTGGTCTCTCTCTGATTTGCACCAACTACATCCTCTTCACCAGAAATATGCCAGAACAGCTACAAACTCCTAGAAAACAGTCATGTATTCAGCGAACGAGAGTAAGTCGGGTAAAACTTTTGCGCTGGCAGCAAATTAAAGCGCCGTTAATTATATTACTTCGTACTCGTGAGGTACGTCAAGCCAACTCTCATTTTCTTAGAGATGCTTGACTTGAGTTTTTTCCAATTGGTACTTGCCCTGCAAATCAGGAATTATCACCTCGTATCCTGCGGTGGACGCAGCGAAGTCATTGACCTTTGCCTCGAAATGCAACGTCGTAACCAACGAGGATTCCAAAATAGGGTACTTGACGTGATGTTCAGACACAGAATGAGATTCTGCCTTCTTGATGTCGTCAGGAAATAAGGCGCCAGGAAACTTCGTCTCTCCGACCTTGTCCCTGTACAACGGAGACTGTTTCACCAACACCAAATCAGACCAGTTCCGCTTGTTCAAGAACTGCAAATTCTCTCTGGGTGTACCATCAGGGTTGGACGTGAAAAGCGGAACCATGTCCTCGTCCGTATAGGCGTCAAACCTATGGATTGTAGATCTTTTGTTTAACAATGTAGCCATGGGGTCTGGAGGAGGAGCATTCACAATTGCAGAAGAGATGACATTGAACACCAAACGAGGGTCAAGTTCGGGATGCTGTGAGACATCCTTGTTATGCTCGACAACCTCCTCCTGATGAAGCAAATGGGCATGCACATGAGTATGCATCTTGGTTTTGAGACGGGAAATACAGCCGAGGTGCACATCGCCAGACAAGATGGTGATACGCACGCCGTGCTTGGCGCCAAAATCAATCAACGACTTGATTAAGAAGTTTCTCTCGCGCTTGTGGTGTTTGGAGCACCAATGGTCGTTCAAATCGTCCAAAACCTCGACTCCGCCGTCAAACTCGTTAACTAGTCCCTTGGCCATCACACCACGAGCCGCAAGACCACGAATAGGGCGAAGAAGTTTCAGCGTCAAGATTTTCTCCAACCACACCAAACGAGGATACATGATGGGAACACCCAACATGACCAACAAGTGCTTCGTTTCCGGGGAAGCCTTGATTTCTGCCTCAAGACGCGAGAATACCGTCTTGTATGTTGTGTCGGATATAATGGAAGTCAACTTTCTCTCAGTTCTGCAGTCGAGGCCAAGTAATGAGATCTCCTGGCCCAATCTCATGAAAATGGAGTGATTGGGCTGCTTGATGAAAGGCCCTTGGATTTTGGGAATAATCCAGGACTTGTCATCCAGATAGGATGGTTCTTCGAGCGAAGTCTGGTGCTGGAAGAGCATGTAGTAGCGGTAGGCGATGTTCCCAATGGTGGAGAACACCTCCTGCGCCATGGTGCGGTCTTTGTAGGAGCCAAAGCCGTCGATGATATCATGATCATCGAAGATGTTAACACAAGGAATCTGGGCCATGGCAAGCGGGAAAAGCGTCTGGAGAGTAGCGCCGTTTGGACCCTTCCAGTAGCCCTTGCCAAACCATTCAAGATAAGCATTTAAGTAGAATTCTTCGAACTCCTGAATCATTTCTGGGGTCACCTTGACACCACGCTTCTCATGTGCAGTTCCCAACTCAAGCCATTTCTTCAACAGCGGACATTCCAACTTGATGGAGTCACAGTAGAGTTGGTCACCGCCGCCCAACATCACATGGTAATGCTGAGATCCGTGTCTGCGCAAAACATCGAGCCAGAGAGACAGCTGGAAATCCTTCGTATCGGTTCCAAGCGAAAATCCGTTGCACAGATATGACACAACGTTCATGGACTCGGTGGCTGCGGGAATGAAGAACGCATGGGCAGCATTCACGATTCCGTTGACCAGGTAGCGCACTCGCTGCTCATATTTGGCAAGAGGCAATTCTACAGCAAATCGCCAAAACTCAAACCCCGCTTCTTCGTGGTACTTGGTTCCTGGGAAACCTCCCGACTGAATATCGGTGCCAAACTGGCTATCAGCGGGCCCTATCTGGAATGAGATCTTGGGCAATTCGCCTTTTGTTACCAACATTATAGAGCCACGAAACTGGGGCTGGCCTTGTTCCAACGTTCCCAAAAGACGAAGTATCGGTCCACAATGCACCTCAATGCCGTTGATGGGTTCAGTAGGTGGAACCTTGTCCGGCACAGTTGCGCCTATTTGTGACTTATTGATTTGCTCAAAATCATCCACGGGAATAGGTGCAAAGAATTCTGACATCACTGGTTCTAAAAGAAAGTGTTAATGAACGAAATACACTTCAGTATGTGGGGAAAAGCAAGGGCCACTGAGCATGCGCCGGGATGTCAGACAAGCGTCCTGCACAATCAACGGTTGCTGCAATGCCCGAGGAGATGCACCCGTGCACCGGGGGAAGAAAACGGTCGGAATTGTCATAATAAGTGCAGAAGCGGAGCTTAGATTACCTTTGTCTATTTTGACGAAGCGGTACATTTTTGAATACTCTGTGACACCGGGTGCACTTGTATGGTGATTTGATGGGAGCCATAAACTGCGTGTTGCAGCGGCGAGCATCCCATCAGAGGAGAGAATAGACGCTTTCTAGAGTGCAAAGATTCCACCCTGCTCATAGCATTGAGCTTCGAGGCAACGAAGCTGCTTTTGATCAGCAGAGCCCGTTCTTCCTGTGTTCTGCACATAGCCATCGCGGTGCTTCTCTGCATGAGATAATGCATCGCCCGTTGAGACGGCGCATCGATTTAAGGGACGAAGGTAGGGACCAGCCTCTAAACGCGTGCTTGTTTCAAGGCAAGAGCCCGCCTTGTTCTGAGAACCACAGATCCGATTAGAGCCGGGAATGTGGTGTGCACATAACCCTCCCGCCGTCTAATGCGGAAGGAGTTCGCTTAATCGAGGCGCTCGAGAGCCGAGTGAGGAAGGCAGTCTGCAAAACGCGTAGTCGGCATGGCATATTAAACAACGTGTAATTTGTCCTGCATGCATTGACGATTAAGTTCGACAAATGGGGATCAAACCCCGCTGGTGGAACTAGGGGTGGGAAGGTACCTGATGGCGGGTGTTCAGTCGAGAACAATATGTGGGAATCTCACGACAGATTTCGGTGCTTTATGACGAATCGATTGTACTTCTGTTTTCAAAATACGGTACTTCTGGTGCCGCTTCTCGACATCTAGTGCAATACCACGAAACAACATCTATTGCCATTTCGTGTACAACATCGACAATGGCTGGAATGGTGAAGCTCGCGCGCCTGCGAGCCAGCCGTCTCCTCTATTTCGTAGTTTCCCCGTCTCTCTGCTCGGATCGGTTTCCAGATCCAGCACAATCATTTGCCACTCCAGCAAGTCAACAATTACGTTCCCACCCATTCTAGAACATCGGGCTATGGACAGCATCGTGGTCTATTCTTCAGAATGGCATTGGTCGCTAACGCCGTATTTTCATTCTCCGTCGCATGCCACTACGTCGACCCCATTCCACAACACGCCTTCCATGCCCTTCACTGTGGCTGCTCGTATATCCTGCCACATTGGTCGCCGAAATATGAGAGCCTGTCGTCCCTAAATCAGAACTCCAGTATTTTGGCAACCGCAAAAAACCTCAAATCCCCAGCCTAACTTCATTTGCTCCACCTCACATTCCCAGGCATTCTGGCCCACGCATGCAGCGCTCGGTAGTCTGCAGTTAATAGATGCGGCTTCCCCTCTAGGCAAAAACAATGGAGGGGCTGAGGAAGCACATGGCGCGCCCCCCTCTTTGTGCAGGATGCCCAGCCGGGGAGTTGCCAGTGTTTAGAAGCTGCGGATAAACACAGCCATAAAAAAGTTGCTAGCGAACCCCTTGTAATCTTTTTTACCCCCAGTCTTACAGATTGTCCTCGGGCCTGTCACCGCACCTGGTCCCAGATTTTTGAGTTTGTTCGTGTTCTTGATCTTCGTCGTGCCGCGTTACCCCACGTTTGGCAATCAATATTTGCACGGTCTCTAGCGCTACTCGCCGTTGCCAGCTTCCGCTGAAGTTTGTTACAAAAAGAAGCAGAACCTTCAATTTTGCACCTGAATATCATTATTCGGCTATCTGACGACCCAAAACAATAGGCCGTGGCAGTATCGTTTCCAGCTGTAGTCTCGGTGCAGTCACGCAACATCTATTGCATTTTCTTGGCCTCAGTGATTGACCCACCATCGCTCACCACATTGCGGGTGTCTTTCACAGTCACAAACGGAAATCGCCAGTATCCGAAAAAATTGGATACCGTGGCCGGATTCTCTACGTTTGAATTCGCCACTGACTCTTGCGATCTTGAAATTGCGCTTTCCCCACACACCTGGACGAAATCCCACCTCCCAGAATCCTCGCCCGTCTTCGACCCGGTCGATCTGCAAAACACTGCCTCCCACCTTTTCTTTGGATAATTCTCAGTTTGCTGCACCAACCACAAGGCGTCGATTTTCTTCATGGCCCAGGTTCTACTGCCCCCTGCGCCATACACAAGACGAGTCTCCTTCAACAATCTAGATCCCGAGGATGAAGTCCACAAAAGTAATGGCCCGTTTGGTCCACACGAGCCGACGCAGGCGTCGCACGATCTCGATGTGTCCAAACTCTTCGGAAACTACCTGCTCAGTCTAGGCCGCAAACGAAGTAGACTCCCGGATGCTCCACTGAAGCTGATTCTCAAAAACAAGCTCACAGAAACGCAACTTGTATCCAACATACTGCACGCAATGCTGTTGGGCGTCAGTTACCACGGCGATTTGAACGATCTCGCGGCACATCCGCCAGAATCGGTTCCACGGAGCGAGTTGGCGCAAATTATTGGCGGATCGGCGGTGAGCGATTCAGAGTCGGATTCTGAGGATGCCATCCCGGAAACCACCGACCCTCCGCGCAGAAAACTGTACTCGGGCATGACCGACGAGGAACTCATGGCGCTCGATCCTCAGTTTGCCAAACCCAAGACGCTGGACATTAACAACTTCAAGTTCGATTCCACAACCATGTACTACTCGCCTGCGCGCCGCAGCTCGACCACATCGGCGTCTGCCGCGGTGTTGAAACAGGTGATTTACCCGTCTCTGAACGAGAACAACTACAAGCTGATATCGCTCACGGTGAAGCACCAGGAGTACGACGATATCGATTCCCGCACGCTTCTCTCTGTCATTCTGGGGCGCAAACATACGTGGAACGGGCTCGACTGGCTCCTTTTGACGAAGGAAGGAATTGACACTAGCACCTCCACCTTCCTTCAGGACGGTGATTACTTGGTTATTGGGGCGCTAGTGCCGCTCAGGCAACTCGACAATGTCAAGGGCAAGAAGGACGATTTTCTCTTTCGCAAGGCCGAGTCGATTCTTTCCTACGTCATGAACCTGGTGCCTAGCCGCGATCTTCGCCTCAAAATCACGGTGGAGTTGATTCTTGACGTTCCGCCGCCAGACCCTATGTCGCCAAACTACAAGGGCAATACCCCGACCGGTACCAAGCACATGCTTTTGCATTTGTTCAAGCAGTACCAGCCGACGTTGGTGGTGGTGGGGAACCGGTCCACAAATTTGAACTTCCGGTATCCTCTACGGACCGGCCGGCTGGGACGTGCGTCGGTGTCGTCCGATAACACCTCGGACCAGTTTTTGGTTAAAATATCGCTGTACTTAGTCAAACACTCGCCGGTGCCCGTGATGTTTGTCGGCAACCAGACCCGTTTCCACCACGGCAATGCGCCCAAACTGGCGCCAATGGTTACTTTCAACGATCCGCATGGCGGTGATCCTCTGAGTTTGCCTGTGCCTTCCTTTAGATTGCGCAACGACTCTCGTCTGTCCGGCAGCTCGATCGAGTCGTTTCAGGGCAGAAAAAACTCCACGGTGTCTTGCGACTCCTCGTCTGATGTCGCTAACGACACTGCCGCGCGAGTATCGGACATTTTGAGTTCACCGTCGCCAACTGCCTTCAGCGATGCTTTGCGCGCAGTGTCTGACTCGTCGTTGGGAGAACTGAAGGGATACATGGAAATCCTCAACGACTCGTCAGTGGAAAAGCTCCTGTCAAGTATTTGCAAGTCCAAGGTTCACCAGGCCTATATTGCGCTGGGTCGCCTGCGCACTGCGCAACTGGCTCAGTCTAATGGCTCGGTTGGCCGCGCCTATCGGGTGAAGAGCTTGATTTCGTACAGCGAGGAGGACGAGAAGAAGAACGACAAGCTTATCAACGAGAAGAAAATCCGCAAAACGTTGTCCGAGGGCAGCAACATGAATTCCGAGGCCAAGAAACCCAAAAAGAAGGGCTTTTTGCTGAGAATCGGCTTGAAGAAGTCGTAGCTGTCGAGGCTCATGCAGCGCAGATGGCCGCTGCTGTCGACATTCTTCATAGTGTTATCCTCCGGTTCTAGTTTTGGTGGGCCCGCTCAAAAATGCCTTGGCTGGGGCTACGTCGATGCTCCGCCGGAGGCCATTCCATTCTCCTTGTAATCAATGATTTTTATATCCACAGAAACACCGGCCCTCAATCCCTGGGGGGAATAAACAAATTATTCAACCAAGCCTATACCGAGAATTTCAACCCACCCCCGCACATCCGTACACCACCACCATGGAAGCTACACCCATCAAACAAGAAACACCGCCAACCATTGAGCCGCAGGTGGAGGCTCCCAAGGAACCAGCGCAGAATACACGTTCACGTGCCAAAAATGCACCCCTCACTCCGGCTCAGCTCAAACAGAAAATAGCTAACGTCGTTGTTCATCCCAGGCTCAAACCAACAAAGCTCCAGCATGGCGAATTCTCCGCACGCCCAAACCGAGTCACGGTACGAACCCTCCGAGATACGGAATTTCTCAGTTTTGAAGACATTCCCCTCAACAAGCGTGGCTACAAATACAAGCCTTGCCGGCCCAACCTGCAAATGAAATCCAATCTCTACTCTACGACAGACCTCGAACCTCAAAGCGTGAGAGCAAGCTACTTTGATCGTGCACTTGGCGTTTTGTGTTCCGAAGATATGAGCACCGTCACCACCGACCGTGGATGGCTTTCTGTTCGGGCGAACGTCGGCCTTCGAGAGGGCAGTTGGTATTTTGAGTTTGAGATCCTAAACGCCAACACCGTCGGATGCAAGGGTCATGTGAGAGTCGGCGTGGGCCGCAAAGAAGCAGCACTCGAGGGCCCGGTTGGTTTTGACGGGTACGGATATGGGTGTCGAGACTTGAATGGGCAGAAAATCACATTGAGCCGGCCAAAGGCGTACTTTCCCGAGGGAGAAGGTTTTGCCACGGGGGATGTCATTGGTGTGTTGTTGGAGCTTCCGCCATTGAGTGTCCATCGTGCTCTGAATGCAGAGTTCGCTAGCAACTTCCAGGCCACCCGCAAAAAGAGAAAACGAGGCCAGTTTTCAGCCGACGACGAGGAAAAGAAGTTGAATTTGTACAACAACATTGTCCGCGACCAGGTCCCCATCAAATACAAGAATGAGCTCTACTTTGAGCAGTTCGCGTATTCCACCACGAAACAGATGGACCACTTGCTCAATCCGGTGACGGTTTTTGGAGAGAAAGCAGTACTTGAAACATCAACGGACACGCCCAAAGTGCCCACAATACCCGGGCTGAAAATTACCATGTTTAAGAACGGAGTCAACATGGGCACCATGTACGAGGACTTGTTCTCATTTCTTCCCATGAACATGGAAGACGACGCGGCGGCCACAGAGGCAAACACGCGGCAGCTGCTGAATCCGTCCTATAGAAACACTGACGATGGGCTGCTTGGGTACTATCCCATGATGTCTGTATATTCTGACGGAATGGTGAAATTGAACCCGGGACCAGAATTCAAAAATGCGATTCCGGACGCAGCCAGGCCGCTATGTGAGAGATACACTGAGCGGGTAGTTGACGAATGGATGTGGGACCTCGTGGACGAGATCGAGAATGAGTATCTCGATGAGTTTGAATAGTTGCAGTCGCACCTGCAAGGGTCTGGGCATGAATTTCGCCTTGCTTTGCAATGCAGACTTCGTCGACCCGTTCCATGTGTACGTTACCGTTCGATGTAAATATACCTGGTGACGGCCACATGAACTCGTTATCTGAACATAACATTCGCTCCTACAATCGCCAAGTCATTTCAATGGCCTCGATGTATCCTCAGCCATCCGTTATCATATACGTCGCCAAGCTCGTCGACCATCTCGCTATTATCCCGTAAGCCCGCGCTTTCCTCTAGTTCTCTCCTTCACTGCTCAACAAAGACTTGTCGCCCACAGTAACGACTTCCTCCAACGAAGTCCCACATCTGATACAATCCTTATCTGCTCTCATCTGCACAGCCAAGCAGTTTCGGTGATACGAAACTGCACATGTCTCCGTGCCGCATTTCTTGCCTATAGTCACGAAGTCTCCACACTTCAGACACTTGAGCATACGTCCTGTCGGGTCGTCAGCAGAATAGTAGCCATAAGAATCGACCAAGTACTTCTTCAATTCAACTAGTGAGAGCGGCAGAAGCACTAGGTTCTCCTTAGGGCTCACCAGTAGCCATCCTTCGTCCTCCAAACGTTCAAAGAAATATTGTGCCTCACTGGCCTTGGCTTTGTTCAGAGATGCATAGGTCATTTTTGCCATACGGAGCGGAAATGCATACGAGAAGTTGTCGCTGCACACAATGCTCTCAATGACCTGATTGAGTGCTTCGAGTTCAGCAGGCAGGTATGGCGTCAGTTTCTGGATCCACTCGTCAGAACGAGTGTTCACAAACACGTAAAGGAGTTGACCCAGAGCCTGGTCACGTGTCTGCTCGATACGGAAGCCGTAGTCGTCGATTCTGCTGTTGATCTGGGAAATGAGTGTTTGAAGTTTGGTCGACGCCGGAAGCTCGAACCCTTCGACTAGAATTTGAAACCGCTCAGTGAGTTTACTGACAGATATGCATTTCACCATTCGAAGAAACGTGAGGAGTACTCGCTGTGGTTCTCCATACGGAATGTCTTCCATGATTGCAATGAGATGGTGATGTGTTGAGGACGACGTAGTTTAAGTATCGGGAAGCGGATATTGCTATGTTATTTAATCCTTTTGAGCTCTTATGTGTGAGGTTGTTCGTGATCTGGTTTAACTTATGAGGTGTGCACTTTCGTCAAGAAGATGTGGTTTGGTGTAGAGATGAGAAATACGCGTCTTGGTCTCCATAATAGAGATGATATCACCACAGACATGGACATGCCCGAAATGATGAGAGGACAGTGAAAGCCAAAAATGGCAATAGTTTTGACTGGATTTCAATCCAACACAAGATTGACGCTTTTACTCGGGTTGAGAGTATTGAATTCCAAAGCCATGGCCGGTGCCGTGGAGACTTGTCTCTGCAGAAAAGAAAAAAACAATGTAAGACCGCTCCGCTTTGATTATATTGGTGACTTTGACTCATTACAGAGACCAAGAGCAAACTCTGGAAGTCGTGCTTTCAATAGAAACTTCCTCCATCCCACGACAGGTGACGGGCTCAGAAGTTGAAATCCTGAAGTCGGAGATTAGAAAAAATGGCCAGTTACTGAATGACCATAAAATGGTATTGAGAGTGAACAATTGGTGAATTAGACTGCCCATGGGGCGGCTGTATTTAACCAACAGAAACCCAACTTGTCACATCGCCAACCAGCCTTTTCCTAAACGTGCTGATTCATTTAACACGAACGCATTCAGCTGATGTAAGTACATGACCCTAACTGAGTACCAAAATCTTGTGTTCTCTGTTGACTTTGCCGTTCCTCAATACTCACTTTTTACTCCAGCCGACTGGGTGCAAAAACATGCGACTTCTTCTTTTCTCGGGACTTGTGCTGGCAGCCATGAATTGCAATCCAAACGTCGATCCAACCTGTACTGCTAGAAATCCCGCACTTGCTGACTGGTTTCTTGATCCATTGACTTCGCCGCTGTCCCACTTTGAAGCTTCAATGGAATCGCCGCAAATTCAGTATACTTCAGAGGGAGCAGTTTTGGGAATCCATAAACGACTTGATAATCCTCAATTGACATCCAAAGAATACATCCTTTTCGGCAAAGCCGAGGCTGAGATCAGAGGAAGCCCAGGGCTTGGAATCATCTCCTCTTTGTACCTACAGAGCGACGACCTCGACGAGATTGATATAACGGAAATGTTTGGAGGGACAGATTTGAAATTTCAAACCAACTACTTTGTTAAGGGCAATGTCTCAAATCACGAACGCGGCAGTTACCATGACACCGTGACATCGCCGTTTGACAATTTCCACAAGTACGGCGTAGAGTGGACGTCCAAAAAAATCACCTTCTTTTTTGACGACAAGCCCGTTCGTTCGATTTATCGAAAGGGCAACAAACACGGGTATCCGCTCTCCCCCATGAGAGTCATCATTAGTATGTGGGCAGGAGGGGATTACGGGAACAGCAAGGGAACCATAGAGTGGGCCGGTGGCTTGACTGATTACAAGAAAACCCCCTTCTATATGACCGTCCGGAATGTGAGAATTGAGAATTACACAGGCAAGGTCGAGTATGTGTACAATGGTGAGATGGGAATGACGTGTGAAGAGTACGACGGTTGCGACATGCCGCTCAAGAAAGCTAAAAGGGGAGATGCTGGGAGGCCGCAAATGAGCTGGTGGACTGTGGCTGGTAGTCTCCTTGCAAACTCAGTGTAGATGAGATAGCTGGAAATTAGCACCCAGGAGAAGGGTCTCCGGGGAGAAGATGTAGCAGAAAAATCGCATTATATTGCTTTTGGCTATGTTGACATGAACTGAAATATACACGATGTGCTGGGCCGCATGGTCATGCCGAGAGTACTTCGTTGTTCACGTTCATTCACGAGCGCACAATCCGAGCTTCCTGGAGCTGCAGCTGTTTCCAAACAATAACGGCGTTGTCCTAATTACGCTCAAGCTCCGCCAGAAATATGGCCCGCGTGCTGTCCACTGAGCACTGAACTGAGTCCTGTTCATCGTCGGCTCGGCTGAGTCCTACATCGCTGTCGATTGGGCTCAGGAGCTTCGGAGATATTCCGATCAACTTTTTGTGTAACCAGCACAACGTCAATGATTTTCTGTACCGCTGCAGGTGTTGCTCATCCCAGGGCAAACTCCGAGATCTCCGATCGCCGAAATCCTGAACGAGCTATCTAGTTCGTACAACGAACTCGCCAAATCTTAAAACACGTTGGATTTTAGCAAACAAATGAAGTCTCGAGTTCTCCTCTGCCACGAAAAATGCCACTGCCGGCGTTGAGGAATTGGCCCTGTCATACGCTGACGTCACATCCCAGCGAACAATACCAGACGGCAAATTACCACGCATTGCAATTACAACATCACGAACTGTAAAGCAGTACATCAAATTCCGACGTCTCATGAATTTCAAAAAAATGCCTATCAATTTCCAAACGCCGACTACCCATCACCCACATGGTGCGATCTGCGATGATGGCCCAGTGCAGACCGAGCCCGGCAGCAACTGCACCGCCCACAGTCCACCGAGGAGTGCAGAAGACGGAATTGAAGAAATTACGGAAAACCACCACCATCCAGTCGACAAACCCGTACACCGGGCGACTCTCCGTTCTTCCCCGATGCCTCACCTGACATGCTGCCCTGCATAAGTGCGGCCTATCTCGCCTGGTGCTCCTCCGCTCACCACTTCTTTTTCCCCAAAACACAATTAGCACCCCTTTGTCATGACAGTCAAAGGAGTCAGCTTCATTTCGTTTGTCACCAACGACCCTGACAAATACCAGCGAACCACCGAGTTTTATGTGTCGCTTGGGTTTCGTATTGTCAAAAACTACTCCAAGATTCTGAGCAACGGGGCAGCGCTGGCTGCAAACAAACCGCACTTGCAATTGGGGGTTTCACATGACCTGCAAAAGGAGGTGTGGCTCGAGACATTCCCGTTGCAGCAGGTGGACAAGAACGGCAATCCGGTGCCGTGGCAGGAAATGCAATTCTACCAGGGCGACGGCACGGCGGCGTTGACGAATGCCACGCTCTTAAAGTTGCGTTTGTGCACAGAGTCATGTGAGGAGGCCACTGCCAAGACGATTGAGTTTTTCCTGCCGGACTTAGCTGCAATTGACAAGGCCGTGCGCAGCCTGCTGACGAACTCCGAGAGCGCCACGGCCGCCCGTCAGGTGACCACTTCTGACCCGCTTGGAAACACGCTCGTGTTCTCCCAATCGGTGCTGGCGGCACTGACGAAGGCCTACAACTCCGCGGACGATTTCCTCTCCCAGAGAATGGAGGCGGCACTTCTGTCGGTATCCGGATCTGCGGCGCCCGAAATCGCCGAGTTGCCCACTTCCGAAAAGACACGCCGCAAGAAAATCGCAGTCATGACGTCGGGAGGCGATTCGCCCGGCATGAACCCGGCCGTCCGTGCTGTGGTGCGTGCCGGAATCTACTACGGCTGCGACATGTTTGCCGTCTATGAGGGATATGAGGGTCTCGTGCGTGGAGGAAACTTGCTCAAGAAAATGGAGTGGGAGGACGTGCGTGGCTATCTCTCTCTCGGCGGTACCAATATCGGCACTGCTCGCTGTGCTAAATTCCGCGAGCGTGCTGGTCGTTTGGACGGCGCCTACAACATGGTTGTCAACGGAATAGACGCGCTTGTGGTCTGCGGCGGTGATGGCTCGCTTACGGGTGCGGACTTATTCCGTGCCGAGTGGCCTCTGCTCATTGACGAGTTGGTGAGTTCTGGCCGCTTGACAACCGAGCAGGTGAAGCCTTATCAAAACCTCACAATTGTGGGGCTTGTGGGCTCCATCGATAATGACATGGCGCTGACAGATGCTACAATTGGCGCCTACCTGTCATTGGAGCGTATCTCCGAAATGGTGGATCTGATTGACGCGACTGCCTCATCGCATTCGAGAGCATTCGTTGTGGAAGTCATGGGCAGACACTGTGGCTGGTTGGGGCTCATGGCTGGCTTGCTGTCAGGCGCAGACTACATTTTCATTCCTGAGCGGCCCCCTCCCAGCGGGCTGTGGAAGGATGAGCTCAAAAAGGTTGTTAGCAGACATAGAAGCTACGGCAAGAGAAACAGCACTGTGATTGTGGCCGAGGGGGCCATCGACGACCAGCTCAATCCCATCTCGGTGGCGCTGGTCAAGGATGTGTTGGTTGAGTTAGGCCTCGATACTAGAATCACCACCTTGGGACATGTCCAGAGAGGAGGCACCGCCGTTGCATATGATCGTGTTTTGGCTACTCTCCAGGGCGTGGAGGCTGTTAAGGCGGTCTTGGATGCCACACCCGACACCCCATCGCCCATGATTGGAATTATGGAAAACAACCTTGTGCGGCAGCCCCTTGTGGACTCTGTCAAGGCTACCAAAGAGGTTGCCGAGGCAATTGAGGCCAAAGACTTTGATCGCGCCATGGCCCTTCGTGATTCTACGTTCGCCCATGCTTATGGCTCGTACTTGGCCACTGCCATTCACGATGACGGCTCCCAGATCTTGCCTGAACGCGAGAGACTCAATATCGGTGTTGTGCACGTGGGTGCGTCCTCGTCGGCACTCAATGCTGCTACACGTGCTGCAGCTCTTTACTGTCTTTCGAAGGGCCACAAGCTTTTTGCGGTGGAGAATGGTTTCTCCGGACTTATTCACACCGGCAACATTCGCTCCCTCGAATGGATGGACGTAGTCGGCTGGCACAATCGCGGCGGATCCGAAATTGGCACAAACCGCCTGTTGCCGTCGGAGAATTTCGGTACGGTAGCCTACTACATGCAGAGACACAACCTCAACGGGTTGCTCATTATCGGAGGCTTTGAGGCGTTCACAGCACTTCACGAGTTGGAGAAGCACAAGCACGAGTATCCAATCTTCAACATCCCTAAGGTGGTGATCCCGGCCACTGTTTCCAACAATGTGCCCGGAACCGAATATTCTCTCGGCTCGGACACCTGTCTCAACCAACTCGTGTCTTACTGTGACGCTATCAAGCAGCTGGCCTCGTCTACGCGGCGCAGAGTGTTTGTGGTGGAAGTTCAAGGCGGAAATTCGGGCTACGTTGCCTGCTACGCTGGGTTGGTCACGGGTGCTATGGCAGTATACACGCCGGAGCAACGCACAACGCTCAAGACGATTCGCGAGGACATCGACTTGTTGTTCAAGGTGTTTGAGAACGATCGCGGTGAAGACCGTAACGGTAAGATCTTGATTAGGAACGAGGCAGCGTCCAGTGTGTACACCACTGAGCTCTTGGCTGATATCTTTAAGGAGCATGCCAAGTCGCGGTTCGAGACCCGTACTGCCATTCCTGGCCACGTTCAGCAGGGCTTCACGCCGTCGTCAATGGACCGAGTCAATGCCGTCCGTTTCGCTGTCAATTCGGTGCAATTCATTGAGCAGTGGAGCCACCGGGTGTTCCTGCAGGTCCATCACGTGGATCACCATGCCGTCAACAACATCAAAATGGTGGAGTTAATGCAGCGGGAGGATAAGCTGTCGGTGGTGATTGGCGTGCAGGGAGCAGCGGTCGAGTTTTCGGATATCCGCGATCTCTACGAGCATGACACAGACGTGTCCTTGCGGAAAGGACGCACTGTGCACTGGCAGCGGTTGGTGGATGTTGGCGACATGTTGAGCGGGCGTCTTATGTTGCGTGAGCTGAGATGCTGAACAAGTCGTCGTGTGCGTGCATGTACAGTGTAGCGGGCTCATTGGGGACACGGGCAACGATGAGCTAGACCGTGCTGGTTACGCTAGATCAGGCTGAGGAGGGATAGGGAAAGGCACTTCTCGTATCGAGCGCATATCGTGCGCAACCACAACATAGTAATGAGGATCTTGCATGCCCTTATTGGCTATCAACCTTGCTCCAAAAAGGAAGCTTTGTATTTTATTCCCGAGCGTCTCTACTTCTGGTGATACGAGAGAAATTTGCTAGCAGCAAGTATCATATTTCCTCTCAATTGTGAAGCCCCTAGGAAATCTCTGGGCCGTGCATATACTTTTTTTTGGGCCATTGTGCAGCCTGCCTGAGGAGCATCCACGTGAAAAGTCTTTCGTAAGGCTGGAGATTTTGTTGTTGGTCTAAATGCACCCAATGTACGTTTCTCTCCGCATTTGTTCTTCACTAAGCTTCCATGCAATTGATAAAATCTTCATGCAGCCGCTCAATAGTGGACCTCCACTAGCTGCTCTGGTTACGAACCCTGCTCCCAACATGGGACATGGCCAAACTGGACTAAGAGCTGCACAGCGGCAGTCAAGAGAGCGGATGGAGGAATTCTCCATGCATGTGATATTCTACCAAACAGGTAAGGCGACGGAAATCCTGAGATGATAGCAAGTACGAAAAGGGGAGTCAAGCGACCTAGGCGAAAGGAGCAGAAACACTCTGACGTAGGGGCTGCATATCGTTTCCGGCGACGCGAACCGGATCGTAGTCAGCAGGAGAAGCGGCGTTGCAACGCATGTTTCCGTTCTGCATGCAAGAAGGCTGCAGCAGAGGACCTGCAGTGCTTGCAGAAACGGGCTCATTACTGTGCCTGTCTGGTTGTGGGTTCGACAGTGACGTTTCGAGAACAAAGACGCTTCCGTGCAAAAAATAAAGGCAACATGTGGAGTTCGGAGTTCGGATTCCCCACTGCAGGAATTCTCCCTCTCCATGCGAGGCAACGCCCCTTACGTAATGAGATAGCCGTTGGCGCTTAGCATCTCTGATGACGATGACGCGGGTGGCGGCGCGTGGGGGGTCACCGTATGCAGACTACTGCACAAGTATGGCGACTTCGTCGGCTAGGAACAGGTATATGCAGGTGGATGTTCAAGCGAGACTATTAGCCGATCTAAATGGGACTTCAGTTTACTTCGGCAGGCCCACCGAATGTTCTCTGCAACAATAGGCCGCGAGGGTGGGCGAGGTTACCCGCGCTTCACAGCTGTTTGGCGCATATGCCTGGTGTGTTCTTTTTCCATGACGGCCGGTTCAGGGTGCATCAGATGGAAGGGCTTAAAAAAAAAAGAAAGTCAAACTTCGGCTCTTAAAGGATGAAACCCAATCCAGGTATTCTTCGTGAAACTTTAATCTCGCTGCTCACCAGAAAAATTTCCTTAGCCGGAAGCTGCCAAGAGGCGACCCTCGTACCCTTGTTCGTATACTTCTCCATTGGATCAGCACTTTTTCGATATGTGAGATCTGTCACATTCACTACATGCACGGCGGCTAGGAAGACGCTTTGGGCATGATTTAAGCTTCCGGTCAGCATGTCCGACCTACAAGAAAAATGGGTGAAGGAATTCTCGTGGCGGTCTTTTTAGGGCGGGTGGGGGAACCACACACTTCAGTTGCTACTAGTTGAAGTCAACCCTGTCACTGGTTACCACAGAAGCCTGCAAGGTTGTCGATCCTGAGGCCATGCGTTGAACCAAAGACATTTCTAAGTCGTTCACAATGAGCGCTTGGCGAGTGTCGGGCATATGGTAACGATGAACAGTAGAGAGGATGAATCAGGAGGAGAAAAAGAGCGAAGGGATAAACGGTAGAACAAGAAGGCATTGATTGCTTTCGTCGTGGAGGCCAATCTCCACAAGCAAGGAAAATGCAAAAGTTAGAGCAAGTAAGACCCCCTTGAATTTTTTTTTTGAACCCCTCCCCAGCGCGCGAGAACATCTAACGGCGAACGGGAAAAAAAAAAAAAAAAAAAAAAAAATAGGTAAAAAAAGAACAGACGAACAAAACACGGCATAACAAAGAAGGTTGGGCAAGGCAAATTAAAGACTAGAGAACAATATCCCGGCATGCGTGTTCCGCGTGGAATACCATGTCGCGTGACTCAGCCGTATATACAATGGGAACAGTTGTGTAGTTTGGTGGGGTCGGGGAAGGTGGAAGAAGAAAGGCAACAAAAACATAGAAAAAAAACAGAATAGGGAAAATGCCAAATTGTCAACGAACAAAGGATCCGGGCTCTGCAGAGAGCCTGTTGTGAGACAATTCCACGGGGAATGCCCACCATGGAACTGTGGCCCCCAAATTGTCAACCCGATATGGCGAGCAACAAAAGAGCGGACTGCGGCGACACGAGGGGAGTCAAGACTGCAAAGAGTAAGTCCAAGCGAAAAACGCGACAACACAGTGGAATCCCGCCAGTCTTACCAGAGCCACGTGCGTGCCGGACCTGACGGGAAGCGCCGGTAGCAGAATGCACTAAAATGGCCGATTGACGAGATTTCCCATCCCAGGTTGGATGACGCCGCTGCACGGTGTGTGCAGGAGCTGGACGGCGGTGCTGCGAGGCAGGCGCATGATGCAGACTCTTAGCTGGCAGCCGGCAGCGACAGCTTCCGCCAGGGCGCAAGCCCGACCCACCCCGGAATTGGCGCCGGTGGTGGGGTCCCCCAGATAACATGCCGCCAATGCCTTCCCTTCTCAAGTGCATCCATGCCGCCATCCTCTGCGCTATGCATGTCCGCTGCATACTTCGCGCTGCCACGCGGCGAGTGAAGCAGATATCATTTCCGCTGTCAACGGCCGGTTCCTGCACACCGACCCCGGCTCCGCGCATTGCTAACTTCTCTCGACTACCGAACGGGTGATTATCTTCAACCGGCTTTTTTCCCGACTTCCCCTGACCCCAACGTTCCGTGTGTGTTGACGGATCCAGACCCTGCCTGCGCCTTTCGTGAGTCTGCCACCCCGCACTGCTCCGCTGCATTCTGGCCCTTTCCTTCTCCCCCTCCCCCAATCATTTTCTGGAATCCAACGTGTGACCCTATTTCACGAAGTTTTTCCAGGAGAGGAATACACAGAAAAAACCACGAGGATTTTCAATAGGCACCTGAGCTGCCAAACACGAGCCTCCAGCCTCCAAGTGCTGCCTATACGTGCCGTGTCCCACATTTATCGTGGCCCTAATATTCCAACGAAAGAATCGGTTCCAGAACACAGAACAACCAAGGTGGAAAAACCTGAACACGTCGCCAATTGCGTCTCCTTATCGCCGGCTCCAACTCCCGTTTCCTCCCTTGCTACTGGCCTCCGGTCCATGCCTATTGAAACGTTCTGAATTCTGTATCCAGAACCCCATTGTTTTCGCCTGGTTTTGCTCCGTTAATCTCGAAGCGCCTCCCCAGTTTTTTGCCGCACGGATGTGGCTAGCTGCCGCTGTCCGAATTTGTTCTCCCCACCGTGCATTACAGACCCATCTCGAAGTCCCTCAAAACTACCCGTCTCCAGAGAGTCACCGAGCAGAAACTCATCCGAATTTTGTAAGCCGCGCCTAGGTTGATTGGTCAATTGATAATCTAGAAAGACCGCCGCCAATTGCTGCTTATTTTCAGCCACACGCTACCAACGGTTCTCTTTTTTTTTTCATTCCCCTGGTCCCATCGTTGCTGCCACACACCGCAACAACTTTGCCACTGCAAAAACAAGAAGAAAACTACAACTTAAACTACGAAAAACCAAATCACCATTTGCACAACCGCCGCATTACCCGCCATGGCCAAAGAACAGCCCAAGAAAAACGCCTTTGTGCACAAGCTCTACGGCATGCTTCTGAATCCAGAGCTTGCGCACCTTATCTGGTGGACCGAAACCCCGGATTCCAACACGTTTGCACTCTATCCGACCAAGGAGTTTGCCGACGCACTCCTGCGCTACTTCAAGCACGACAACGTGGCGCTGTTTGTGCGCCAGCTTCACATGTACGGCTTCCACAAGGTCAGCGAGCCTCACCAGCACTATCTGCATGCGTCCGGCAACTCCAGCCACAGCGACGAGCCTGTGTGGGAGTTCCGGCATCTCAGCGGCAAGTTCCGCAAAAACGACGAGCTGCTGCTCGTGCACATCAAGCGCCGCCTGCTGCTGAACTCGCTGAGGCTGCTGGCGCAGGATACCAAGGAAATCCGAGCCACGCCGCCTCCCCAGCTACAACAGCAACAACAGCAGGCGTCGGCACAGGTGCAAGCGCCGCACCACACTACAAACCCCAACATTCCTCCTAATACCCACAACGCCGCCGGCGCAGCGCTACTGTTTGAGCCCCACAGCCTCCACTACAACCACCAGCCGGCACAGCATAGCCAGCACGGCCAGCAGCCGTTTTACGCCGCACACCCCTACAAAGCGCCGCCCCACATGTACGGCTACTACGCGATGATGCCGCCGCACGGCTCGGTGTATGGCTACTATCCGCCGGGACAAGGCGCACCCGGCGCGGCGCCCGCAACCCAGCATGACGACCAGCCGACGTTTCGACGGCCGTGGGAGCCCGGTGCCGGACCGGTGCGCCAGGCGCTGGTGTTGTTCGACCCGTTGGCACGTGACGGCTCCCACAGCGCCACCAGCACGCAAAACACCTCTGGGGGCAGTGTCTCGGGGCCGCCGGCGGAGTCACTGGCGGCGCAGTTCGCGCACTTTCCCTTCACCGCGGTCTCTAGCTCGCAGTCTGCCCGCACGGCGTCCAGCAACTTCTCCGGCGTCACGCTGGGCGACTCCGCGGTGTTTCTGTCGAGGTCATCGTCGTCGGGTGGTCTGGGCAACTTCCCGCACCGCCTGCACCACGGCTCCGGCTCCGGCTCCGCCAGCAGCGCCGGCTCTACGCTGACGCCATCGCACCAGCATCCGCCAAATCGCAGCTCGTACCTGCTGCTTTCGGCCGGCACGCCCGCGGCGTCGCAGTTCATTCTACCGCCGCTCGCGCGGCTGAGCTCGTCGCTGCCGCTGGCGGCCGGCACTCAGGTTCGCAATCGGCCGTCGCAGCTGCATGGCCGGCTGTGGATGTCCAAACTTCGGCCGTCGGTGCTAGAGCTCCACAATGTGCCGCCGGCGCCCGACAAATTCGACTCGCTCACGCTGCATGGCCTGTCGGTGTTTAGCACCGAGCTGTCGTTGCTGTCGATGTCGCTGGGCGGCCGGCTGTCGCTGTTTGGGCTGATTTCGCATCTTGTGCTGGGCGCTGATCGAACTAAAAGCTTGGGCCCGCACGACGTGCCGCCGCTGCCGTTGCATAAGGCGACGGTGGGCTTCTTGCTTTCGGAAAATGCGCCGGCCGAAAACGTCGACGTCATGGAGAAGATCGACGAGGGCGACCGGCGCCTGGACTCGAGCGTTCTGGCAGAGCAGGTGCCTGAGGCGGAGCTGGAGTCTGCATTCCTGCGGCTGAACAGCGCCGGTGACGGCATCCAGGAAACCATAAGCGAAGAGACCGAAGACCCGGAGCCCACCGTCCAGGAAAATGCCACGGGCGAAACGAAACTCCAGATCAACGAACCGCGGCCTGTCGACCACGACGCCGCGCACTTCGACTCCATCGCCGAGTTGCCAGAGCCAGAATCCGCGGCCGACTTGCCTGATCCGCCGGCGCTAGGACTAGCCGCTGCCGCCAGATCAAAGAACACGCCGCTCTCGCCGTCGGCAGGGTCCCAGTCGCCGTTCCAAGCGCCGCGCGAGTCTGACGCTGCGTTGGTACCGCCGTCGGTGCCGCCGTCGGTGTTATCGCCGTCACTTAAGAGGCTCTCGGAGCTGGGAATCGCGGAGTTGCACACTGCCAACGAAGAAGCTACGGGGTCGCCGGCGGCCTCCACTGGCCGCCGCAAAAAGGCCCGGAGTCTACCGACTGACAACTCTTGAGCGGCTCAGGGCCCGATTTGGGGCCCCGACACAACGCGAGTGCTCAGGTGCCATGCAAATATCGGAGATATGAGCGTGCCCTGTTTGTGCGTTTTGGCGCCCAAGCATCCTCGGGTGCGCCACATTGTCACGACGTTTCCAGTCCACCTATTGGGGCGCCAAGTGCCCCCGCTCGCTGTATATTATTGATTTGAAACGTTCAGACGTTTTTCGAGCACATCGCATCCGATTTGAACGGGATCTGGTAATTATTGATGACTTTAGTAACTGGTTTGGAACTCATGCTTACTTGCTCTGTAACTGTAGAACGTTAGAGTCACCGACCACAGTTTCAACGCTGTGGTTACGGAACGCCTCCTGCTCTTGCAGTCCCGCTCGGAGTAATGCTTAAATTTCCTGTCACGCGAGCACGCGGCTACAAATTGGTAGAAAACGAGTCATCCATTCGGCTCAGCACCATTTTGTCCCCGAATACTGAAGATACTGCTGGTTTTCACACAATGGCACAATGGTGCCATTTCTGAGAACAAGGAAACATCAGGCAATTACATCTGGAACTGCGTTTTCGGTTTGCGGCCGCAACATTCTCGCTTATTCTTGGTGTCGTCGAGCCGACCATCATTTAGCCGCTCGAGCAGAATAAGATGCAAGTTGCAGGCGAGCCGAGAGAGCAACACAAAATAAGAAGCCGGGCATACAAATGTGATCTGGTTTACTCCTACTGCACATTGTGGCAAGCCTGGCTTCTCTACTTCCACTGGTGAGTAATTCCGGCTGGCATGCTGGCAAGCGTAACATTCTGTGAATATGTATAGGTAAATGCATTTTGGTGAAAACATAGCGCCCACGCCAGAAATTGTTTTCACCATATAAATACCGCTGGCGCAAACATGCCTGGTCTTAAGCGTTTGCACAATGGAGGAAGGGCGTGGCAAACACATGATAACAGCATGTATGTGGTATTGCAGTGAGGCGTGAGCGGTGCCGCTCAGAAACCGTGATCTTCCAATTGAAGTACGTAGAAGGTGATTGGATGTCGAAAACTGGACATATCTCAGGCGGCTTTATCACTATAGTATGCTCCACTTCGAAGCCCCAATTTCAGCAGTTCAAACGCCTTCCTTCATCTACAGGAGATGTTGACAAGTCTTGCGGCGGACACGACAAACACGAACTAATCAGACAGCCAATCGAGGCGTTCTGTAGTCAAAATCGACGAACTGCTCAAATTCAGGATTCACTCTAGAAAGGCCGTGGCTTTCCCTTTTTGACTGTGGATTTGCTCTTGATATGCCGAGATTTTGAGTCTTCATCTGAGTCCAGATCTTCCTCTGCAGCATGCGATCTAGCATTCAGCTTGGCATGGTTTCGGCCGGGGATGGCTTTTTTCGATTCAATTGCCTTTTTAGAAACCTTTTGTCTTTGTTCGGTACGCGTTCTGTTCATTAATGCATGCATTGCTTGAGACCCGGGGGTGGAGTCTCTCGAACGGTCGGGCTTGGGCCCTTTGGCGGGCATTTCCGACGACAAAAAGTCACCGATAGTCAGCGTTGACTCCAGCTTTTCAAGTTCTGCCAACGTCGAGCCGGGTCCAATCACCGGAAGTTGTAGGAAATCCGAGCTGGTGGGATTTGATCCCAGATCCGACGCCGGTAGCCAGTTGAGCGCATGCTTTGTGGACAGAGAAAGAGCTAATTGAAATTTAGCCTGAAAAGCCTGTTTCTCTCTGATTTCTTTTGCTCGGTTTGGTTTGGGTCCGTTCGTTTCCATGGGATGAGCTGCGATGAGCAAACAGGCCCCAAAAAAAATGCGCAAGCCCGGAATCGAACCGGGGGCCCAACGATGGCAACGTTGGATTTTACCACTAAACCACTTGCGCAGCTCCGAGACGGGGAATTGAACCCCGGTCCTCCGCGCGACAAGCGGAGATTCTAGCCACTAAACTATCTCGGATGCGATTGGGAAATATTTATCTCAAGGCAATAGATGTGCTAGGTTTAACGCGCTGGTGTACGGATGTTCCGGGCGCGAACCCCCCAATCTTTCCCAGCCAGGCTGGGAAAGCGCCGTTTTCGGCAAGAAGTGCAATAGACACAGCTCCCAATCTGCCGCTTCAAGTGGTAGCTATCAAATTACCCCATGCAAAAGCTTCAAGCTTTTCAGTGCCTCTTCTGAGGCCAACAACCCCTGTTTGATCACCCTGTTGAGATAACTTGTGCGATTCCTGCAGGTAACCTAACGGACTTGACTGTCCAATACCAATATTTGGCGTTAGCTGAATCTTAAAGGTGATTTCATGAAAACGGTTGGGACGAGAAGTGGTGGAATCCAGTAGAGATTTCGTTTCTGGATGAATTCACGTGTCTAGCTGCCCGTACTAAAGATAGTACCGGCCGCGATATAGACTGTAATACATGTTTAAAAAAAAAAAAATGGGCTTGGGTCTAATTACTGGTAATTTAACTGAAAATGAAGGCTGAACTGTTGCATTATCTGAAATACGAACGCATGGCTTTCCAATCATTCCGATGAGAGTGATTGGAACTAGGCCCAGCGTGGATTTTCCCTTCGGAAGTGTCAGGGTGCACGGGTTTTCCACCTCTGGGGCTTATCGTCTGACAGAATCAACACCCGTACACCATTAATCCATCGTGTCTCTTTCCAAATCCACAGATCAGGGCCAAAGCGCAGACAGCATATTTCCTGCAGCGGTCTTCCATCCTGTATGAATGCCGACAGTTATTGTGTCCCATCGGCTGCGGCTCGTGGCATATCTTGTTGCCATTATAGTCAAGATGCAATTTGCCAGTCCAGATGTTCGAGTGGTAGTTGTGCATTATTTTGACAGTGGCCAGTTCAGTGACCCCACACCGTATTGTGGAGTTTCAATTGTATCTCGGCCGCGCATACCTAATTGGGATGTGCTCGAGCTTTTCTTCATTCAGAGACTTCTACACGATGCCATTATCCGCCTAAGGTCGGTTCAAATTCGAGATTCGCCTACTCATATTGTACCTGACAAACCTGCGTGGGCGCAAATTCTGCGATTGATTGTTCTGGAGCTGAATTCTCTGTACATAGCGATGTTTTACCATCCGTCCCAGATCGAGAGAATCCTACAGAAGCATCTTGAAGGGATGTCCAGCGTGGTGTTTGTGCTGCTTAGAGGAGAGAGTAACTTGGGCCAATTGGGTCAGGAAATTGCGCAACTGGATCAATGCATCCTGGTGTTCTTTGCTCATGGAGATATAGATAACCGAAACCAGAACATCCGAGGCCTCGCCATGGCCTGTCACAGTCTGGTGGAGTATAGATCGGAATCTGTGTCACCGAATTTCGCAAGATTGCCGTCACATGTTTTGTGGCTTCCTCAGTTCCGGGCTCAGACTGGCATGTTCGGAGATCCGATTTTGCAGGCGCATTTTCGGGAAACTCCTGGCGTATTGAATGTTGATATCCACCCGTTGAATTGGAATCGGCATGAACACGACTTCTCGGCACGATTTGACCTTCTTTTTGCATTCAAGGCTGCCAACTATGTTGCCCAGACGTTGGCAAATATCATTCCTGCCCGGGCAGCACAGAAATTGTAATGTGCTACCGAAAAGGGAGTCAAAATCTAATACGAAACCCGCGAGTAATCACAGTTTTTGACAGTTCTACTATGGCGGAGTTCTTCCTGTCTTTGATGGTGGATAAAGACGTTGATAGATGTGCTTAGATGCGACCGACCGACTAATCGGCTGTTTCAAATACGTTTATTACATAAATATACCGGTGTCGGCATCTTCATGAAGTGCATCACTCCATGGATCCGTGTAATATGGCCGATGCTTCCCATCACTCTCATAACATAATTACCAGTTAAGCACACCACCCAGGGACATCTTTCCTATTTCACTAACTTAGAAGCTCCAGTTCTGGAGAGTATGACTTTCCAGCTCACTATTGTCTTGGATCGCTAACAAAATCATATCAACAGTCGCAGGGCCAACTAGTTACCTGACAGCTAACTCGGGGAGGATTGCGGATCTAGCAATTGAATCGGGATACAAAGTGACCACTCATGTAACACCGATTCTAGAATAGTCCATTTGGGATGCCATCATCTAACAGTTCTGTGTGGAAATCGAAACACCAAGAGCAGTCGAGGATGCACCGAGACGAAAGCGCCACCTTGGGTGCGCTCGATCTCAAGCATCTTGTAGAGTGCGCAACTTTGTGGTACCATCTCGAATACCACCATAAAGCAAGGGCCATCTCGAATGCCCAAATGTTAAATAGCAAGGGTAGCTTTGAATACCCTATAATCAGAAGTTAAAGGCAAACTCAAATAGCCTGATGGGACTCAACAACACACTCAGCTCCCTCATGCTGGCCTTACACAGGCAATGCGTCCAACCCAGCAACTCTGTTGACCCAGGGTTCAATCGCAGGATGCTTCAAAATGGGCCCAATGACAGGAAACGAGCGCAAAAACAGTACAATGGTTCCCAAGAAATCACCAAAAAGAAAAATAATACCGATTCCTTCAATAATGAATCCCACAAACGAGTGTTTGATGAGAATTAGGAAGATGCCGCCAAAGAAGAAAAACGTTGGCTTGATCTTAGTTGGACGGGCAAAGAAATAGATTGTCCTCGATGGTCCAATGATAAGCACTAACCCTAGCACAAACAAGATGTTTCCGATGGCAAGGAGCAGGCTGTCGAAGAATGTCATGATTCCGAGAATAAAGAACATAACGCCAGCGGCACAGGAGGCCACCCCATATTCTGAAATTAGTAAGAGCCTGAAAATAGCAAATGGCCAATCAAGCACCCAAATATCACGTACTTTGTCGCTCTGTGAGCCAGAGAGTCAGGTCAAAAAGCATGTTGTGTCACGTGGACGCGTAGGAGCCTTCGTGGCGCGGGCTGGGATCGAACACCCGTGCACCGGCACGTGACCAAATTGGCGCATAGATCGCCAGCGGCCCCCGCATCACGTGCCACCATGAAGGCAGCGGATAGCGTTCCCAGCGAAGCGCCGCCCAGCTACGACGAGTCGATACGGACGGCGGCAGCGACCCCCGGATTTGCTGCCCCGGTTAGCCCCGTCCCCGGTCCCTCGCAATTCCGGCCCCCAGTGTCGCCTCCAGTTCCGGCCCGTCCCGGCCAAGATGCCAGTTCACTCTACACAAATAACCCCAATTTGCCGTGGAAATATCCACGTGGCAATCTCTGCAACAAATGCAAAAACACAGGCTACAAGCACGATGGCACCAAGATGTGCAAGGACTGCTGGAACAAGTTCTACTTGAAGGACCATGCATACAATCCGAACCCCAATTTGCCGTTCAAGTATCCACGAAAGTTTATCTGTGAAAAATGCTGGAACACCGGTACCAAGCGGAAAAACGGCAAGTCGTGCCAGGATTGTTACGTGCGGTTTGCTCCCCGTAACTCGTATCAACTTACGCAGGGCCCGTGGGTAAATGAAATTATGCCTCTTCCTGTACAGCCGAATTTTGGAGGCTACGGCCCATTGGGTCCGCAACCAGGCGGTTTTACACCCTTTCCTGTGCCGATGCCGGTGCCCATGCCCATGCCGGCACCGCTATCGGGTATGCCAATGAGGGTTCCACCGGGGGATCCTCGTCTTGGCGGCACGCTCTGTGGGCGATGTCGAGGTCGTGGTACTACGTTATTTTTTCTAGATGAGGAGCTCTGCACGGTGTGTGGCGGCCTCGGAAGAATCCTCAACCGGCGTTAGGGAAGTGGAGTCGGTGACGAGAAACGGGTCACGTAAAACGTGGCGGGTAAATTTCTCAAGGTTGGTGAGGAGCTTTTGCAGCTTTGTGAAATGATGAGACGTGCGGGAACGTAAAGGGAATGGCGGTGATCTGCCAACCCAGATCATCAGTTTGTGGGAACGACACTCACCGCGACAGTTACGCTTTTATACAATTTCACGTGGTCAGCTGATTTTGTGTTTTACAGTTTGCCACGTCATTTGGACGCTGTTGCAAATGTGACAGGGCCATTGCTGGGTCAATAAGGCAGTTCTCCACTATAGTTCATCAAATTTGTGGCCACTTAATAAATTGGCTAGGTTTCAAAGGTTTTCAATTTGTGTTATTTCCAAATTAAATGTATCCGGCTGGCAGCTTTTTCATTGGAATGTGCTTTCAAGAAGGATGAAATGATGTAGTTGCCAGACCACTCGCGAAACCGTAACGCATCGAGTGAAACCACATTACCGTTTCTATTGCAAAATCTAGCCTTTTCGTCTACATGCGAAAAAGTTCTCGACATCCTGGATCTGCATATCCTTGTCCTCACTCTATGAATACTTTTCTTCTTCATTTCGCCTGTGCTCGTCATTATTTTTGAATTCTATGAAATACAGCCTGTCCTTAGTGAATGTTCGAGGGATACCGGAAGTCCACCAATGTCTGGAAGTTCTCCTTGATATTTCTCACCGATACGAATCGGTTGAGGATGTTTCCAGACCCTGCTTTGTCGTTTGTTCCCGACATTCTGGCGCCTCCAAACCACTGCTGCGCAACAACAGCACCAGTGCACTTGTCGTTGATGTAGAAATTTCCAGCAGCGTAGCGCAAGTTTTCTTCTGCCAAACGAATCGCCTCTCTGTCCTTGGCAAACACCGCGCCCGTCAAACCATACTTGGTGGTAGAGTCAATTGTCTCCATGATCTGCTCGTATTCCGCATCTGGATAGACGTAGGCGGTCAAAACAGGACCAAAGAATTCGTTCCTAAGAAATTCATGCTCAGGATTCGTCACCTGGAGCAATGTAGGCTGCACGTAGAATCCCGCTTGCTTGTCAGCTTGGCCACCTTTGATGATAGTCACCTCCGGGTCAATTTTAGCCTTTTCAAGAACACCAGCCAACTTGTCGAACGATTGCTCATGAATTACAGGGCCCATGAAAGAGTGAAGCTGCGAAGAGTCGGTGGCGTTTCCAATGGTGATGGCATCCATCAGAGACGAGAGCTTGCTGCTGAATTCCTCCCACAACGACTCAGGAACATACACTCTGGAGGTTGCCGAGCACTTCTGGCCCTGGAACTCAAAAGCGCCTCTCAATGTGGAAAGCACCGAGTGGTCAAGTGCCGCAGATGGGTGAATCAAGTGGAAGTTTTTGCCGCCGGTTTCGCCAACAATTCTGGGGTAGTCTCTGTACACGCCATTTGCGAGGTTCGTGGAAATCTTAGCGTAGAGGTTCTTGAATACGTGGGTGGAGCCAGTGAAGTGTAAGGATGCAAAGTCTTTGTGGTGGGTGACAATGTCGGTGATCTCGACTGGGTCTCCGGGGATGAAGTTGACTACGCCTGCCGGCAATCCAGCTTCCTCAAGAATGGTGACAAGAAGGTAGTTGGACAATACCGCCGAAGCAGAAGGTTTCCACACCACAGTGTTGCCCATAAGCGCAGGAGCACCAACCAAGTTACCTGCAATTGCCGTGAAGTTGAAAGGAGTCACCGCATACACAAAACCTTCTAATGGGCGGTACTCTGCTCTGTTCCATACACCCGGTGCCGATTCAATCGGCTGCTGCAGGTACAACTCCTCGGCGTACTTGACGTTGAAACGCAAAAAGTCAGCCAATTCCGTGATGCTGTCAATTTCCGCCTGGAAAACGTTTTTTCCCTGTCCAAGCATGGTGGCCGCCAACATGTCATATCTGTATCGTGTGGCTACGAGATCGGCAGCCTTCAAGAATACGGCGGCCCTGTCTGTCCAAGGCATGGCGGCCCATTTCCTTTTCGCAATTTTGGATGCATCAATTGCATCCTGTGTGTCTTTGGCCGTCGCCTGACGGGTGTACGCGAGAACCTGGGCCCGTTTTGCGGGGTTCACTTGCTCCACGGTGGGACGGTCGTAAATACGCTTGCCGCCAATTACGAGAGGCACATCCAAAGGTCCGTTGGCTGTAAATTTGGTGATCAGTGCACGTAACAAGTCCCAGTCTTTTTCGTGGTTGTATGAAAAGTCCTTGACCGGCTCATTGGTGATGGATGGAGGAACCTTGGGAAATGCCAACTGGGAGAGGGGGCGGAAAAACTGGGGCCTCAACTTCAACATTATGGGATGCTGGGATGGAAAAGTTCCTGGTTTTTAGATTCTGAACGATTTCCGGTATGTGGACTGCCATCTGGGGGATCGCCAGTTTATATAATGTGGAGATGCGCACTAAGGGCAAGTGACAGCGAGGGCAGGTTACAGCGAGGGAAGTGGAGAAGGTGAGGGCGATGCGGCGTGGAGTAGGAAATTGGGTGCGGGCGAGGTGATAATACGCTAGTTTTGGCGCGGAAAAGAGTACATTTAATTTGTGAATATGGCCGAGCCGGAGGGAGGCCACAGGAGAAGGCACGGAGGCACGGGTGTGGTGCACGGGTGTAGACCTAGGTTGAAACGACAACGCTGAAAATGAGCCTCTTTATCGTCAAAATGTAATGAAACGTTGCATTATTGACACGCCCAACGGATGCTTCTTCAAGAACTTCAGGCGGTTCTATATCGATTCCTTCTCGTATTTTGCTTCAAGCTGAAGCAACCGCTTCTCCACCAATTCCTTGTTCTTTTCAAAAACCTGCTCATGATCATCCAAGGCGGTACTCACTTTATCTAGCGAGGTGGTCCACAGCACCATATCCTGGTTGACTTCGGCCATCACCGAGTCTAGACCCGAAACCAATGTCGCCAGATTGGCCAACGCCACGTGAACTTCGTGCAAACTACGTAGCCTGCTTAGAATCGAGGGAACCACCGTCATGGCGTTTTCCATGTCAGGAAGTCTTGAGTACAAGCTGGCGATTTTCCTCTCGAATGGCGATTCCGCTGCATCGAGTGAATGGCCTATTGACGTGTTCAAATGCGCCATGCGCCTGCTGGAGTTGAGCTTGTCAAGTGCACTAGTGGTGGATTGGATTTCCTGGCGAATTGGGCCAAGCTCTGTCTGAGGGTCACCGAGAATATCAAGCCTGCGTTTCAACTCGGCCACGTGAGCATGTAGCAGCCTTTCCAGAGTGAAGCTGCCGACTAGGGTCTCCAACTGCAGGATCTTTTTCTCTATTTCAAGCACTCGCGGGTCTGGAGTGTAGGACGGTAGGCGTGGTTGTTCTGGCGATGTAACGTGTTCTTGTGAGGGTTCTTCGCGCCCCTGACCGTATTTTTTGGCAAGTTGAGTCAATATCTCTAGTCTGCTTGATTTACTCGTCTCCAAACTCGCCAACATCTGCTCCAATTGCTCAACTTCGTCGCCGTTCAGCTCCTTTGTCAAGTCCTGCAACTCCTGGGCAATTCTGGCCAATTTCTCTGGCCTGGATTCTAGAGACTTTCTCACGGAATATCCTGAAACACTGGCCGCAAGCGAGCCGGAGAAATCGGGTATAGTTACTTCATCTGTCAAAACAAAGCGCTCGAATGTTCCAGAAACAGTGGATGGATCTGATAAGGCTGCCGTTTCTATGTCCTTGTTGTCTTGTTTTAGCACTTGCGAGGGTACCTCTGCCGGTTCCAGCTCGACATCCGACGTTTCGTACACCTCTGGCTCATGTAGACTTGCCATGGTGCAGGAACACCGGTCAGAGAATGAAGAGTTAACAGCCGAAAGAGCGAAATTGCAAACCTACACGTGCTGGTGAGAGAATCGTCGTTGTATTTCTGAGAATCTTTAAACTTACCAAGAGAGAGCAAAAATGGGCTGTTTAGAGTATTCTGCATTGAATGTTCCAGCACGTAACTATGCCCTGTAAGTCGGTTCCAACAGAGACAGGCACACAGGCACACAAGTGGCAAAACATATCACCGAACGCACGGGGTCACAGCAGCCAGATTGTGCAACCATGCACTGCACATCTCCAGATTTCGACGAATACCGCATTCGAGTGCTAATATCTCGTCAGCAGAAGCTTCACTGCCACAGAAATTCGCAGTCTTCACTGCTTACTTCACCACTATTTCCACCACATCTTCGTCGTTCACTGGATGCGTCAAGCCACATTTTTGCGGCGAATGCTTAGCACTCGATCCCCACACCAATGCATACTTGAACTGGTTCTTCATGTCTCTGTGAACCGCATCACAGACCTGCGTGATCGTCAGGTCGGCTCTCACCACCATGGGATCATCGAATTTTGGAGTAATTCCTCTTCTCTTTGTATACACACGCACAAGTCCCAATTGGCGCCAAATCTCTTCCTTCAAGTCCTCAATTCCGAGGTCTTCCGAGCAGGATATGACCATAGTATTGGGCTCGTGTGCCAAGCGGTCGACCTCTTCAAGCGAAACAGCATCAGCCTTATTGTAGACATAGAGACACTTGATGTAGTTTATATGCTGCTCATTGATGACGTCAATGAAGTCGTCGATGGTGCAATTCTCGTCGCGCACCAAGACATCAGCATTATGGATTTTGCAGTCTTTCAAAAGCGCTGCAACGATTTTTTCGTCGAGGTACTTAGGTGGTGTGATGGAGTTCAACTTGACGCCGCCAGTCTTTTTGATCTTGAGCAGAATATTGGGCTTTTCTTTATTGAGTCGGATGCCCATGGTCTCCAATTCGTTTTCCAAAATGGTGCGCTGGTCGTTGGGTTTCGTTGCGTCTAGGACCATCATGATCAAATCGGATGTTCTAGACACAGCAATCACCTGACGTCCTCGACCTTTTCCTTGCGAAGCAGCTTTAATAATTCCAGGCAAGTCCACAATCTGCACCTCGGCTCCGTTGTACTCCAAGATACCTCCCACAGATGTCAAAGTCGTGAACTCGTAATTGGCAGCCTCAGACTTTGTGTTGGTGACTTTAGAAAGAAATGACGATTTACCAACAGATGGAAATCCAATCAATGACACTCGCGCATCGCCAGCCTTGGCTATCTCGAATCCTTGTCCACCACTTGAAGATCCCTGGCCAGGCTGAGGTTCTAGAAGTTCTCGTCTGTATCTGGCGAGCTTTCCTTTAAGAAGGCCAATGTGGTATTCCGTGGCTTTGTTCTTTTGGGTCCGGGAAAGTTCATCCTGGATCTGGGCGATTTTCTCGAGGATTCCCATCGTGGTGAAGTATACAGGAAACGGTGAAGTGGTAGGAAGTTGAAATATGAAATGCAGACACTGCCGAGAAAATGTCTTCGAAAAATAGCGCAATATTGAATGGTGAAGAATGGCCGGATCGGAACTTTTATTTAACCGAAAGCGTTTATACTAGGCATTGTCGTCTTGGAAACTCTGTCTCGGCCCACGACAGGATGATTTCCAGAGCTTTTTCACTCTCACTAAGCAGTATCCTTTGACACTAGCTAACATAGGGACTTGGTGATGTATTCTTCTCAGGCAACGAATGTCGACCCGTCTCGGTCGAGAAGTTTACTCGTGGATGCAAACAAACGAGAATATGCGTTTTATCGATCCGAGTTGAGGACCAATAATTCAAAAAGTAAGTCCTGAAATAAATTGGAAAAAATCATCCAAAATCTAAAAATTCAGCACACTCTCAAATGTCACGTTTCACCCCATCGGCACCATCTCTTATCATCTCGTCCTGCACTTTCCTCATCTCATGCCCAAACTGAACAACCACAGCAGAACGACTGATCTCAGCGGCGTGCTTGGTCTGACATACAAGGTCAATCGTAAGATCAAGTCGATCGAAAAGCTCCTAGAAAAAGCTCAGCTTCCCGCAGATGTTCGAGTGGAGAAAGAGCGTGCACTCAATGTGCTCAGAATGGATTTGAAAAACACCCTTTTCGAGCGTCGGACACAGAAGAGGGCGAAAAAGTACCATATGTTGAGATTTTTTGAACGCAAGAAGGCGGTTAGAAAGTTGAAACAAGCAACAAAGGCTCACAAGGAAGCCCAGGAAATGAGCATCGAGCTGGAGGTTGACAGCACCTCCAAAAAGCTCCGTAAAGCACAGGTTGAGGTAGCATACGTGTACTTATTTCCTAAGTCAAAGAAGTATATTGCTCTATATCCACATGAGCCAAGTGAAGAAGACCTTCAGGATGAAAATATTATGAAAGGTCGCCAACTAACTGACGAGTCAAGACAGTTCTACTTGAAACACATGGAGAAGCTCCTAGACCTGAAGAAGATTCCGTTTGAGTTCGAGGACATTCTTCTGGGCAAAGTCATCGAGGTGGACAATGTGCGGTTGCCAGGTCTGGAACCAAGTCACCGGAAGGAGATTGACGCACCAGTCAAGGCCGCGGAGGACGACGAAGAAGACGACTTTTTCGAGTAAAATTCCTCTTTTGCTGCATCTAATCATCACAAACTTAGTCTTTGCTCGTAGGAGATGGCCATGGCATCGCTGACCACTTTCAATACAACCTCTCGACCCTTGATTTCGTCGTAAAGATCAACAGTGCATGTAACTCTGCCCTTCGAATCAACCAAGCGCGGCGACGCTCGTTTAAGAATTAGAAGTTCATCACTCTTCTCATCAGCAACAATCACGAACCACGACTCTCGTTGCTTCTTAGGGAAATGTGGGGCAAACACCTTGAAGTCTTTGCTAAGCGGGAAATTATGATGGGCCAACTCAACAGATAAGGAATCGGGTGACTGTTCCACATTCAAAGTTCCTGTGGGTAGATGGGATGCAGCACTGACGAACGCCTTCTTGGGGCCGTCTTCATGGAGGCCAAGCTTCTCGGCGATCTTGTAGCGCTTGCCAGTCTGATACTCTCCCAAATCATTTAAAGTTGTCTTTGTGTTCTCCTTCTGTTCTGAAGGCTCGAGCCCAGGAAGCGCCGTTAGCGGATCCATATCAAACCAGATTCTCTGCTTGATGCATTGCATCAACTTGATGAGCATCATGACTGTCAGGAGGTATCCTAATTCCGCCAGAACATCCACCATTGCCTGCAATATACGAAGCGCCTGGTCTAATACGGAAACCGTATCTTGCGAATAATCGGCAATGGGCAACTCAACTCTGCTCATGAAAGCCTGAATCAAGAGGTATGCCTTCACATGCGGATCCCAAATAAATTCTTTATCCAAGTCTTCTGCGGGATAACGCATGGCCTGGGACATTTCCATGTTGATTAACTCTTCTCCATGTCGAGTGGCAAGCTCGTCATACTCTGTAGCTAAACATAGCATCTGGAGACATTGTCTGAAATCTGAAGTTCTTGAGATTCTTCCCAAAACTGTGCGAATAGTCTTGTGGGAAAGATAATAATACGACGAAATCTGCAAAAATGGCGTGGCGACCAATTCCTCCTCGGCTCCAAATTTGATACAGTTGGATTCCTTGAGGTTTTCAATTGCCAGATCCACGAGACCCCCAAGATATTTGGAAATTCCAGTATCAGACAAATCTTCAATTCCATAATAAGTGGGATTGTTGTGCGCTCTGCGATACAAGAAAGTCCACGTCAAGAAATTGAGAGCAGCTGGCTTCGTGGTAATCGTCCCACTTGCAATCTCTGCACCAATATGGTCGTCCAATACTTTGTGAAGTGAAGACTCAACGGGAAATCCGATATTCAAGAAATGCTTGTAGAACACTTTCTTAGATTCCTTGGTGAAAATAACGGCGGTACCGGATGTGTCAAACGCTGGACGTCCCGCACGTCCCATCATCTGCAAAATATCAGTCAAATCCATATCTCTGTAACCTTCTATCTTAGAGTCAAAGAATTGGGTTCCCTTGATAATTACCAAATGCGCAGGCAAGTTGACACCCCAAGCAAGGGTGGAAGTGGCCACGAGAATCTGAATTTTCCCACCTTCAAACAATTTGTGAGCAATCTGTCTGTCCAGTTCCACTAAACCAGCGTGATGGAGACCGATTCCGAACTGCAACAGCAAACGAAGTGTATCGTCTTTAACGCCATTCAAAACGACCTGAAGCTCCAGTTCAGGCATGGTAAGAAAACGACGAGGATTTTGCTCCATTCCACACAAGTGAATAAGATCCAATGCCGTGATTCTTGTTTGTCTTCTCGATGCAACAAAGATCAAAACAGGCTTATTTGGTGAATGCTGCTTTATAGCCATGAAAGCTGGCTTGTTCATTGTCTTCATGAGAGGACAAAATGCTAGATTATCTGGAAATCCATCCACATACAGCTGAAGCGGTACAGGTCTAACAGACTGGGGAAAGTTAAACAAGCCTTCCTTCACTTTGAGCCAACCTGCCATATCAATGGCATTGGCAACGGCTGTGGACATTCCTAAGAGACGGATAGGTTTCTCTGTCTGTGCGGATATGAAATTCATACGAGATACAATCATCTCAAGAATTGGTCCTCTGTCAGATGCCAAAAGGTGGATTTCATCCATAATGACAAGTGAGATTTGTTGCACAAACTTTCTGGTTTGCCAGTTACGCGATATACCGTCAAACTTCTCGGGCGTCGTTATGATGATACTAGCTTCGCGGATATCTCTCGAGTCTGGAGAAGAATCGCCTGTTAACTCCACCAACTTGAGCCCCAAGGGTTTGCAAATTCTCTCGCGCCAATCATCAACTCGTTCCCTAACCAATGCCTTCATTGGTGCAATATACACCACTTTGGAACCCGGGAATTCCTTGAATGCATGCCAGATCGCCAACTCAGCGACAACAGTTTTTCCGGACCCTGTAGGTGAGCCCACAAACACATTGTCGTTTGTGTTATAAAGAGTGTGGAACGTCATCGTTTGCATCGGATTGAAGTAGCGAAATTTAGGCAGGTAAATCTGTTCAACCTTTTGGTTGTGGAGGGCGCTAACCGGAAGTGGCTGAAGCCGGAGAAGACTTGTTCGAATGCTCTCATTTGTAGGCCGAATCAAGTGCTGGAAAGAAACAGCATGAACAGATTCTGATCCGATCCAAGTATCAGAGAGCACTTTAACGACAATCTGTGCTGGCGAAGGATCCGACAACGGA
This sequence comes from Hermanozyma aechmeae, assembly GCA_030583085.1. Taxonomy (NCBI): domain Eukaryota; kingdom Fungi; phylum Ascomycota; class Pichiomycetes; order Serinales; family Metschnikowiaceae; genus Hermanozyma; species Hermanozyma aechmeae. The sequence continues at coordinate 54,431 of JAJMHA010000022.1, read as the reverse complement.
ATCATGAAATCAAGATCGTGGTTTGATTTCATAGCTTTTCTCCGGAGAATAAACTTTTCCACGTGAAGGAGTTTCGCATCGTCAGACTCTTCGACTAATACCCAGAAGTATTGGGCCAGACCGTGATACCTGTCATCCCACACGAAGTCAGGCTCGAGCGTCACATGCATCCGGACAACATTATTGGTAATTGGAAAAACTTCTGCGTCAACCTCCACATATGGAAAGCGGTCGATAAGTTTCGCCAATAACTTCCCAGCACCAGCGTTATGGACGAGATCACCCAATTCGGTGGAATCCAAATCTCTTAATTGTTGGATTGAAGGGCCCTTTTGACGAAGATTTTTGAGCACATGCTCATTTAAATCGAACTGAGCCATTGGATGGTCGAATGCCCACATTCGGCGATCGATCGACTTGCAGATCGAGAGCATAACCTGGGCAAAGATACTCCATCTGCGCTGAATTCCGATGAGAAATAGGGCTCGGCAAATACGTGCGGAGTTTTGCGCCACATAGTTGCAGTCACTGCTGAGAGCCAGATCTTTGAGTGTGATCTGTGAAATATAGGCCTGAAGCAAGATATTTGTTTTCCAAGGGTTCAGCTCAGGCTCTCCGCCCACTTGACATGGTGTTTGGTTGTCCACAAGCCTGGTGAGCTCCTCTTTCTCTTCCTCTCGAAATTTAATGCTGTCAAATTCCGAACTCGTGGAGATCATTGCAAGGATATCAGCCTCAGAAGCAAGTGGGTTCACCAATTGGTTGAATATTTCCACAGAGTTGTTGAGCAAGTAGAAGTCCGAGGCAATTCGTCCCAAATCTTTAGGAATGAGTGCTCCAGAATTTTCATCAAAAATTATCATTTGAAGTGAGTGAAGACGTTTAGCGGCCTCAGTGATCAATTTTCTCCTTCTTGCGAGGAGAGTCGGATCTTCTGCAAGTTCGTCGTACTTGATAGCGTATGAAAACGGGTTGCGCTGCATTCTGACAAATAGGTAGGTGTATCCAAGCCACTGGATTCCCTCTTCAACGGTAGTGACGGTACCGAGAGAAATTTCAGCGTTGAGATTGTCAATGAGCTTTTCAGAAAGTTTTGACTCGATCGGATGTTGCTGAGTTATCAATGAAACATAGTGATCGAGTCGATCGGAAGTTGTACACAAAATGCCGGTTCCGAACTTCTCGAATTGCGGTCTTCCTGCTCGTCCAAAGATTTGAATGACATCAGAGATCCCAAGATCGATGAATCCACCCTGTTTCGAGTCGTATACCTGGGTCCCCTTGATGATAACGACAGCAGCAGGCAAGTTGACACCCCATGCTAAAGTGGCTGTGCAGCACAAAACTTTAATGGCTCCGCTTAAAAACATCTTCTCTGTGAGATTTCTATCCAGCCTGAGAAGGCCCGCATGGTGCACGCCAAACCCATACTGGAAAAGTTCACGCATGTCCTTGTTTCTAGACTTTCCTGCTAAATCTCGTTTAAATTTATCGTAGGACTCCGTCTCCGAGCAGTCGAAGTCGGGAAGTTCTCCGTTCAGTTGAGCTTTTTGAATGAACCCACGGGCAGATTTGACGGTGTCCTTTCTCAGGTGTACGAAAACCATCACTTGATAGCCATTTCTCACATTTTCAATAAGTTTGTCATAAGACACACGATCGATATTCTCTCTCGCCGTCTTTGAACCTGCCTTGCCCCGTGCACCAAGAAGTTCCTGTTTAAGCGGACATGGCCTAAACAGCTGGTCGAAGTAGAACATGCCAATATGCCTGTTAACTCCTAAAAAGTCAGCCACATCCATGTAGTTCGGAAGCGTTGCCGAGAGTCCAATAACCCTAATCATAGACTGCGTGGATTCCACCTGTCGGAGGGTACGGGCTACCAAGGTCTCAATGACTGATCCTCGGTCTTCGTGCAACAAGTGGACCTCATCAATGATTAGTAACTTTACCTTTGCGACAAGCTCGTTATCGCCATTCAGTTTTCGGGTAACCACGTCCCATTTTTCAGGAGTTGTGACGATGATCTGAGTAGTCATGATTTCAGCTCGGGAGAGTTGCATGTCTCCAGTCAACTCTCTCACTTGGATTCCGAGCCACTTGAGTTTTTGAGAATATTTTTCAACAATCTCTGCTGCAAGCGCCTTGAGAGGGGCAACATATACGATTTTGAATTCATCGTAGTCGATGTTAACCACACCCTCCTCTGGCTCCGACACAAACTGTCCTATAGTGTGAAGAATGGTCAATAAGGCCACATCTGTTTTTCCTGCACCGGTGGGTGCACAAACCAACATGTTCTCATTGGTATTGTACGCCACAGGGTACACCAAACTCTGCATCTTGTTGAGCGTTGCGTAGCTGAAGGTGCCCTGGCACAAAAAGTCGAGGTCCCGTATCTTGACAAGCTGACTATCTGTTATATACCTATTAGTAACATTTTTCGGATAAGGAATCACCAACTCCTCGTGAGTGGGGTAGCTAGCACGGGTGGTGCCCGCAGGAAGCGAGTACAGCTTTCCAGTGATCGCTAAAACATTCCCCACCTCCTTATTCTTGTACACATGTGCGTACGTGTCGCCTGAGGCTGCCCTAGGGGCCAAAGGTGTCGATTTGGCCTTCTCTCGTTTCTCGAGCATTTCTCGAACCCTGTCTTCGGGCAGAAGCTCGTTGAAATCACGATTCTGAACAATCTGAGAAATAAGCTCAAATTCATCAAACCCCAAGATGTCAAATAGCGCCAGCTGGAGCTCCTCGTCAGACAGATTCTCAGCCAAAACGGCCGTGACAATATCCAACAAGTCGTCAGGTGCCTCACCCCTAGCGGTGCTCAAATTTCGTAGTTTTTCAGCAATGTCATTGGACTTCCGAGAAATATCGATTCTATTGAGGACTTCAGGCGAGACGTCCGCGAACGCCGCTAGGAGCGTCTCTATGTTCCTGGCGGGAGGTTTTTCGGTGTCAATTTTCGGGAGCAGTGCTTTTTCGGGAAGCTGGATACCATTCACGGTGTCCAAAAGCGGCGCCATGGCCTGCATGTACGACTTTGTCAGCGTGGCCGTGTAATTTGCCATCGTAGTGGTAGTTGGAGATCGCGAAATTTCAGTTGGTGATAAGCGAGAGAATGTCAACCTTTCGGAGAAGAAAGGTGTGGATTCGTATGCTGAGGGTATTTGCAGGACAAATTGCGTACTTTGCCTGAGTTACGAATCGGAATTGGAGTGAAAATGTTGTGGGGCTATTCCTAGTAGGTGTTGAAGGATGAGGTTGTTACGAGTTGCCCGATGAGCGGGTAATTGAGCTAGAGGCAACGAGACAGACTTGAGCGCTCAAACTGAAGCATATTTATGTTCAAGAACAAACAGAAGGATGCTGGCGTGAATTCGAAGGGCCCCCTATGGAAAAGTCACGTGACCGCCTGACGAAGACGGCAAGAAATGCAGCTCACGGTGACAAGCAGACACAAATGGAGCGTCCAGGTTAAAAAGGAGGCCGAATTTATGGAATGGAGAATTTGTTTATGTCTTGAACGAGCGTGTTTGCCCGAGGATATCCACTCCCAGAACACGCAACCCACTACAAATCCAACAACCACAGCTCTGTCCATGAGAACAGCGAGAACCAAATTCTGGCAAAAATTCCGCCCGTTTTCATCTCCCAGCCCTTCCATTTTCTCTCCCCCAACGCATGTCTCATCGCCATATCTGATCCTCATCGCCTGCATGCGCGGCTCATCGCAAAATCCAAACTACTACCCCATGGCTAAAAGTTCCACCAAACGTAAAGCCCCACAGGCGGAGCCAGATACTGCGGACCAGGTCGAGCAGATTGACCAAGATTTCGACGAAGTGGCCCAGCTCCTTGGAGACAACATTCAAGACCCAGAAAAGAAGAAAAAGTCCAAAAGAGCCAGTGAAGATGACAAGATCGCCCACCACATCAAGCCCGAGGTTCAGGCCGTATCACAAGACGCTGCCGACGACTCCGAAGACAACTACGACTTCGAGAACGCTAACCTTTCTGAGCCCACCATGAAGGCCATCAGACAGATGAAATTCCAGAAAATGACCAAGGTGCAGGCGAAAACCATCCCTCCTTTGCTCGCAGGAAGAGACGTTTTGGGCGCAGCCAAGACCGGATCGGGAAAGACGTTGGCGTTCCTCATACCAGCCATCGAACTCTTGTATCTGTTGAAGTTCAAGCCCAGAAACGGCACTGGAGTGGTCATCATCTCGCCTACGCGAGAACTCGCGCTTCAGATTTTCGGAGTGGCACGTGAGTTGATGGAGTTCCATTCCCAGACCTTCGGAATCGTTATTGGAGGCGCCAACCGTCGCCAGGAGGCCGAGAAGTTGGCCAAGGGTGTCAATTTGTTGATAGCGACCCCCGGACGTCTTCTTGATCACTTGCAAAACACCCCCGGTTTCGTTTTCCGCAACCTCAAGGCTTTGGTGATTGACGAGGCTGACCGTATTTTGGAGATCGGTTTCGAGGACGAAATGAAGCAGATCATCAAGATCTTGCCCAACGAAGAACGTCAGTCCATGCTTTTCTCTGCCACGCAAACAACCAAGGTTGAGGATTTGGCACGGATGTCTCTTCGTCCCGGTCCGCTTTACATTAACGTTGTGCCTGAGTCTGACGTTTCTACTGCCGATGGCTTGGTACAGGGCTACGTTGTTTGCGAGTCGGACAAGCGGTTCCTTTTGCTTTTCTCGTTTTTGAAGAGAAACGCGAAGAAGAAAATCATTGTTTTCCTCTCGTCGTGTAACTCTGTCAAGTACTACGGTGAGTTGTTGAACTACATTGATCTTCCCGTTTTGGACTTGCACGGCAAGCAGAAGCAGGCCAAGCGTACCAACACCTTTTTTGAGTTCTGCAACGCCAAACAGGGCATTTTGATCTGTACAGATGTTGCGGCCCGTGGTCTTGATATTCCTGCTGTCGACTGGATCATTCAGTTCGATCCTCCAGATGACCCCAGGGACTACATCCACCGTGTAGGTCGTACCGCGCGTGGTACTTCCGGAAAGGGTAAGTCGCTTATGTTTTTGACACCCTCCGAGTTGGGATTCTTGCGTTACTTGAAGGCCGCCAACGTTCCTCTCAATGAGTACGAGTTTCCGTCCAACAAGATTGCGAATGTCCAGTCGCAGCTCACCAAGCTTATTAAGTCAAACTACTGGCTTCACCAAAGTGCAAAAGACGGCTACAGGTCCTACTTGCAGGCGTACTCATCTCACCATCTCAAGACTGTGTACCAGATCGACAAGTTGGACCTAGTCAAGGTGGCCAAATCATTCGGATTTGACGTGCCACCCAAGGTCAACATCACCATTGGCGCAAGCGGCAAGAGCTTGGAGAAGAAGCACAAGAAGCAGCGCCGTCAGTAGATGGTGGAAGATATTTTGGGTTACTTTGGCGGGGAAACTCTGCACTGCCAGAACGAGCATGGGGATTCTTTGGTCGCATCTAGAAATCTGCGCGTGGTCGCATTCTAGACAGTCGTACCTAGAACTCCTGGATCCGAAATAAGCAGATTTCCAGTAACAAGTCATTAGTCTCCAACACCACAAGCATGATAATAGACCAGGGTCCAGTTTATAAATAAAAGGAAGAAATTGCAAGAGAAGTAGATTGCTAGGATTATTTTTACTACTTGCGCTGCACGGTCGTTTCTGTTCCCAATCCCAATGTAGTGATCCTGCACCGTTCTCATCTCCACAAGTCGTACTCATCGTCTTCTCGCCACACCATGCAGATTCTAAAGCCCCGTGCGGCATTTCTTCTGGATTTCGAAGTTCTACAGCATGTCAATGAAATCAAGAAGAAAAATAACTGGACGTTCACGCCAGAGGAGGAAGCCAAGGCAGGAAAGTTCAAGCGTTCGGGTCACGGCGGCGTGGGGCTCGAGGAGATAATACGTGACGTGTCTCTGTATCTTTCCAAAAACGCCAGTGGTCAGATTCCGTCTCAGGAGGCGTTTACTGAGTTGATGAAACATCTCAACACCTTGGAGTTGATGACGCAAGAAAAATTGCAGATTGTCAACTCGTTGCCCCGCTCGATGGTCCATTTGTATGGCTTAGTCGAGGAGTGTGACTCGCGATTTTCGTCCGAGCAATGTGAGGGCATTATCCTGAAAATCAACGAGTTGATGGGAGCCGAGGAACCTGAAGATGCCGAGGAGAATGGGAGCTAAATGAGACTAGGCGAGCAGATTTAGCGTGAGGTAAACTAAGCTAGAGTTGACTAGTTGCTCTTCAACTGTAGCTGCTATGTTGACCAGTTTCAGTGAAGTTGTGGTACTCCAGCGAGCAACTCAAAGTTATTACTGACCTGGTAAGTGCGACTACGGAGTCCTGCTATGGCGCAATCAGAGGGATAAAGTCCTGGTTATCAAAGGACCGAAAGCTCGCGTACGTCACCTACTGTCGAAAACGGTATTAACTGAGTCGCCGCGGAAGCGATTTCACTGAATAACCTGCTCGAGTATGATCATTGCACCGTGTCGAAAGGTTTGACACAGCGACTGCAATCGGATTCTAGGGCTATGAAAACACTTCTACGTCTTATTACACTCTCCTGTCGCATTAGAAATGGGAAAAAATGCACACGTAATTTTGGTGAACGTAGTTTGATCACGACGGTGGTCTCCACTCTTTGAATCTTCGAATCAAGTTTCCTCTCATGGCTTCATTCCCTACATGAAGTCACCCATGAGCTTGTCGCCAGTCTCGATCTTGCCCGCAATCTCAGTAGACTCGTCGGCGGAAGCTCCGTAGCTGGTCAATTGCTCCTTGAGCTTGAACACTCTCTCGCTGAATTCAGATAACAACCCAGCTGGCCCGCCATACAGCTCTGTCTCCAAAGAATTAATCCACGCATGTTCAAACGACGAGTTTGGGTCTTTGTCAAGTCTTTCGTTATCCTTTTGAATGGTGTCTCTAGTGAGGATCAGGCGAAGCTCATTGTTTGCAAAGATGTCCAAGCTGTCGTCCGCAATGGATTCGTCGATGTCGTCAACAAAAGTTATGGCGCTGTCATCCACATTTTTAAAGTGATTGTTCACTAAATGCTCAATTACAGGCCAGCCGTAGGCATTGGCAAACCGACGCCGCACCACTACGTTGTTGTGTGCGTCCGGCTTTAGTCTCAACAACACCTTTCTCCACGTCATCAGCTTGTGGTACTCGCGAGCAATTGCCTCCTCAAAGTGCTCGGTTACGGTCATCCGACTCAGCACATACAGCTTGAATTCCTCGGTTCGAGAGCTGAGCATGTCTCTCATCTTCTTGTCGAAACTCTTGCTCTTGAACTCAGGATCCCCCTCGGTGACAGCCTTTGTAACATCTTCTTCCTCTTTCTTTGCCTCAGGTAGATCTTCTTCCGAATAGATCTTGTCGTGAAGAATAACATCTTCTCGAGAATCAGGATCATTGATAAACTTCAAGGTGGGCAATGGCGGCATGATCGCCGTGGTTGCACCCTCAAGCACCGAGGTGGTGGGCACTTCAAAACTGACGTCGCCGTCCTCGTTTTCCACCACCGTCTGGAATTTTTTGTAGGTTTGCTTGTGCTGCTTCTGCGGAAGAATATAGGAAAGCATGGCTGAAAACGCCAGGGTCTGCTCCTCGGTTCGTGGAATTTTGCCAGTGGATGGACCACGGTCACGATGGGGAATAGACAGGGTTAGATCTTCCGGTTGCAGTTGGCCGCTCCTTTGCAAGCTCCTCAAGTTGGAACCCGCCATCGATCCGGATCCCGAAGATATATTTGCGACGGTCTTGGACTTTTTCGGCGCCGGGCTGCTTGCAGAGCCCTTGAAGGGTATCAATTCAGAGAAACTCCAGCTTTTGGGTGACAGTTCTGTTTTGGCGAGCTCCAGGGTCGGGTCCTTCGATGATATCTGCGGTTCTGATTCCGTCTGATGAATAGAAACCAGCGCTTCGTCCAATGAGGGCTCCTTTTTGGAATTCAGTGCACGCTGGCTCGCTGCGAGGCCCCGGTAGTCCAAATAGAGCAAAGCCAGCGTCCGCAACGGAACTATGCCGTCGTTCACGGCATTTGCATAAACAGTACGGCGAATGAATCTTCGAAGAATCTTGTGGGTAGGACCCAGCGGCAAGAGCAACAAGAGCGGTTTGCCGTTTTTCTCGTTCATCTGAAGACCCAAGTCCAGACCAGTGGCACCTACGATTCCAGCCAGAAGCGCCAACTTGACGTAGGCAGGATTCTCGTGCACAATTCCAAGGAGCGGAGACGCCAAAGTGATGAAGTTGACGGGCTGCGCCTGGCGAAACACCCATGGGTAGTTGATTTCTAAGTAGGCGATCGCAAACGTTTGCACGAGCCCGCCCAAGGAATGGCCAATGAAGGAGATTTTGGTGACGTTAGCAAGCTCGGAACTCTTCATGAGTTCCACCACATACTCCGCCACTCTGCTGCCAAGGTATTTGATTCCGCGTTCTGTTTTGGTGACGTTTCCAAAGAAGCCCTTCACCACCACGTTGTCGGCACCTCGGTCGATCTGCTCTTTGAGGAAATACATGTCGGCAGACACGTTGGAATGGAGCCCATGGGTGAGAATCACCAAATGAAGCGGTTTCTCAGTATTTGGAAGAGGGAGATTCCACAAATCCAAGGTGTCTAAAATGTCTACAGTGAGGGCCTGGTTGGGGACGACAAAATCGTCCATGGCGTGGCGATCCAGCGCCACCGTGACATCGAAATGGATCGCCATGGAGCTATTGAACAAAATCTGCAGCACCACTTCCACTGTCCATTCGTATTTCTCCTTGTAGGTGTGACACAGCAACTCAGCGTAAAACAGCAGCGCCGGTAGGAGCTGGCTCTCAAACTTAGGCTGGTCGGCGGTCACGAAAATCTTGGACGAAATGTCGAAGTCGGTGGGCCGACAATCCGCATATAGCACATATGGGCCTGCTATGTAGGCGGCCCGATAAGCGATGGGCTCGGTATTTCGAATCCGGACCCACAACGAAGTGGGGCCCTGCAAATTCGCCGACGCATATTCTTCGGCAGAATCAAACGGCGTGTAGCATATGTTGAATCGAAAGCTCTCGCCGATTTTGACGCTGTGGTTGCTCTTGTGGACCGTAGGCATGGTGGCTGCGGAAACGGAATTGGGGCGCTAGCTGCAGGAGACAAAGCGTATGGTGCACGGGTTTTTCTTTGGCTACGAGCAATGGGTCCTTCGGGCTGGCGTAGTAGGCGTGGAGCACTTTGACAGGCTAGTTTGCGGAGTTTGGTGAGTTCGCAGCTGAGGTGCGTAAGCGATGAATGACGTCTAGCAACATCAAGACGCACATGCGGAAAAAGGCGGAAAAATGTCCGAGTCTATAGAACCGGCACATTGTTGCATTTCACCCGTTTCCACGCTTGCATCCCTCGCTAGCACCGTCCCGTCGTTCTCCCGGCCGGGGTTGACACATCACGTGACCGCCCCACCTACTCCACTACTCCACTCCCCACGTCATGGACGCCGAAATCGACTTCCACCCGGTTGAACTTGCGGCCCATAGTCTTCTTTCGGGGCCATTAGATGGTCTCCACGAGTCGTTTGGGCTGCTCCACGAATCTCAGCACGTGTTTCTTTCACGACTTCGGCATATCGAAGAGAAGCTTCAGAAGTACGAGGACAGCCAGTTTGACGTCGATGTGGAGGCGACACAGGCACAAGTCCGGCTGCTCCGCAAGCGTTTGGTCGAGGTGACCCGCATTTTGCAGAAAGTGGAGAAGCGGCTCCATCGGGCTGAAGCTGGAAAGTAAGCCATTGAAACTTGGTGGTTTTTGCAACGGGCGTTTATTTGTCGACTTTCAATTGATTTTAACTGATTTTAACTGATTTCGTTTGTGCAATTCTTTGAAGCGGGCGCTGGCGCTGTCTCTAAATGAATAGAGTGCCCAAAGCTAGACGGTAACTGGGAGATGAACGCCGATTGCTGTCCACGGCTTTTGGACTGGGAAATAGCGACCTATTCCGGCACTGGTAGTTTGCTGTGAGTGTATTTGCTGCCATTGGGCCGTTAAACAGTGGCCCACTTATCTTTCCGGTTGACGGTTGACTTCGACGAAGTTCTGTCTTGAACCATGGCGTTGCTAATGTGTTGCAGATGAGCAACTCAGGGTATCGATGCGGTGCAATTGGAGCAAAGTGTTTAAATGTGGGAAAGTGGGACCTGTGAGACAGTCTAGCAAAAGCATACGACCAGGTCTGTTTGTCGAGGTAGACTCCTTAATCTGCACTACTGAAAGAAATCTCGAAGAACGCCAGATGAAACATGGTGACTTCACAGGTGTTGACGATAATCACGTGTGCAAAAGGTTGACTAGATATGGACGAGTGTCCAACAGATTCACGAGAAATGGACGGAATTAAGCAAGCATCGAATAGACAAACTCATTGATTCTCTCAAATTTGCAAGTCGCTGGTGCTAGAACTACACTTCCTGCTTCTTCTCTCTTTCCTACGCTCATCTGATATTCTTTTTATTGAGCCGTATTCCACCACCCAGCTCTTTTATCTACCTACTGCGCAGGCAAAAAGTTCCAAAGCATGTAAGGATACCCACGATACTTCTGGGAAAACACCGACATGAAGATGGAGTACACCAAGTACAACACCAGAGTGATAAACACCACGGCACCAAGCCGCACCTTGGCATTGCCAATGGATGGCACTTTAGTCACAAGCAACACAAACGTGACTCCCAACAAACCGTACAACGTCAGCACCACCTGGGTCTCAAGGCCATATTGCAGCTGAGGAGATGGCGCAAAGTACTCGACCTCACGGCCGTTGTCGCGAATATAGGGCGTCTGGCGAATCTGGTTAAACATGTATCCCGCCGAAAACAAAAGAATGAGAAAAATCAGTCCCACGCCCCAGAGCACCGGCGATCTGAGCCCAGCAGTCACGTGCGACGAGAACCGGCGAAGAAGCATCACCAATGCAAACGTCACCGCGGCGTTCATGAACATGCGCCCGTAGTCAGGTGGCGTGACGATCTCAAACGATTTTCCAGTTTTGCTTGTGAGCCACTGCGTCATCAACGTCAAGTGGTCGCCCTGGTAAAATGGATACTGATCGAATTTGTCCACAAATGTGCCTGGGGCAACGTCTGGCTTCGTTTTAGGGAAGAAGTACAATTTGGGAATGCTGTCGACGGCCAATTGCGAAAACAAGCTCTTCAGCTCCGTGTACTCGGCCTCGGCGAAATACGTGTTGGTGCCATCTTCAATTCCGTTGGGAAACGCGTGGGCATACGAAGATGCGATGCTCAGGTACGGCGACTTGGCTTCTCTGCAGAGCACGCAATCGAGCTGGGGCGACGTCAGTGTCAAGAACACCACGATGTTGAAGTCGCGGTCACCATAGAGGATTTTCTGCCAGTTCTCGTCGGTGACGCGGAGCACGTTGGCACGTGACTTCGAGGCCACAATTCCAGCCATTTCGGCGTCCGAATAGGCCGCAAGGGCAGCGCCCACGAGCGCGACGAGGGAGTAGAAGCGCATGATGGTGAGGTGGCCGTGCGAGACTGGTGAAGTTTATGTCACGTGACCCAGCACGTGGAGGTCGTCACGTGTGCAGGACCCCGCTGCGCGGTGGGATGAGGAAATACGCAAAAGGCGCCTTTCCGGTCTTTTCCGGCCGGTTTTAGCGGCACTTTTTTGCACGCCGGGATGGTCCACTACGAGTTAGCGGACGGCCAAAAAAAAGAGCCTGGTTAGCTCAATCGGTAGAGCATTTGACTCTTAGTCTTTAAGGTCAATCAAAAGGTTGCGGGTTCGAGCCCCGCATCGGGCTTCTTTTTTGCACAGCGGATCTCTAGGTGGTACTTGTGGTTTTTTACGATCGCCTTTGGAGAAGCGGGTTTAAGACAGCACGGGCTCATTGCAGCCTGGGCATATATGCCGCTGGCAGCTGAACAGATGACATCCTCATGCGATCAAGACAGTGAAATCTGACGTTGCGTTCAATTTCCGTATATCTATACGATGGAAGGTTACATTTTCGTAGACGTTGCCAGGGCACGACAGTCAGCGTAGAACGCCAGAATGCAGATGCATAGGGCAGCCCACCACCAGAATCGAAGCTCAAATGGCAGAACTCCAGAATGCAAAATTAGAAAACATCAAACGCCAAGACGGCCATTCGGCCTTATTCTATGCAAAAGGCGTCTAGCGCCTTTCGCCAGCAGGCGCCGGCACGTCGCCAAGCTCCACACGAACATCCGCAGCTACCATCACGTGACAGTCCCCCATGCCGCTCTCGAAGCGCTCCACCAAAACGACGTAGGTTCCGGCGTCAACATCGAAGTCGGCGAAACACCCGTGCACCAGGTTACTCCAGTTCTCGTTCACCAGCACGGGCTGCCGAGAAACGGCGTCAAAAACAGAGGCGCGCACCGCAGGCCGGTAGGCAAGGCCCGAGGCGTCCGAGAGCACCCGAAGAGTCACGTGCCCGGCGTGGCGGGCCAGCATTCTGAGTTTCCGCCGGTTCGTTCCACCCCAGGCGAAGTCTGTGTGCAGGACAAATGTCCCCCACGCTTCGGGAACCTTGGTGCAACTTCCTGGCACCAGCCCGTCGTGGCGCACCGTGAGCTCAAACGGCGTCCGCGGAGCCGGCTCGTAAGTCAGCACCACCACGCGCACCAAGCCCGGCAGCTGTACCTTGACTCGGCGGTGCGCCACCCGGGCATAGTCGGGCGAGTAGAGAAGCTTCAATTTGTCGAAGGCCCGAATTTTCTTGCCAGTTTGAGACTCGTCAATGAGGAAAGCGTGCGCGGCCAAATCCACTGCACCGGTCGGCGTGCTGGCCAAAATTTCCATTTCGCCTACTCCGGCCGGCAAAACGACGTCAAACTGCGGGTTGTCCACATAGGCCGCAGAGGCCCAGTTTCCGCCCGCGGTGCGGCTCAGCCACGCCGCAGCAGGCACTGCAAGCTCATGAGGAAGATCGGGCGCAAGCGGCTTGGCGGTTCCGGCGCTGGCGTGCACCAGAAGAAAGTAGGTCGCCGGCTCGGTCACGTGACTTCCAGGCTCCACGACAACAACGCCATAGCGGACGCCCCGGCGCGCACGAAACCGCGCGAGCTGGACGCGTGCCTCGGAGGGCTCCGACTCCACCACACGCGTGGCGAGCGCCGGGTTCACAATGGGTGCCTGTGGCGCTTCGAACACCATCACGCAGTACGGCGGCGTGGCGGCGGCCTGCAAGTGGCGCTCGGCTACCACCGCCACATCCGCATCCACATCCAGGCTCAGAAACACAAACTGGGTCGACGGTGCGATCACGTGGCTGCGCAACTGGGCGCCGTGCGTGGTGAACATGGCGCGGCGCTCCAAATACGGCCGCCAGCACACGTACAAGTAGCTGAAAAGGCCGAGAAGCGCCGGGTCGGCATCGAAGACACGCCCACGCGTCCCTTTTGCCACCCACGGGTTCTTGACCCGCGTCACGTGCAGCTCTGCGTCGTGGCCACAAATCACGTAGTCGTGGTTGGCGACAAGGCCCAACTGCGCGGCAAGCGCCAGCGACATGGGGCCGGTGCCTAGTCCAAGCACCAATTTGCCGTTTTTCTGCAATTTGACAAGGTCGGTGAGCTCGCTGTGTGACACCGCGCCAACCCGGCGAGTTTCGGGCCAAAAACCGCCGAGAACGTAGGAGTCATGGGCAAAATTCGAGCCGCGAACGTCGTAGTCGTGGCCCATAGCAGCAACGTAGGCTTTTTCGAGGAGCGCCGGCCACCAGAGCGCGCGGTTGGACGCCAGCCGCACCACAAGCGACCGGTTTTCATGCGGTGATGATACCTGGGGAAGCAGCAGCGAAAGCGCGAGCTCACGCCACGCGGCGTGGACATAGAGGCGACATTTGGCGGTGCAGAGTTCAGCTGGGCCCTCGGAAGTCGCTTGTTGTGGTGTTGGTTTTGGTTCTGTTTCCGGATCGTGTTCTGGTTTTGGCCCAGATCGGAAGTTGACCACCAGCAGCCGGAGTGCAGCAGTGTGCCCGGCCTCGTAGAATGCAAGAAGCGCCAGCACAAACGAGCAGTTCGGGAGAAGATCCTGGTAGAGATCGCGGAACCCGTCGAGTTCAGACGAAGGTGTTTCGGCCAAGGACAATGCCGCTAGATCTGGCCACGGCGGGTGTGTAGCGCCGCCAGCCGCAGCAAAAACGGTAGAATTATGATCTAGGCTGTTTTTTCCGCTGCCTTTCGCTGCTCGTGGCGGCGAGTTCTTGCTGTTCAGTATTGAGGCGGTGGTCGCCAATTCGCCGCCAAAATCAGGCCCAAAATCAGGCCCAAACACGTCTATGCCACGTAGCTCTCCAACATCAACATGCTGCTCCGCAATGGCCACGTTTAGCTGCGGCATCGCGTGTTGTCGGCCTGATCCGACCGGCTCCACATGCAAAGTCACCCGATCGCCGATTCGGGCCACCGGAAACCAGGAATCGAGGGCCGTAGCACAATTGGCCCAGTGCTGCTTCTCTTCTGCCTCCAAAACGGGCCGTTTTCGTAGCAACTTTTCGTACAAATCCGCAGTGAAGGCTGCTGTGTTGGTTAGCGCCTTCAGAGGCGACTTTTGCAATTGAAAGCTCAAGTCTCGCACCACCGCGCCGCAGAGACGCTTGGCGGCGACCGTGTCGTCCTCTGCAGCCAAAAAGAGGCATTTTTGGAGTCGTGCTATGAGTTCCAGCTCACTCGGCATTGTGTGCACACCAACTTCACCACGCACCTACTACTACCGAGCCGATCACTCTGCACAACGTCACCATGCACGACTCTGCGGGCGCCGGCACGGCGCGGTCACGTGACTCTTCGCTTCCTCTATACGTCTGGCTCGCTGTGCTCCTTTTCCGGACGCTCAACGCGTTTCTGGTGGCCACGTTCTTTCAGCCAGACGAGTTCTTCCAAACCACCGAGCCCGCGCATCGCTTGGTGTTTGGCTACGGATTCATCACGTGGGAATACACGGAGGCACTCCGACTGGCCCTCCCGGTGCTTGTATACAGCGCATTCTATGGGGTTCTGGCCCTTTTCAACACCAGAACAGCAGTTTTGGCAGCACCCCGAGTAGCAGGGGCTCTAATTGCCTATTTGAGCGATGTTCTGGTTTACAGATTCACATTTAGCGTATCGCGATCGCGGCGCACGGCGCTGGTGGCACTCCTTCTCTCTTTGTTGAGTTCGTGGAACTGGTTCTTCGCCACCCGGGCGTTTCTGAACAACCTTGAGGCGTTGGCAAGCACAGCAGCGATGGCATTGTGGCCGTGGCGTGTGTCTGGTGGCGCTAAATTGCCATTTTGGCCACTTTTCGCTGCGGTTTTCCTTGGAGGTTTGAGCTGCTTCATTCGGCCCACCAACGCGGTGCTCTGGACGCTTTTGGGCACACGGTTACTAGCCCAGGCGAGTGCATCTTCGCGCCAATGTCTTTTAGCGGTGTTTTTGGCGGCCGTTCTGGGCCTTTCTGTTTCCGGCATGGTCTCGGCGGTGGCCGATCGGGTTTTCTACGGATTCTGGACATTCCCTGTAGCGAATTTTGTTGTTTTCAACGTGGTCAAGAACTTGCTGGTTTTCTACGGCTCGGCTCCGTGGCACTTTTACTTTTTCCAAGCGTGGCCCTTGATGCTCATGGGATTTGTTCCGCTTTTTGCGGTCGCCATGTGGAACTATAGAAAATCCGTGTTTGCGGCGCTGGTTTTGCTAGTCACGTCTGCTTTTTCGCTCCTTTCGCACAAGGAAGTGCGGTTTCTTCAGCCGCTTTACTCGGTGATGCTTGCACTTTGCGCCTACGCCGCAGTTCGGATGTGGCGACAAAAGACTACGGCCACCGCTGTAATTGCGGCTTTTCTCGTGTTTCTCAACATTTTTGCGGCGGTGTTTTTCACCCGGGTGAACGAGAGAGGAGCGCTAGACGTAATTGAGTGGATCGCCTCCGACACATCGATAGCGCTGGTTGGGTTTTTGACTCCCTGCCATTCTACTCCGTGGCACAGTATGCTCCACCGCCCTGACTTGGTGGATTCATCGTGGTTCTTGACTTGCGAGCCTCCTCTACATTTGACCTCTGCAACGCCCGCTGCAATCAGCAAGTACCGTGATGAACTGGATCGATTTTTTGATGATCCAGAGCGTTTTTTGGACATGAAGTTGAGTACAAGCCAGCCCCAGCTTTTGGTTGTCTTCCTGCCCATGGAGCAATTCATGGACCAACATCTCGCGGGATACACCAAGTGCCATCGCTTTTTCAACAGCTACTTCCATTGGGATAGCCGCAGATGGGGCGATATAGTGGTTTACTGCCGGGATGAGAAAGCGCAAACGCTTGTGGATTGAGTTTATTTCAAGTCGAGATACAAGATTTGGCTAGCAAAAGTTCAACCATCGATCATCTGAAGGCCCTCTGCCTGGCACCTAGTACTGGTTTACGGGTTGAGCTAATGTAATGGCTAAATGTAAAATTGGAACGAGCCCAGACGTTTGGGTAGGAAGAGTTCAGCCTTTAGGCTGCCGACCAACCCAGATATCCTTGACTAGAGGAGCATGATTCACTAGTGACAAAACTGAAGATCGCAATTTCATTAACACTACCAATAATGTTACATTAGCACCATATGCTCCACTCATCAGTGAGGTGCTCCACAAGAAATCACCAACAGCAGCGATGCACACAGCGCCAGACAATCTTCGCTGCCACTCAGCATTATCACAGCATGAAGATGCACTCGTATTTGCGTCTCCGCATTTTGAGGGGGTGCACAGTGCCTGCCAGCTAGTGCCCCGCCATCCCGCAACGGCTTCTGCCCCTCAGCGACCCCACCACCGCCTTCACCCAAAGGTAAACACGAATGCCCCACCCAACCAACCGCATCGCAAACGCGTGCCGCCCTCGGAACCGGAGCCACTCTGCATCCTCGGCATTAAGTGTTCCTGGCATGGGTTGCAAACTCCGGCTGCAAAACAGCCTTGCAGCGGCTAATCGCCGCCGGTGCAGCACACCCAAAGTCCGCCCCTCGCATGATGCACTGACGAACGGAAAAACCAATCTCCCAACTACCCCAAAGTCCGTTGCACTGCCATTCATCCGTGACCCCTCCATATGGTGCGTTCTCCCCGCAACCACACGGGTGTATGCGTCGTTTCACATATATAAGGCAGGGAGCCGGCCACGCGAGGCAGCCGGAGGAAAATTCACATTGTGCCCAATGCCGTCGGAATTTCCCAATTCGGCAATTTCTTGGATGTGCTTCGTTGATTGAACACCGACCCAAAGACACAGGCCACTAGCTGGGCTTGGGGGCCCGAAATCAGTCGGTGGAGACCCACGGTGTGTATCCTGCATAGAGCCGATGCATTGTTCGAGTCAGAATGGCGATCATCGCCAGGGTCCCCGCGACGGGGTGAGAAATACAGCCTCAACTTGCGGTCGCTTTCACGGGCGATCCACATTACGGTGGTGCAAGGGTGCAAACCCGATCCTCAAAATGATCTGCTTACGGCACGGAGTGTGCCGGATCAGCTGATATCGCATCTCGCAAGTTGCGAGCCCGTGCCATTCTGCAGGACAACATGCCACCAAGACGTCAGGTGCTGGATTAGTGTATGGTCTGTCTGCACAATCGGAGTCTAGGCGTCAGGAGATACTGCGGTGTTAGCGCCATTATATAAGGAGGGGGTGAGCTGGTGGAATAGGAGCATCACTAAAAAAAAACTAACATCATGGCGATTCCCCAAACACAAAAAGCAATTGTTTTCGAGACCAACGGCGGGCCTTTGATCTACAAAGATATCCCTGTGCCAAAACCAAAGCCAAACGAATTGTTGATCAACGTCAAATACTCGGGTGTCTGCCACACTGACTTGCACGCCTGGAAAGGTGACTGGCCATTGGCCACGAAATTGCCTCTTGTGGGAGGCCACGAGGGTGCTGGTGTGGTTGTGGGCATGGGAGAAAATGTCAGTGGGTGGAAAATCGGCGACTACGCCGGAGTTAAGTGGCTCAATGGTTCGTGTCTCAACTGTGAGTTCTGCCAGCACGGAGATGAGCCCAATTGCGCCGAGGCCGATCTTTCTGGATACACGCATGATGGATCTTTCCAGCAGTATGCCACTGCCGATGCAGTGCAGGCGCTGAAAATCCCCCAAGGCACCGACTTGAGTCTTGTGGCTCCAATTCTTTGCGCCGGTATCACCGTTTACAAGGCCCTTAAGACTGCCAATTTGCAGGCTGGACAGTGGGTGGTGATTTCTGGTGCTGGTGGAGGATTGGGTTCTTTGGCTGTGCAGTATGCTAAGGCCATGGGCTACCGTGTGCTTGGAATTGATGGCGGCGAGGACAAGGGTGCATTTGTCAAGGAGCTTGGAGCCGAGGCATTTGTGGATTTCACCAAAACCTCGGACATTGTCAAGGCTGTGCAGGAGGCCACCAACGGCGGACCCCACGGAGTCATCAATGTGTCGGTTTCTGAAAGGGCCGTGGCGCAGTCTGTTGAGTATGTCAGATCCACCGGAACTGTCGTGTTGGTTGGATTGCCAGCTGGTGCCAAGGTTGTTGCGCCTATTTTCGAGGCTGTGGTGAAATCCATTAGCATCCGTGGTTCGTATGTTGGCAACAGAGCCGACTCGGCCGAGGCCATTGACTTTTTCGTGCGTGGCTTGATCAAGTGCCCCATCAAGGTTGTGGGATTGTCGGAGTTGCCTGAGGTTTATGAGCTCATGGAACAGGGCAAGATTTTGGGCCGTTATGTTGTTGACACATCCAAGTAGACGAGACGAATGATACGATAAAATTGGAAAATGTAGCGAGTGTAGCAGTGTTTCTGGAACTCACATGCTGTTGTGGCCTTTCCTGAGACTTTCGTGCACCTCTTCTGCCTCTTCTGGCAACCATCATATGTGAAAATGTCCCAGTGCAGTCGTCCGGATAATCTCAATTAGACGTTAGGTTCCTGTTTCTGGCATAACATTTTTCTGTTTCTGTTTCTCCGGTTTTTGACGGTTTCTGTTTTGATTTCGTTTCTGCCCTATTTCGGCTTCTCTCTAGTTCTGCCGTTTCAGCCTCCGCTTCGGCCAGCCTCTGCTTCGGCCTTCTGCTTCTCCATCGCCGCAAGCCGCTCACCTAGCACTCGCTGCTGCATCTGCGTCACCAAGTGCTCGTCCGTCAACGCAGCATAGGCCCGGGACTTTTCGGCAAGCTCTTCCTGGAGCCGGCCCAAGCGGGCCCGGAGTTTCGCGGAGCGCGTTTTTTCGTCCTCCACCTTCATCTCCGCTGCGCCCCGGGCCCGCTCGCTGGCCTCAAGTTTGAGAGTCTGCGTGTTGAGCCGCAGAACTAGAACGTCGTTTTCTTCTCGAAGCAGCACAAGCTCTCGGACCGAAACATCAGCCGATGCCGGCGTCACGTGCGCGAGCTGCAGAAACGTGGCAAAAAAGTCCCGGTGGCGCTTTTCGTGTTCGTCTCGTAGACAGAGGCGGTCGTAGGCCTCGGCCCAGGCGTCGCTCATGGTGTGTGTCGTGCGGTGGCTAAAACTTGACTGTAGAACACGCAACGTGACGATAAATCGGGACGTGCGGCTCAGCGACGTGACTAGTTGGTGTGGTGGGAAGAGTGAGTAGTTGGTCTGCGTGCAGGACCGCGATATCTGGGGTAGCGATAAGAAGGCGGAGGAGGAAGTGCGGGAAAGTCGATGCCAACGGGAATTGGAGACTGTGTTTCTGGTCACGTGATCTGACGGGAGCCTGCTCGGGAAACGGGGCTTGAATTTCTGTTTGCTGCCGCGACGCTGAATCCAGAGATCTGGCCCTGATTTTGGCCCAGTACCGTGCAGAATCCTGGGATCCCTTTCTGAATTCGAGGTCCAATTTGCGCTGAATTCTGGGTCCCATGGTGCTGAGCTCAGATTCAACAATTTAACTTAACCACGTTTCTGAATCCGTCTTTTCCGTGAAGATCCCACTTCCCACCCATTTTCTTAATTCGCACACGACAGTTCCAGCAACCACCACGGCCACAAGCCTTCTGCTCCCAAAATTCGCAATTTCGTCCTCAAAACCACCCTCCCCATTTCTAAAAAATACCCCTCTTTCTTTTCCCCGATCCGCTCCTGCGCCGCTTGTGTTCGGTGGCACGTCACTCCCTGCATACGCCGCGCTGTCTATATAAGAACCGCAGATTCCCCATCGTCTTCATGTCTCAACTGCTGACATTCTGGTGGCTGCTGACGTCAGAAACTGACACCGCAGATCACAACACCACGCTGGCCACCGCCACCGCCTCCAACCCACCGCCCGCGGCTACGCTGCCGCCCGTTTCATTAAGCTACTGGTGGTCCAGAACAGAGCCGGCCCCTGAGGCTGCTCCAGAGCAGGAGCCGGCACCAGACGCCGAAGCAGCACCACCAGCGCTGTGGTGGCTGTTCTGGGGCTCGCTGACGCCCGCGGCCGAGCCCAAATCGCCCGAACAACCAAACCCAGATGAACCAGCAACGCCAGCGCCGTGGTTTCCGTGGTTTTCGCAGCCACAGACGGCCGACGAGCTGGACACAGACGCGGAGGACGCGCTGGTGGCTGCAATTCTCAAGGAGGCCCGGGCGGCATTGGAGGGAGCACGTGACTCGTGCCACTACGCCGTGAAGAGCAGCGCCGCCGCCAAATCCAGCCCGGACGCCGAGTTGGCGGTGGCCGGAACGGCGTCCGCGACGCAGCCGGCGCGCTTCAACCGCCACAAACGGCCCGTGATGCCCTGCGAGGTGTTTGAAAACACGTTGAGAAAACGGCCCCCGCCAGCGCCCCAGCCGGCGCGCGAGGCGCCCGCAGAAAACGGCGCGCTGCTCGAAATGCTGGCCGCGTCTCTCCCGCCGCCCGCCAACTCCAGCTGCGCGGTGGTGGTGCCGTCGCTCAACTCCAACCTCCGCCACATCACGGTGAGAACCAAGTTGCGGCTCGTGGGCGAGGCGTTCATCCACGGGCCCAACACGTCGGAAAAACACTTGTACCGGAAAAACAAGAAACGCCGCCGGGCGCGCCACGTGACCGTCATCGCCATGCACAGTTTTCTTCCGGCCAAGTTGGTCAAATCGGCCATTGGCCAAAGCACGGCCAACGCCACGGCGCTTGTGCGTCGTGCACACGACGCGGTATCGGATTTGGCCGCGGCTGAGGGCTGGTCCCCGCCGCCTACCGTGACGTCAATTGCACTAGATGGCCAGGGCCCAATTGCGGAGCGGGCGGCCGAATCGCACCATCTTCTTCAGAACTGGCGCGACGAGATTCTTGCCAGCGATTTGGTTTACGTAGTGGCGTCGCAGGCGGCCGTTCCGGCGGCGCTTCTTATGCTCGACTCCATGCTCCACGAGTCGGCGCTCCACGGATTCGGCAATCTTCGCAAAAAGAAAATCGCCTTTCTCTCGCTCGCAGGCATTCTCTGCGGGCCCTACGTGGGGCTCGACTCGCGTGTCGTTCTCCGTGCCTACACCGTGACTGAAAACGAAGTGATTGCCGAGGTGATCGATCTCCAGAAGCGGAAACTGGCGCTCGGCGGCCAGATCGACCGCTGCATTGCGCGGCTCTGCGACATGAATGTGAAGTTCACGTTTGCTGGCGCACTCACCGACCAGTTTGTGCCGTTGTACTCGGCGGTGGGCAACCACCTCCGACATCCGAACTTGTTTCGCGTGGCGTGGATCGAAGACGCGGCCGTCGCGGCTGATTCCGGTGCCGGTGCTTCTGGCGCAGTTCCTCACTTCATGCTGCTTCTCATTTCTCTTATTCTCACCATGCTGAACCTCGGCCACTCGGACCAGAACTTGATCCGCGACTTAGGTGAGCGGCTACGTGGTTACGGCGGTGCCGACGCTCCGCATGGCAAGTTGCTCGATGACACCAGACTTTTCCTGGTGGCGTTGCGCTTTGCCACGGAAACCACCACCTTGGTGCATCGATACTCCACACGGGCCAATCTTGGGCTGCTTGCCCCGGCTGACCCCACTGGCAACTTGTATCACTTGCCGTGGAATGTTCGTGGTTTGATCAACGACCTCATGCTGGTGAAAAACATCAACAACTTGGGGATTTTGTCCGAGTTGGTAGAGGAATTTCAACGGTGGGACCCCGACACGCGGGCGTGGCGGGATTTGAAATTCTGTTTTGCGGGTTTCGAGGAGATGAGCGTGGACGAGATGGTGCTTTAGCGAGGCTACTTAGCGCGTCAATTCATATATAGCAGCTTGGTAATCTCTGGCCGTGGATAGAGGAGAAGAGCTAGTGCGACGAGCGTTGAATTCGTCCAGAGAAGGATGATAAAGAAATGCGACAGTGTCGCTTCTTCTTGCGGAGGAAAGGTGTTGACATTGTTGTCTGGATTCGCTGAAGAATTGACTCTGTCCTGGCTTTGCAACTGCTCGCTCGCCAGTCTGAAGATATCCTAGTCGGACCGCCGCAGTGGCACTTTCCTTGCGAGGCAAAACCTACGAATGGATGTCTCCGGTGGCGCTGTGCCCTTGTCGATGCTGCCTGGTTTCCACATGAACTCTACTTCCAGATATACAATGCTGGAGGACGTTGGCGGGCCGTCACTGAGCTTGGCCTTCGCATTTTGAATATTAAGGTTACATGTGTGGGCTTGCTTGAGCAGCATGTGTTCGTGTTGGATCTTCAGACTTTGCCTTCATTTGCTTGCCAGCTTCTCGATACTGAATCTGCAGCCTTGGCCATGTCTCAGCCGAATCTTAACTTTGGCCCCGACAGATTAATCAAGACTTCTCACCATACCCCCGCGGCAATCGCTATTCCCATCCAGAGATCAGGCCCAATCAAGTGACTCAGAATCAACAAATTTACGACCCTGGAACACCCAGGACTCACGGACTCTACAAAGCACAATTGCCAAAGATATTACAAGGGCACATAACTCAGTCTTGTCTCGGCAATACCCACCGGAACCGATTCGCTAGCGCTACCGCTAGTGTGCGTGTCAGCACTTCGCTCTCAATGCAGGTAGTCACCGGAAACTACTCCACGGTTTTCCGAATATTCCTATTGTCCAGGCGAGTGGTCAATTGAGAAAACTCGAATTCAGCCGCACAGTATATAATCGCCGAAGAGCCGCACGCTATCTCGCCTGCCTACCAAACAAGGGGCCCTTGTTGCAGAATGGTAGAAGCCCTGCGCCTAAATGCAGGATGCTGAGAACCCCCTGTGATCCGGCGCTACGCTTGTTTTTCGCCGAATCGCAGTCCAAAGTCTGCGAGATCAACACCTCGCCTCGGGCCCACGGTGGCTCGGCTTCTGTATGCAATCTTCTACATATGCAGGATAAACGTGCTAGCTCGCTCAGCGCAGATTGGTGGCGGTATTCTGGGTGAATTCGGTAGAATTGCCTCGGCTGATATCGACGAAATTTCGGAATTTTACCGGCCTTCGCCGTGCATTCTCTTTTCCGCTGCCCTCCCCCAGCCACGGGGCGCCCACCAGATTGAACCGCGCACGACTCCCGGCCAGGGCCTGCGCACCGTACCCAGTCGAACAGATTTCCTTCCCATAAACCCCACCTTTCCGCCAGCTGCCTGGACTCGGCTAGAACAGCAGAGTTTGTTCTGATTACGTGCAGATTTCTCATCGGCGCCGTCTGCTTCGCCCCGCCTCCGCAAACCGTGCGCCACGCCGCATATCTCTTTGGAGAACGCCCACAATCTAGAGGAATCAAGGTCTGAGTTTCCTAAAGCAGTCCCTACCCGGATCCGGAGACAAGCGGATTCTACTCACCAACTCTGAACTCGTCAGCTGTCAGTGCAATCCACCACCGATTTGGCGCTCTCCCGCTACTTAGCCTTTCAAAAGCCACTAGCCTGTCATAACCAGCCACAGCCGCGGGAAATCGGCGATTGAAAAACAGAAAAAGAGCTGTCCCATTTTAGCTGATAAACACAGCCAGCTTATCAATCAGCTCTCTTCATTTTCAAATCACCTTCCAAATCCGATGGCAGAGGAAAGCACAGTGAAGCGCCCCCGGGCTTCCGGCGAGGTGCTAGACTTTCTATTGCAGGAATTCGAAGAAAACCAAAATCCGTCGCCTGAGCAACGGAAAACGATCAGCGAACGTACCAATATGACGGAAAAGGCTGTTCGTATCTGGTTCCAAAACCGCCGAGCTAAACTCCGCAAACTCGAGCGCATGGGTAAACCCGTCAAGTCTCCAACTGTCAGCGCAAAGCCGTATCTGATTCCCGGAAGCGACTTCTCGCTGCGACTGAGTTCGTATTCCAATCTAGGAACAGGCTCTAACTTGATGCCGATTGAGCTCAATGAAAAATACTGCTTTATCGACTGCCTGTCGCTCTCAGTGGGCCTGTGGCAGCGCATAAAAACAGGACACGATGATTCTACGTTGCCCCAGCAACTCATAAACTTGTCGCCTTTTACCCTCAACACGGTGATGTCGTCCGTGGACTTGATGGTAATCTTGCTGCGCAAGAACTCGGAAGTGAACTACTTTTTCCTGGCTGTCTCCAACAACTCCAAGATTCTTTTCCGCATCTTCTACCCGACCTCGCTGGTCCTTCTGAGCCTGCTACTCGATAATTCCGTGCAGAAGGAAAGCAACGAGCTTCGTCTCCTGTTGCTGCGCCGACCACGGTTCTCGGTTTACTTCTTCAACGGGGTGAACTCAAACTTGAATCAATGGCTGATATGCGATGACTTCTCCGAAGGTCAACAGGTGAGTCTGGCTTTCTATGCGCCGGGTGGGACTTCGACGCCCCACGTTCTAGTGGGAAATCGGAGTTCTTTGGACTTTTTAAGCAACTTCATTTCTGAGCACTCCACCGTCGCCAACGCGTTCCCATCCGTCTCGTCGAACGTCAACGAGACGCCACAAAGTGATTTCCAGTCCAGAGTCGATGAACACACGGTACAGGATGTTGACTTCCAAATCAAACATGAGCTTCAGTCGTGGGAGAATACCCCAAGAAGTGATGTTGACTTCAAAGTGAAGCCTCCGCATTCGGAAACCAATGAAAAGTCCCTGGACTCTCCTACTAGCCCGCACCCTTCGAGTCAGGCCGAAAATAAGCCAGAAAAAAAGAAATCGGAGTATGACGTTTTTGCTGACGGCGAGACGCCCGACTTTTTTAGCACTGTGCAAACGCCGAGCTCGCACCACATCGGCGCCCATGCCACGGCTGAGGACGACCATCTGGCCCAGCCATTTGATGAAAAGAAGGTTTTTACCGAGGAGACGTATAACTTTCTTCATACAGATACTGCAGATACAAATGTTCATCCTGGTGACTTCATAGTCCACAGCCCGGAGGCCGCGCAAGTGGACAGCTACATTGATTACGGGGGCCATTACTGATGCAAGGCTTCGTATATCTGGATGATTTTATTGACTCTAGCCGGGATGATTTCCCGTTCGCAAGCCTTTTCCGATTGATCATCTGTCTAGTCACTCTTTTACGATCACGATAGACACGGGCCGTGCAAGATCCGCTCAAACCGACCTTCGCTTGAGCTCCTCCGCTATCCGCATGTACAATACAATTAATGAGAATGGAGATGTAGAACTCTTGGTGGATATTTGTGTTAAACTTCGGTTATCCTATTTCGGACACTGGGCGACAAAGGCTGAGAGGGTGAATCAATGCGCCTCGATAGAAGACCAGATTTTCTTTCGTACAAGGTCGCATATTGTGATTTTTCACTCGCACACGATGTTCCTACAACTGATGATACGACTTGTCCTGCATGGCCACCACCATCAACTCATGATTTCCATACGGCGTGGTCTAGCATCCGGGCGGCCTCCTCTAGCGTCCATTCTTCCTAAAAAGAAACCCATAAATCGTCTTCTTTTCGATCAGGATAGCAGACTTGCATACAATAAGATTCTTCCCATTTTAGAATCCATATACACCCATCTCGATGACCCCTCCAAAATCAAGCTCCCGTCGTATACTCAAGACAGAGATCTCATGAGTCTTCGAGGCGTCCTTCAGTCACTTCGACTGGTGACGCATTCGGTCAACCGGAACTTGGTTGACCTAGAAAACGAGCTTGTCGAACAGGCAGCTGAATTGGGAAACCACGACGCCATCAGCATGCTAGCGTTCGAGACTTTAGCATCGAAAGATTCTACAAAAGACGATCTCGCGCATGCTCAGACGCTTTTGCGACAGCTAACCGACCAGAAACACCCTCTTTCGTTCAAGTTGGCCGGAGACTTTGCATTCTCGAAAAACTACCACGAGCAGGCCGCACAGTACTGGCAGGAATTCCTTGATTTGGAGGACGGCACCATTTTGGCGAGCCACGTGCACCTGAACCTCGGTGTGTACTTCTATCATTACTTGAAGCCCAAGCCCGATCTCCGACGGGCCAAGTTGCACCTTGAAAAAGCAGTGAAATTTGGCGAATTGGATACTCAGATCGTCAAGGCGCATTTTTTCCTCGGCCAGTTGTACTCGATCTCCGACCCCAAACTCTCGCGGCATCATTTGGAACTAGCATCATCGCGAGGGCTTGCCGAAAGTTTTCCTGCGTTGGGGTTCTTAGAGCTCAATGTGTTTGATAACATTCCCAAGGCATTGGAGTGGTTCAAATTGGGCGTGGAAGCCAGCAATGATCTCTCGTGTTTGGTTGGCCAGTTTGACGCACACATCCGCTCCGAAAAGACCACCAAGGCATTGAACGTGCTTTCTAACCTTCAGGAGCTTTTAAGGAAAGTCGAGCTGGTGATGGCAAGGCTGGATTTCCAGAAATTCCCCGACTCCAGAAAGCTGGCTGCTCGTGCGTCTCACCAGCTACTCCGAACGTTTTTTGACACCCGAGGCGACACCATACGGCTTTTGAAGGGTCATGCATAATGTACATAGTAAAATTATAGAGTCCTATTCCTCCCATCCGTTTGCCGTATTGAGCTCAGAAGTGTAGCGATCACGTAAGGTCGTGGGCTGAATTTGAGAGATGGTTCTCTGCGTTTTCGGTTGTATGGTTGACTGGGCCCGCAGTACACCGTTCTTTGTGCTATTGAGACGTGTCGCAGGTTCCTGGGTGGCAGTCACGGCCAGAGTAGACCCAAAACTGTCGTCGTCGCCAAACCAGCTCTGTTCCATGGCCTGCACAACGTCAAATCGCTCTACAGGGTCGACTATTAAGAGATTGCTGATGAGCTCGAGGGCTGTGTCGCATATATCGTCCCAATAAGGCAGATAGAACGCATACTTTCCTTGCGTGATTTGATCTCTCATATTTGGCGGCCCCAATTCATCGCTGAATGGCGGAAAGCCACACAAGCAAACGTACAACAACACACCCGCCAGCCAGATATCCACTTTGGTCGAGTAATTGCGGTTGTTGTTGAGCACCTCGGGAGCGACGTATGCCGGTGTGCCGCAGAGAGTATTTGTGAACTTGAGCTCTCCAATGAATTTGGCAAGGCCAAAGTCGGCGATCTTTACCCTAACATCGTACTCATTTTCGTCCCACGGGCCAGTTTGGCCAGGATTATTGCCACGAGCAGTAATGTCTAAAAGAATGTTTTCGGGCTTGATGTCTCTGTGGATAATGTCTCTGCCATGAAGGTACCGAAGTCCGCCTAAAAGCTGCCTAAAAATCGCCTTGGTTTCGTCCTGTCGAAGTTTCCCCTTGTTGATAATTCTTTGGAACAATTCTCCCGAGTTGACTTTCTCAAGAACTAGATACGTTGTGGACGAAAACTCGTTGACTGGCTCCACATAATGCGATATAAACTTGACAATATTGCTATGGCTTATCAGGAGCAACAACTCCATCTCTTGTTTGAGCTTCTTGTCCTCAGGATTGCTGGCCCCAATGCGTACCGGGTGGAAGATTTTGACAGCCACATGGTCTCCAGTCGTGCGATCTCTGGCTTCCTTGACTACTGCGTAGTGCCCCAGTCCGAGCTGATTCATGAGGATGTAATCATCGAAAAACGACTTGTTCCGAGTTTCGTCCGTGAGATATCGGAACACGAAATCCGCCGTTTTGGCAAACGAAATTCTGTCGCCACTGTTCAATATGGTGAATTTGTCTTTCTCTAGTGGCTCGCCATTCACAGACGTGCCGTTGGTGCTGATGTCAGAAATGAACAACACTGGTCTTTCGCCTGTGACCAGGAGACTGAAACGACAATGGCGAGAGGATATGTCGCTGCCATATAGACGAAAATCACAAGCAGAACTTCGGCCAATATGCATTGCTCCACCCTTCAAGGGGATCAAAATATGAGACGCGTTGGGGTCAGTACTGAAGAGCTTGGCTAGTGGCTTGTAGCGATGGGAAGGCTTTTTGGCTACTGACTGTGAATCCTCTAGAGGCTAAAGTTAGGTTAATTCGGTTATGACATAAGGTAAATCAGTGGTTGTGCAATGACGTACTCGTTTCCTGTTGAGCGACATGAGAAAAAAGGGATGGCAGTATGAACGAGAAAGGGAATCAGAATAGCGTTACTTCAATGGAGAAAGGTCGGGTCAATTGTGTCCTTTTCGTGCTTTATTTTGTATTTCGCATGAATCTGTCCCTCAACGTCAAGTTGGAGGTGGTGTTGATGTTCGCGCCTGCATTTTAGCCAGTCATGCTACTATTCACTTAGAACTTTGTAAATGAAATTTTCATTTTTTGAGCCCCTCTTCTTTCTAGAGCCAAAAGCTCCTCCCGCTTATACGAGTCTGAACAAGAGGTCGCTGATATCTCCGTCAGACAAGCAGTCCAAACCAGTCTCGAACTCATCTCGGAGCGCCGCAATGGCGTCTGGATTTCCCTTGAGAACCTTCACCGTATGTGGATCAAGCTTATTGAGAAAAGCAATCAGTTGAATGTTGCGTCCGCGTGCCCGATTGCCCGAGTTGCTGAACACCAACTCGGGATCCAAAAAGAGCTGGTCGCCGATCGTCTCCTCCAAGTAGGCAAAGTCGGTGGCCAATTGCTTGGCACCCGCCACACTATACCTGTTGTTGGTGATGACATACTCGTGGAGAATATGATTGTAGGCCTCACAGACTCTGGAGGAAATAAAGAAGTAGTCAAGCTCCGGAAGGGCCGACTGTAGGAAACGTAGATAGGTGGTGGCGAGGGACACAAAGCCGGAAAGCTGAGGCGTTGCTTGAGTCTTTATCTCCATTTGCCCGGCCCACTCTGTCAGATTCACGTACTCTTTGAACGAAGCGCGGATCTCTTTCTTGAAGAAGTCTTCGTATCTCTCGATGACGCGGTCAATCATCTTCCTGTACTGCTTTATGGATGCGCTGAATATTGAGTCGTCGTTGCTGGTCTCGGTTGACAATTCCTTGTAAGTGTCCCACAATTGGACGAAGAGGAGATCGTTGCTCCATTCCTCCATGTGGAGCACCACGAATTTCAACAGGCAATAAATCCCCGTCAACTTGTGGAGCGTCAGAACGCCTGCCGACAGTTGCGAGGCCACCGCGGCTTTGTCGGCCTTTTTGGCCAACACCGACGACATCAACTTCTTCCTCACCGACTCGGTCACTTGGCGATACTCGCGCTCCACCGCATTAAGATAATCATCAACTAGCTGAAGCTGGATGTTAGAGACGTACTTGAGTTGGTATCGCACAATCAGGAGCGTCTTGAAGTGGCTGGTGAGATTGTTCAAGAGCTTCACCAACGCAAACGCCGAGTAGCTGGGTTTGAGCGAATCGGCGGCAGCGTGGAATTCAAAATCCACATCAAACGGCGAATCCTTGCCCAAAATTTCGCTCCGGAAACGATCGTTGGCAAGCTTGTTTTCCAAGTCTAGCCAACTCGATACAGCGTCGGGCTCACTGAGTAACACATCAGCAGTGATGCCCATCCATTTGCGTTTGGGAGTCTCGGCAAGTTCCGAAATATACGGATTGTACTTGTACTCGGACCGGATCCGCTGATCAAACAGCGTGGTCTCGAATATGAGATGCGAAAGCAACCGGCCGTACTTTTCCTGAGCATCGGGGTCTTCAGCAGTGGCCACCACGCTCAGATTAATGCTACGTACCATTCTCAAGATTTTCTCCCGCACAGGTGCAAGAGCCAGCGTAATCACTTCGTAGGTCGCGATTCGGTTGTGGATGCCAAACTCGCCAGCAAGAACAAGCTCAAACTGCGGCAAACTCTGGGCCAAAAACTTCTCAACATAGGCAAGTGCCCATTCTGGTCGCGAGACTTTGTTCGTCTCGGCGGCCTGCTCAAAGTGAAAATCGAACCTGACGCAAAATGGCTCAACAAGGCAATCTAGCGCCCACCAGGTTTCTGGATATTGTGGAGCACCCTGCGCCGCCTGGAGCGAAACTAGCCGCATCACCAAATTGCGAAGCTCGGAAAAATCTGGAGCCGCTACTGCCACCGTTTCCTTCGGCGCTAGCCACCGGATGCGCCGTAGCAAGTCTCGCAAAGAAGACGCAAGCGACTCGTGCAAACGGGCCACGTGACCATCAAGCTGGGCAAGCAATGTGGATTTTTGCGGCTCCGTAAGGTTTCTGGCCTGCTCGTATACTTCGTTTAGCGGGTCGTCGTCTGCCAATTGTGCAATAGCGGCCTCGATTTTGGCGGCCCGTTCGAGTTGGGAAACTTGGCCAGCCACGGCCTCCCGGCGCAGCAAAAGCTGTCTGATATTTCCCAAAACGGCGATATCTCCGTTGACGTCCACTATGGCGTTCACTTGGATTGGGTTGCCCCGTTTCAACTGGCGGATTGCCTTGACGAGGCCCTCGGCATGTAGACTGCGCTCTTGAGACGGTTGGGCCAATTCGGGCGATTCCAAGAGCTGGAGCACCTTCTCTTTCTGACGTTTGAGATCGGCCGCTGCGGCGTCGATGTGGGCGAGATCATCGACCCCGACAAACCTGGAGTTGATGTAGTCCATGGTGCAGGACATGGAATCACGATTGCCAAATGGAGAGTATCTTGTAAGAACAGAAATTGGAGGGGAAGAGAAAGTTGGAATGGATATTGCGAGTTTGGGTTTAAAGCGGCTGGTGATTTTGTAGAGTTGGAATGGTTGTGGTTTGTCGCATGACGTCGTAGAGGCCTCATTATTGGTGCTATGGCAACGACAAGTTTGGCCGAGATCTCTGGAGTATAAAACGTTGCATGTTGTGGTTTCTGGTTTATTGAAGCAATTATGACTGTTCCAGTGGTGCCACAGCGTGGAATGGTGTCGTTTGTCGTTGTCATTTGTTCGCTTGCTGTGATGCTGATTCACGTGGATTGCAAAAGATGGAATTCTAGACTTCTGGCTTAGATTAATTTTTTCACGAGTTCCATGGATTTCACTCTTTGCGATGCAGATTTAGGCGGCGTGGTTGCGAGAGCTTCATAGTCTTGAAGTTTAGTAGAGCAGCTACGGAATATTCTGCTCCAAACCAAAGAGAAAGACCCAACTTCTCGATTTGTGCAATTGAAAAAACGGAATACTTTAGCAAGGGCCTGCTGCCGCCACGAGGCTCTAAGCGAAGAAGTCAGCACTTGTCGAGAGTTCAGCATTGTCAATAGTATAGAGAATTCTGCCCTCACTGCCAACATGAAATTTGGCGCCAACTCGCGAATCGCCAAAATATCAAGAGTCCAAGCCTTCCAGATTCGCTCGGTGCCGACCTAAGTCGTCTCGATATTCCTGCCGCTCTCTTACCCAGCAAGTGCAAATCCTGCTACCCATTCCTACTACCCAATTCAGTGCTCGGGCCTGAAAACAATAAAGTCAGCAAAAAGCTGCTACTTCCATAGGCGGCATTCTGACCTAGTGAGCATCTTTCTTTGGCAGTCAGTTCACATATTGGTGCAAGATTCCCCCACCGAACCCCACCACCGTCTATTTGCCATTTTGCTATTCCAAACCCCCAAATTAACGCCAAGCCCAATATATCGGCTCCAATTTTCAACCTCCAATTCAACCTTGCCGTTTTTCAAATTGCACCCTCCTCCATCTTCTTCGTCTCTTCTCCTGCGCACGACCTCTCCATACTCACCATCATCTCCAACAATGCAAGCACCAGTCGTGTACCTCAACACGAACACAGAGCGGCAGAGCGGAAGGCAGGCTCAGGTGTCCAACATCACGGCCGCCAAAGCTGTCGCAGACGTGATCCGCACGTGTCTCGGACCCAAGGCCATGTTGAAGATGCTTCTTGATCCAATGGGTGGAATCGTGTTGACCAACGACGGACACGCGATTTTGAGAGAAATCGACGTGTCTCATCCTGCGGCCAAATCCATGATTGAGCTTAGTAGAACACAAGACGAGGAGGTTGGTGACGGAACTACCACCGTGATCATTCTCGCTGGTGAAATTTTGGCCCAGACGTTTCCCTACATCGAGAAAAACTTACATCCTGTGGTAATCATCCAGGCGTTGAAACAGGCGCTCAGCGATGCGTTGGAAATCATCCACTCTGTTTCTGTGCTGGTGGATATCGAGAACGAGGCTGCCATGCTCAAGTTGATCAAGGCGCTGATTGGCACCAAGTTCATCAGCAAATGGTCGGAAAAAATGTGCGATTTGGCACTTCGCGCCGTCAAAACGGTTGCCGAGGATGTTGGCGGCCGCAAAGAGATCGACATCAAGAGATACGTCCGAGTGGAGAAAGTTTCCGGCGGCGAAGTGGCCGAGTCGGAGGTGCTAGACGGAATCATGCTCAACAAGGACGTCACGCACCCCAAAATGAAACGTCACATTGAGAACCCCAGAATCATCTTGTTGGACTGTCCTTTGGAGTACAAGAAAGGTGAAAGTCAGACCAACATCGAGATCACCAAGGAAGAAGAGTGGAACCGTATCCTCGAGATCGAGGAAGAGCAGGTGCGTCTCATGTGTGAGCAGCTTTTGGAATTCAAGCCCGACTTGGTCATCACAGAAAAGGGTGTTTCCGATTTGGCCCAGCATTATCTCTTGAAAGGTGGAGTCAGCGCCCTTCGCCGAGTGAAGAAGCTGGACAACAACCGTATAGCCCGTGCCACGGGTGCCACAATTGTTAACCGTGTGGAAGACCTCAAGGAGGCCGATGTCGGCACCAAGTGTGGCCTCTTCGACGTCAAACTCATTGGCGACGAATACTTCACCTACCTTGTGAAATGTAAGGACCCCAAGGCCTGTACCGTGGTGTTGCGTGGTGCGCTGAAGGACATTTTGAACGAGGTGGACCGTAATTTGCAGGACGCCATGGCGGTTGCTCGTAACGTGATGTTTGAGCCTTCGTTGAGTCCTGGAGGTGGCGCTACTGAGATGGCGGTCAGCGTGCGGCTCGCAGAAAAGGCCAAAACCATCGAGGGTGTGGCACAGTGGCCTTACCAGGCGGTTGCTGATGCTTTCGAGGTGATTCCTCGCACATTGGTGCAGAACTGTGGTGGAAAACCCATCCGTGTGTTGGCACAATTGAGAGCTAAGCACGCTGAGGGCCACCATACGTTTGGAATTGATGGCGATTTGGGCAAGGTTGTGGATATGAACGAGTACGGAATCTGGGAGCCTGAGGTGATCAAACAGCAGTCGATCAAGACGGCAATTGAGAGTGCGTGCTTGTTGTTGCGTGTGGACGACATTGTGAGTGGTGTGAGACAGCAGTAAGCTGGGGCCTTTGCGGCGTGAATCAGAATCGTGATTTTTCTTGATTGCGTATAGCATGACTGAATCACGGCGATGTCTGAACGGCTACATTGCGGGATCTGACAGCTAATGGCGACCTGAAAAATGAGGGGTCTGTGATATTGGCAAGGCGGCCTCACGATGGGGGAGAGACCAGTCTACTCACATGTCATGTTTCCCACTAATACCAGCTGATTTCGATAGAAACGAGTAGGAAGATAGATTTGAATTACTCAAGATGGTAGGTGGAAAGTAGAGAGGTTGTGTCTGATGCGATGGGCTCTTGATGTGCAGTCATGATCGGCTTCTGTAAAATCTATGGGGAGTTGGGAGGACTGGGAGGACTGCCGTGATACTTGATGTGGCTGAAACACTTTCGGTACGAACCGCTAGTCGATAATTCGATATATCAACGTTATTGAAACATCATGGGGAAAAAAAACTACAATTACTTTAAACAACCTTGACGCCTCGGCACATTTCCTAGTATTCCGGCGGTCTCACCAAATGTCGCGACAAGTGCAAACTTGGCCTCAAAAATCCATACATTCACAGCCCGACAGTTAACATCCACCTTCTCCGGAACTCCTCGGCAGAGACCAGGGAGAAAGTCAACCGCAAAAATTTCCCGTTATCGCTCTTTCCGTTTCACCGCTACCTTGCATTCCACACCTGCATAATGCCAATTGATCTGCATCCCGATCTGGCGATGAGGTCAGCGTCAACTGCACCAGATGGGTGAAATAAGACAGGTAAATGTGCCAAACCAAAACACCAAATTACTTCTCTTCGCCTCATCGTGGATTAAACAACACTGGCCTACCACAGCATGCTCCTATTTTTAACCCGTGTCATCTCACCTTCCTCCACAAACTGGCGAACGCGCAGCCTACATCGCAACACTAATCCGGAAAAAGGAGCCCAAACCAGAAATCGGAGCAATGCAAAAAAGCGGACCCATAATCTCGTCTCCTCTATCTAAAGAAAAAAACCTCTCACACCTCTCGCCACGCCCCCCAGCGCCGGTCCGCCGACCGCAATCACCTCGTCACGTGATGTTTACCTCGCCAGATCGGGTAACATCGGTGCCAGCCGCATCTTTCCCAAGGCCAACGACTTTCTTTCTGGTCAATGGCAACTCCTCCCGTTCCGTTTTTGGCCAAGACCAATGTGGCCTGGACGGGCGAGCAGGACGGCGATTTGGGCTTCCTACTGCACGAAATCATCAAGGTGTTCAACATTGTCGACGACCACTGGTGGCAGGGACTGTTGCTTCGAAACGGGGCAGAGGGCATTTTTCCCTGTGACTTCGTGAACGTGACTTCCAAAGTGGCCACGCCTGTGGCAACGCCGACGAAGCTGTCTCCTAAGCTGGTGCCGCATTCCAGCTCCATGTCGTTTGCGAATCTGTCGCCATCTACGCCGACCGGCCACCGCATGAGCGCCACAAAATATCTGCAAAAGGCACAATTGGGACACGTAGCACACACAGCACACACTAAGAAGTCGCTCCACCCCGTATACCGAACCCATGCCGGATATAAGTCGTCGCCAGCGTTGATGGACGGCGCTCAGCTGCCTCTGCGAAGCTTGGGGATGCTGCCACTGCCAAAAAAACAGCATCCGCCACATCTGGCCCTGCAGCAGCAGCTCTACCTGCTGCACGTGCTCGGCAACATGCCCGTGAAGGCGAAAACGACCGAGAATCTAGCCGAGCCGCTACCGCGCCAGCTGCTCATGCAGAGCATATCGTCGAAGCGGCGGCAGCTCGAGTTAGAGTTGCAGAGGCTTCGGGAGCTTGAAAAGTCTAGTCTTTTGCGCGATTCTGAGGACCTGCTGTTTGTCTCCGAGGACTTGTGGAGCCTGAAGAAAGATGTAGCCACTGCAGATGACGACTACGACGACGATGTCGACCACGACGACGATGGCGAAGTCCCGCCGCCGGTACCAAAACATAAAGCATTTCCCTTCGATTCCGACGATTTTCGCGCCAGTGACGCCACAAACGATGCCCCCGACGACATGCTCAACATGTCGGAGTTGAAGGCCTCCATCAAGTCCATGCAGAGCGACGTGCTTAATCTCCTGGAGCTCCTGGCAACAAGCGCTGGGTCTCTCATGCGGCACCGGATCTCAAAGGAACACGAGGACTTTCAGCGCAGCAGCAGGATCACTGAAAATCCCGAGCTGGACGTCATGGCATCGCTATTCAAAGACAAGAAGTCCAGGCACCCTAAGCTCTTCAACAAGCTTATGAAGCGCAAACCAGAAACCGTGAACGCCATGGAACAGCGTCTCCAGCCTGAGGGCTCTGACTGGCAGCAGTTCAAGCTGGATTTGAACAGAATGAATACCTTGACTCTGGAGGACAAGAGAGCGAGGTCCAAGCGTGCGGCGCGTGCCGAGCCTAATTTTATCATCAAGCCTCTTGAGTTTGTCACAGAAATCAACCAGAGTGAGACTGTGGGCGATTACGAGCCGCAAGACGAAGATTTTGCGGTCGACATCCGCAAGGTGGCCGAGTTTGCCGACCGCTACACCACACGCAGCGACTTCAATGACTTGATTGCCGACATCAGCGTCAAGTTTGGCTCGTCTCGCCCCAACGAGATTTTAGCCATTCTCTTGCACTTGTGCAAGTTCCGTATTCTTGAAGAGAATGAACAAGTCTCACACACGAAGCCAAATCTCATCGAGGTGATGGCCAAGGGCGAGGCCACGATTTTCCAGCTCACTTATCTCTTCAAGAAGTTGCTCGAGGCTTTGCGTATTCCCTCGCAAGTCGTTCTGGGTTTCTGGAAACGACCCAACGAATTCTACCACACCGACCAAATGCTGGTCAACCACTGCTGGCTTCTGGTGCTTGTAGAGAACGCAGACCGCAGCGGCGGCCTGTTCCGCATGGTTGACCTCTTGTGTTTTCAGAGCGGTAGCATCTGCAACAAAAAGGGCTACAATGACTTCTACTTTTTGGCCGATCCAAAACTGCTTGTGCTGACTCATGTTCCTACAGTGACCGAACTTCAGCACGTTTGTCCTCCTGTTGACCTCAACGTTGCGTTCCATCTTCCCAGACACTATTCTGGGTTTTCCAAAAACAACCTTTCCTTCATCAACTTCAGCAACGCATTGACACGCACACAGGACGCAGAGTTTTTTGAGGCAGACCTCGTGGTTCCTGCTAACGTTGAGCTTTTCACGTTGGTGAAAACTCCCAAGGTCACATCCAACGATTGCACCCTCTGCCAGATTTGCTGGGTGAACGGCCGCCGCACTGCCAAAATCAAGGCAGTTCTTCCCGGTGCAGACTCAATTGGTGTACTTCAGATATTTGCTGGTCCCAAGGGTCTCCAGACGCATTTTGAGAACATCCACGAACTTGCATGTGTGATTTCGCTCTACCATACGGGCAAATCCAAACCGTGCAAATTTGTTCCTCGCTATCCCACTATCCAGAGTAAGCTGCACGACCTCTACATTCGGCAACCGCAGCTCAGCACCATTTCTGTTGGACAGCTTTACAAGTTTGAGGTGGAGGCCCATCCAGCCCAATCCTCTGTTCAACTTGTGGAGTCGCCTCTCAAATTGGTGATTGAATCTCCGTCTGGAAAATACACCAAACTCGCCAAAGACGAGGTTCGTGGCGCCGGTGCGATCTACAGAGCATGCATCCAATGTAACGAGCAGGGACTATTCCGCGCGTTGGTAATTGGCGACACAGGGAACTCGTGGTACGTGTTTGCACAATGGGAGTGCTCATGATTAGACTTAAATGTCACTGTTGGCCCTCGGGCGGCAGATGCCAAGCTGCCAGGAAACAGCTACCTCGCATATCATCATCGAAAATCCCTACACTATTATGGAACAACTCAACATCATAAAATACTTCATAACGAAAACATAATTCACTTCAGAACTCTGTAGCAGACGTTTGGAGCCGTGATTGGGAACCAGGAAATTGCCGAAGATGGTCAGCGTCAAGTTTTGCACTCATATGCTATGGCAATGAAAGTTGAAAAAATCACCCCGCCTTGCTTTTTTTGATTCCTTATCGCACTGGAAGCTGAATGTTTTGGCTTCATTTCACAACGTCTTCTCTTCCCTGCACACCGCTCCACCAACATGATTCCTCCTCCAGCCAAATACTCCAAAGACAAAAAAGTCGGAGAGGGAACTTACGCCGTTGTGTATGTTGGCGTCCAAATTGCCACAAAAAGGCAAATTGCTATCAAGGAAATCAAAACCGGCCTTTTCAAAGATGGGCTAGACATGTCTGCCATCCGTGAGGTCAAGTACCTCCAGGAACTCCGCCACCCGAACGTGATTGAACTCATAGATGTGTTCATGTCGCAAGACAACAACCTAAATTTGACGTTGGAGTTTCTTCCCTTTGATCTCGAGCAGCTCATCAAAGATCAGCTGGTGGTATTCAAAGCATCAGACATCAAGCTGTGGTTGCTCATGACGCTACGGGGTGTGCACCATTGCCACCGTAATTTTATTCTACATCGGGATTTGAAACCCAACAATTTACTTGTGGCTCCCAACGGGCAGCTCAAGATCGCCGATTTTGGTCTCGCACGAGCATTCGGCAATGCCAACGAGGATTTCACGCCAAAAGTTGTGACCCGTTGGTACAGAGCGCCAGAACTCTTGTTTGGCGCCAAACACTACACAGGGGCGGTGGATATTTGGGCAGTGGGTATAATTTTCGCCGAACTTATGCTCCGTACTCCATACCTCCCGGGACGAGATGACACCGACCAGATCGACGTCACATTCAAAGCCTTGGGAACGCCCACAGAACAGACGTGGCCTAACGTATCGAATTTGCCCTTGTACGACTCCTTGAAGGTGTATCCTGCGCCAAATAGGCAAGAATTACGAAACCGCTTCAGCGCAGCTACAGAGAAAGCGCTAGATTTGATGGTGGCATTGACGCGGCTAGACCCAGGCAAGCGATGCACTCTGGCGGAAGCCCTCACGCATGAATTGTTTTTGGAGCTGCCGTTACCAACGAAACCGGAGGACTTGCCGAAAATGGGGCTGAAGCCGGAGGAGGGCGACGCCAAACGACAGAAAAACAACGAGTAATCTGGTTCCAGTAATCTGGTTCCATCTATCAGGTTAAGGAATATCTTATAGTGTCTGCATGACAGTTGGGTTGTGTATTAGAGTCGATAGACGAATATGGAGACAGTAAAGTTGTAGCACAGTCTCGCACATCGGCGATGCTTGGTTTATTTCGTGGAGAGCTCGCTCAGTTCTGTCCGGCTCTCTATATATGAGAACCGCTCACAGTTAGCCGAAACTGTCTGAGATACGGGACTACGGTGAAAGGCGCAGCGCTCAGTCTGAGGTGACGGTGCGCCAACTTCTCCCGTCGCAGCGCTTACTCAAAGAGCTCGGCAACGTGTTCGCCAATAGCCAACGACGACGTGAGCCCCGGACTCTCTATCCCAATCAAATTCACGAACCCAGGAAAGCCGTCCTCTTGCTTGATGTAAAAGTCGGCAAACTGCTTGAAGTTCTGCTCGCGAGATAGCAATTTCGGCCTGACTCCAGCGTACGACGGCTGAAGATCTTCACGCCGAATCAGAGGATAATACGTAGCAATCGCTTGGACCGCTGAATCCATTGTTGAGGTGTTCACCTCATAGTCAAGATCGGCAGCATTCTTGGAATCAACCCACTCCAAATCAGGCCCGAACCGCAACTGTCCGCCAAGGTCGAAGGTAAGATGAGTTCCCAAACTCGATGCATTGGGATTAGGACACGGATAGATGAGCCGAGACGTGATACTCGAAGTCGGAATCGGCTTTTCTGGAGCATACGAGTAGTAGCTGCCCTTTGCAAATTGGGGCGTGAAATGTCTCTCTGGAGGAAGAAGCATATTCGATACTTGCTGGGCATAGAGTCCAGCGCTGTTGATGACGTTGTCTGCAGTGATTTCAAACGGCTCTCCAGATCCCTTTTCGCTGCAGTAGATGCGGTATTGCGAGTTTCCTTTCTCAAACTCGATGCCTTTTACCGCCGTATTAAGTGCAAGTGTGCCGCCGTGATTTTCGAGATTGGCCTGGTGACTGAGTGTCAAGTCGTGTGCAGATACTATACCAGTAGTAGGCGAGTCCAATGCCCCAAATTCGGCCCGAATCAACGGGTGTTCCTTTTTGCATTGCGCAGCCAGCACCATGTTGGTTGGAACTCCCAATGCCGCCGCCTGTTTCACCAATTTTTCAAGGTACTCGCCCTCCTGCTCCAGCTGAGCAACCACCCATTTTCCACACTTTTGGAATCCTACCAAATTGGGATCAAGTCGGTATATAAGCTCCTTGCCCCGAACACAGAGCTTGCCCTTGAGAGAATTCGCTGGATAGTACAAGCCGGCGTGAATGACTTCGGAATTTCTCGCGGTGGTTTCCATTCCAGGCAATTCGTGTTGTTCAAGAACCGCCACTGAACCATGACGGCGGGCCAACTCGGCACCAATGGCCATACCGACCACTCCACCGCCAACGACAATGTGAGAAAAGTCGGCGCGGCGATGTACGCTGAGCGAAAACGAACGGATAGGATGCAACATGGGCAAATCACGTGGAAGGCGGGACTAAGCAAGAATCAGCCGCTCGCAACAGAAAAGAAACGATGCCCGCGGTGGCTGATGAGGTATTCAGCGCTAGGTTGACGTGCTTGGATTCCTGTATGCAGCGAGGCGATAAGCGAGATCGATACACCCGTACACCAGATCCTGCAGACGGTTGGCAATAGACTACACCCGTGCCTCACAGGACACACCCGTACACCCCGCCGAGACCCTGGCGGCCAGAGCTCCATAACTCCAGGCCCCTCGATGCAGCGCCGTGTGCAGGCCGCTGTTCATAGCGCCAGAACGTCTCCAAAACTATAACTTTATTCGACAAAAAAATTTCTGCCCCTGTGGCACTGCTCATCTCTTCACGGGCGAGCACCGTGCAATTATATGCCTGTCCTGCACAATGACCGCACGTGGGGCTGTATTAAGTCCAGCTATCTTTCCTTGAATTCCAGACCGCCAGCTTCTTCCCCAATGAAGTTCGGAGAGCATCTACGGAAGGCCCTCATCAAGAATTACCTGTTCTACTATATTGCCTACGATGATCTCAAACATCAACTCAAAAAGAACTTGAAGGAAAACGACTACAAGTGGAATAATGAGTTCGAAGAGGAGTTTCTCGGCGAGTTAGAGTCGGAGCTCGACAAGGTTTATCTGTTCACAAAAGTGAAGAACACAGAGGTTAACCGCCGTATCAAGGATGCCGAGAAGTACGTCTACGAGGTGGTTGAGGCCCTCAACAACAATTCAGCTGTGAAGCCTTCTGAGCAGGATTTCGAAGATTTGGAGGAAGAGCTCTCTGACATCATCGCCGATGTTCACGACTTGGCACGCTTCACCCGTTTGAACTACACTGGATTTCTCAAGATCTTGAAAAAGCACGACAAGTCCACCAAGTTCACCTTGAAGCCCATTTTCCAGGTTCGCTTGAACGCCAAACCGTTCTACAAAGACAACTACGACCGGCTTATTGTGAAGTTGTCGAAATTATACGATCTCGTGAGAACTCGTGGTAATCCTGTGAAGGGTGATTCTTCAGCTGGAGGAGCTCAGCAGAATTTCGTGCGTCAAACCACGAAGTACTGGGTGCATCCAGAAAACATCACCGAGCTCAAGTTGGTCATCTTGAAGCACTTGCCTGTTTTGGTGTTCAACGCAGACAAGGAGTTTGAACCCGAGGACGCAGCCATCACTTCCATCTACTTTGACAACAAAGAAATGGACCTCTACTACGGAAGATTGCGTAAAGACGAGGGAGCAGAGGCCATCCGGTTGAGATGGTACGGTGGCATGAAATCTGAGCTGATTTTCGTGGAGAGAAAAACCCACAGAGAAGATTGGACCGGTGAGAAATCCGTCAAGGCTAGATTCGTGTTGAAGGAGAAGAAGGTGAACTCTTTCCTCAAGGGTGAGTTGACAGCCAAACAGGTTTTCGAGAAAATGAGAAAAGACGGTAAGAAATCGCCCAAGGAAGTCGACAGTCTCGAGAGCTTGGCCCGTGAAGTCCAGTACGCTGTGCTCAAGAAGAAGTATCGTCCTGTGATGAGATCGTTCTACAACAGAACTGCCTTTCAGTTACCTGGCGATGCCCGTGTGCGTATCTCCTTGGATACTGAGTTATCGATGGTCAGAGAAGACAACTTCGATGGCCACGATCGTACACTGGGCAACTGGAGACGTATGGATATCGGTGTAGACTACCCGTTTCTGCAGCTCCCAGAAAAGGACATTTGCAGATTCCCCTACGCAGTTTTGGAGGTGAAACTTCAGACTCAGATGGGCCAGGAACCTCCCGCATGGGTACGTGAGCTTGTGGCTTCGCACTTGGTTGAAGCCGTGCCAAAGTACTCCAAATTCATCCATGGAGGCGCCACTCTTTTGACTAGCCATGTCAATCTCTTACCCTTCTGGTTTCCCCAAATGGACGTGGATATCCGCAAGCCAAAGAATCAGCAGGACATTGGAATTTCCAGACATAACCATAAAATCAAGTCTTCTTCCTCTGGAGGTGA
This sequence comes from Hermanozyma aechmeae, assembly GCA_030583085.1. Classification (NCBI taxonomy): domain Eukaryota; kingdom Fungi; phylum Ascomycota; class Pichiomycetes; order Serinales; family Metschnikowiaceae; genus Hermanozyma; species Hermanozyma aechmeae. The sequence goes on along the minus strand of JAJMHA010000022.1, from coordinate 12,215 downwards.
GCTCGATGAAGAAGAGCTTTTGGAGGAAGAAGAATTTGCTCGCTATTCTAGCGTGCATTTCTCCAACGATGTGAACCCACTTGAGGAGGACTTGGACGAATCGTCTCCATTGTTGTTGCCGAACAACTACGGTTCTCGTGAGTCTAATTCGCCTGTATCCACCTTCTTGTGGCATTTGTATGGGAAGTTCCTTCACTTTTTCAACGACGACAGAACTTTCACCATCAACCCCGGTACGAACTTTGACATCAACACTACGTTCGAAAGCAAGATTCCAAAAGGAAAGGCGGTTTGTGTGCCTATTCGTATCGAGCCCAAGGTCTACTTCGCGGCTGAAAGAACGTTCTTATCGTGGTTGTCTATCGGCATGATTCTCGGCGCAACCGCCACAGCGTTACTCAACTACGGTAATAAATCAGCGCTTGTGGCCTCTGTTGGATTCTTTGTTTCTGCGCTTTTCACTATGTTGTACGCATCCTACAAGTACGTCAGGCGTACGGTGAACATCCGTGAGAGAAAAGCCGGTCAGTATGCCGACAAGTTTGGCCCTAACGTGATCTGTTTCTTAATCGCATTGTCCACATTCACGACATTCGTTTTCCGGTTCACCGAAGCTTGATCTACATGAAACATCTCCAATGTCAATATCTCAAGTTCTATGAGTCAATGTGCTCTGAAGAGCGTAATAATGCAAAAAAGTTATCTGTGTTCGAGCTCCCTTAATCTCTCATCAATGATGTCATCTGTGTCATCCTCCCTGCGTAGTCTCTTCCCAAGCTTCGAAATAACGCCTTCCGTTCTGATTTTAACTTTCGCTCCACTTGGGAGAACTTCGTAGCCATCTAACTCTGGCAGTTGGAAATCGTTATCCGTGATCGCCAGGCCCTCTCCCGAAGGAGGCAATTCAGTGTCCATAGGATTCGTGCCTGCTCTCTTCCTTTGTGCCGCCGAATTTGGCTCGGAAACTACCACAGCCGCAGCCAACGAGGATTCATGCTCCATGGGAAAGATTTTTGCCATCAATGTCTTGAATCTGCTCTTCGTTGTCGACTCGTCCTTCGCGAAGAACCAGCCCTGGCGAAGCTCAGGTAAGGCATCCTCCTCAAATCTCCTTCTCATGTCTGTATCTCTCTCTATCACTTGGAACACCTCAGTGTCGGATGGCTTGAACATGACCTTGAACACCTTGACTAACAAATCAAGAAGAAGGAGAACACAAGAAAGCAAGAGCACGAGGGCCCACCAAGTTGGATCAGCACCAAAATGCAACAACCCAGTGTCCGTGTAGAAGATGCGAGGCTGCAGGCTTCTACCCAACATCATGATCAAAACGTTCCAGACGCCATATCCCAAGACTGAAATGCCCACGGATGCAAATGCCAACCACGTTCTGTTTCTCATCTCCAAGAATTGAGCCTTAAAGTTTATGGTGATGACAACGGCCCAATATACCGCCGTGCCGTACGCTAATGATGTGTTGTCGCGAAGTGCAGTGAAGCCCCAGAGGTAAGCCGAAATAAAGGAAATGATCACACTCTGACTGGCCGCCAAGAACATCCAGTATAGAAAGACCCGCATATTGAAGGCCTGGTAGAGGCGGCCGGTAGCGTAAAGCTCGGGAACTGCCAATAACGTCGCAGGGCGCAAGTCCTTGTCGAACATACCAATGCATATAACACATAACGACGTAAACAATGTGTTGAACATAGACAACGACCACAGCTCATACATGGACGTGCCTGAAAATAGTGTGTTACGTTGATAAATGCACTGTGTCAAGTAGAAAAGCAACTCCTTGTAAAATGTCACGAGAACAAATTTAGATGTCCTGACGTAATTGTAACGTCCGTTCACAAGGAGCAACTTGAGAAGAAACCTAAACTGCGCAATTGCAAAGTCAGCAGATCTAGCTGCCTGGAGCCCTTCTTTGCCTGTGATACCCACACCGATATCCGCGCTCTGGATCATGGCAATATCATTTGCACCGTCACCAATGGCCAATGTCACTTCTTTCCGCCTGAGTTTTCTGACTGCGTTGATCATGTTAGCCTTCTGCGAAGGAGATGCTCGGCAACACACCGCCGAATCCACCTGGATGCAAAGCTCAATGAAGATCGAAAAGATAGTGTTGTCATTTTCAATGTGGGCGAGAGTGCCCCCATCTACCACTACCACGCAATGGGCAATTCGGCCCTCCTTAAGTCCGTGATTCGCCTCGGTGATTCGTTTGACAATAATTTCGTCGCTTTCGTCGTTGGATAAGACAACCACGGTTGAGTAGTCTTTGATGAGCTTGCATGCATATCCAATGTTGATGGCGGTTTCACGCTTGTCGCCCGTGAGCATCCACAACTTAATCCCGGCACGACGGAGTTTTTCAATGGCATCGCTTACACCTTCCTGAAGTTTGTCTTCAATGGCAGTAGCACCGAGAAGATTGAGCTTATTTTCGATAAGCAGGCCAACTTCCTCCATTTTGGTGCTCCTATCGCTGATGGCAAGACTGGCCTCATGATATTTCGTCCCCCACTCTTCATATTCAGATTTGTTCAACCACTTGAACGAATACAAAAGAGTTCGAAGTCCTTCAGTTGAAAATTCTTCAATGTGTTCCAACGTCTTTTCAATCAAAAACTCCTCATTCACCAATAGGTTGTCGGACGGAATGCCGCTCTTGATGGCGTCCTCACCATATCTTTTACTCTGAGACAAGTGCAATGACTTGCGAGATTGCTGAGCAATGTCTTCGATGTCGTGGTCGTCGTCCCTTGCAATGTAGTTGTCAATGCTGCCCAATCGCTGCTCAATGCTTTGCGTGATCGAGCTCAAGGATTTGCGAGATTCAAGCTCATTGGAAAGTTTAGATTGAATCACAACATCCGCCTCCATGTTGCGTCGCTCACTGGAGCTTTCGCCAATTTCCCTTGCTTTAGCCTTTGCAATTTCGGCGTCCTTTAACCTCTCAAGAATCACATTGTCCGCGCCCTTGCATATTAAGCCGATTCTCCCGTCAGGATACTTGACAACGACAGACATTCTCTTTCTCACCGAGGTAAAATCGATGACGTCCAAAATCTCGTAATATTCGACCTTCGCTGGCTTCAGAAATCCATTTGGGTACGTCTTGACACTCAATGTCTTGTGCTGCTTCTCGTACATGATGAAGCCAAGGTCGCGTGCGGCTTGTATAAGTGCCAATTCGTCAGGAGAAGTAGATTGAAACACAATGCTGGCATCAAATTCGGCATCGGAAGGAGTTTCCTCCTCGAAATCGTTCAACGAGTACGAGGAATTATTTCTGGAAGATCTTGAATCCACACGAGGCTGGCACGTATGACACAACGCGATAGCAATTAAAAAATTGAGAGCTTTGCGTGAAAAAAGCGTGCTTGGGTGTTCCTGAATGTGCTTGAGAAGGTCAACAGATGTCAGAAGATCTTGAGGCTTGGAAGGACGGGCGGTGGATTTCCACGTCGATTGTGTGCCTGTTGGTCGAAGATCTAGACTGCCTCTAGCATGGTCAGAAGCTTCAACCGTTTTGACCGCTTTTTCCAAGAAAAGATCATCGGGTGCACGGAGCTTAGTAACAAGGTCGGGGTCGTGAAGCCACGCCAGACCCCCAACGCTGAATTTTCTGAAGATCATCTTGTTGTCGGTGAGGGTACCGGTTTTGTCGCTAAAGATGTAAGAAACTTGACCTAGCTCCTCTAAAATCGTCGCTGTTTTTGCATCTGCGGGTGTATTGGTTTCAACGTGGTACATGTCGATGTCGAACTGGAGGAACAAAAGCTGCATAACTTTGATGACCTCCATTGTAACGTAAAGCGATAACGGAATCAACGTGTTGTACATGATAATGAAACTCATAAGCGTTGCCGCCACGCCAGCGTCTTCGTCATAAAGATACCAAGCTTTGCCCTCATTTTCCTGTTTCAACAAGCGTTGCCCCATGAGCGAAAATGAAGCTAGGGAAGCGACCACAAACACCATGAAGATAACGATGTAGTTGATGTTCTTTTGGAGCTTAGGAGCTTTTGTTCGAGGGTTTTTCAAGTTGTTCATGCGAATCTTCAGTTCTTCACCAGTAAAAACAACAAGACCAAGGATGCTCTTGGTGTTTCTGAGAATGCTTCCTCTATAGAGAATGTTTTCGGGCCCAAGTGAGTAGTCTTCGCCGTTTATGTTGAAATGTCCCTCGAAGTTGTAAAGATCGATGTTGGGATCCTCAACAGTCACAAGAGATTTAATGTTTTTCAAGGCCGTCACCTTCTTTGCTCGTTTTGAGAGTTCCAAAGGCGCAAACTTTGATTTAAAGTTGGTCTCACCATCGAGGGCCATCGTTTCCACAAATGCTTCACGGCCGTCGCCATCTGTCGCAAGCAACAACAAGTCAGCGGGAATCCACTCGTCTTCTTTAATGCAAACAATGTCTCCCACTTTCACGTTTTTCCACCTAACCTCAGACGTGGCAAGGTTGTACTTGTTCATGAGCGATTGATTCAGAAACACGTTTTTATGGCCATCAAGGTGCGAAATTCCAGAATGGGAATCGTCTTCTGCGCTCACAGCTCCTACTTCAAGAGTTTCCGTCATGATCGTGTGAATCAGGTGGGTGTCAAAGTTGGCCATGTCAATGTCCTCGGAAATCACTCGTGTTTTTTTGGAATTCTCCTCTTTGTCGTGCCCGTGTCTTTTCCAATCATCATATCCCTCTCTGGCTATAGAGATCAGCATGAAAATCATGAGTGGTACGATGGTGGTGTACTTTCCTGTGGTGGACCAGCTGGGAATGAGTTGCATGATGGCAACAACCATGAAGTAGCAGTTGGCGATTTTCGAAAACTGTGCCTTCAACTGCTTTGGCAAAAACGAGTATATCGTGTACTTCGACGATGTGATGGAATTCAGGCAGTATGCTTCTCCAGATCTCTCATCCAAGTAGCCCTTTGCAGACCGAGAATAATAGGCCTCGCCAAATAGGGCATTGGCAGATTCTTTGGCTGCACAGAGCGGAATTATTCGGCCCCGCTCCGTGTGTCCCAAAGCGTCTCTGCTCAATATCTTGTTAAGTATTCTAGACATTGTGGCCAGGAAAGTTGCTCTGGCTCGCCGCCGCCGCCCAAGACTCCGCAGCCTATCTGTGTCGTAAATCAGAAGCTCGTCATTGATTTCTGATGCCGATGCCATCGTCAATCGAGTGGTTGAACGACTCATATTCGAATGCAAGACATTGAACTTCGGGTACGAGCTCGCTGAGAAATCAGCATGAGCAGGATCCGGATTATACAGGCCGTAGTCGGCGCTGGCATCTTCGACTGTGATTTCTGGGGCGACATTGGCTGTCTTGGAGACGTTTGACGACCCAGGAGATGATTCTGGTGTACGGGTGTCAAGTCGACCCAACTCGATCACCGGAGTGGGCCCCGATTCAGCAGATTCTGAGGGCAGTACAGAAGTGTCATTCTTGAACGGATTGAGCAGCACTGCCATAGATTTGCTGAAAAGCTGAGATCGTAGCGAAAGTCCCCGTTTTCTGCGTGTTTGAGGAGTCAGGGCTGGGGCCTGCTGCCCCGGCACCGTGAGGTTCTGTAAGGTGTTGTGGTCTGAATCCATGGAGAAACACGGAACACGGAGCACGTGACCTGGAGGGGTTGTCGGCAATGCTGAGGACCGTGAAGTTGGTGCCGTAGTTTAAAAATGCCAGGCTGAGCTCACAGGTGCAGGAAGATGCGGAGTGGGTTAAGTTCTGGATCGGCGCGGGAGCTGGGGAGAATCACTTTGTGCGTTTCGAGCCGTACCGTTTTTTTTTATTGTATTTCAAGTTCATAAGCATTTTGGGATTTGAGAGTGTTGAACCTGGAATGTGTTGAATGTCTAATATTTTCATCTCTATTGACATGAGGCGATGACGTGGTAGCAGATCTGAGAGCCAGCGCCGCTCGAGACATTTGCAGCCTATTTCCAAGGTGAACGCCCAGAACCTACTATAGCCGCAACGCCTCGGCCACGTCTTACCGTTATCTTGATTCGGCGTGTTATTGCCATTCTTGGTCAAGCCCGCGCCAGCATCGGGCATATCGAAGGCATCGGCGTCAAATCTGGCTCTTAGCGCACTAAAGAAGACTTTAACTCCTTCTCTTTAAGCCTTGAGAGTCGCCCGGATCTTTCCCATGCAGTAGTCCTTGTACTCTTCGACATAACCCGGATGGTTCAACTCGACATCACCTGTCAATTCAGATACAATGTCTCCACCTCCGGTCACGAGCACCATACCCCTGGGCATCTGAGTGATATCTGGGAACGCCTCCACCAATCGCAGCTCGTATATGAGGGAATTGAGGTTGTTGGCCACCTGGCGGCCCATGTAAAGCGCCCACCCGGCTGACTTGATGATGGGAATCTCCACCATGTCTCCGAGGCAAAAAATATTGTCCACTTGGTTCTCTTCGTGTTTAAGTTGAAGGTACTCGTTGACGTAGATGTTGTTCGCCGGCGAGATGAATGCACCCAAGTGCTGTTTGAGGAAGTCGGTGTTGTTGCGGAAGCTCGTGCACCAATATGTATAGTCGGCATCCACAGTCTCTCCATTTGTGCAAAGCAACTTGTGATCCTCCAATTCCTTCTCAACTCGGAGCCCGGTCAATACCTCAACACCGCCCCGGACAAGCGAGTCGGCTACTGCATCCTTGAACTCGTCAGTCAATGGCTCGGGGGGAAATTTCGCATGCGGATGAATCAATTTAACGTCCACTTCTGGATAGTAGTGCTTAACATCGCCAGCAATCTCAATACCCACAGCGCCCGCACCTACTACTGCCAATTTCTTGCTGTTCTTCACAATGTCGTTCATCTGGCGCATTTCCTTGAGGTAATTTTCGAGGTTGTATGCGAGAGGAGACGTAGGCCATTCTCTGTTTCTGCCCGTTGCAATGACGGCATAGTCGAACGCAATGGAGTTGCTGGGACTTTCCTCTCCGTTGAGCTGGTAGATAGCCTCTTTGGTGGTGAGTTCCGTGACAGAGCCTTGCACGTATGTGAGCTCCATACCCGTATTGGCAGTCTTGCCAATAGATGGACGGAGGCTCTCTGATGCGTACTTATCGTCAGAAATCATTCTATCGAAATATAAGTCGTCGAGCTCTTCAAACGGAAGGTACTGCGATCTGGCAAACTCCGGGTCGACAATGGCCCTGGGCACGCCCAAGACATTTAAAAGCCCAGCTTTCGGTTCTACCAAAGTAACTGCAATTTTTTGAGCACTTCCCCTTTCTCTGAGGTGATTTTTCAACGCCACAACTGCTGAGAGACCGCTGAACGAGCCGCCGATGACGAGGACGTTCGTGAAGAAGGACTGCGACTTGCTTAGCACGGCGTTCATGGTATGTGATTGGGAAGAATGTTCAATAGGAATTTGGGCCATGGCTTCTACCCTCTGATGTATAAAAGAAAAAGTGAGTGATCAGGCCGATAATCGGACTGCGTGCATATTGGAGTTCACCAGCAACGGGTTTGATGGCCCTTCCTGTATAGCGCACGAGAGGGTGCCAAGAAACGCGGCCGCGAGAGGTCCAAGTTTGCAAATCTACCCCCATCTGAGAAGATGCAGCTCGCTCCCGTATTACGCCGTGCTATTTTTCTACTTCGGCCGGGTTTTGCAGGCTGAGCTGATGGAATAGATAACGCAAGAGCCAAGTTTGGTGCCGGAAACATCCGTACATCCTGCCGGTTCGGCCCGAGCCCGCGGTTCGAGCACTAGGGAAGTTCCACAAACGGCAGGCTGATCAGCGAATCGTAGGCATCAGTGGCTGGCGTTCTCGGGCTCGCAGGCTGTGCCGGCGGCGTGAGTGGCCTGACGTTCGCCGTTTCGGTGACGAACCCCGAGTAGCTGGTAGATTCCTCGAAGTTGCGTGTCAGCTCGTCGTCCAGATGAAATTGGGCGGCCGCGGTATTGAACATTCCGGCAACCTCTGTGGCGATCGCCCTCGAGTTCATGGTGACGGTTGGCGAGCGCGGCCGCTGCGTGGTATTGTCGTCGTCTCGAAGTGGAATCGTGAAGGTGGTGTCTCTTTCAAGGTGAAAGGGCACTTTGGCCGGCGGTTTAGACCCGTGGATATCGCTTGGAAAGCCTTTCTTATTGTAAGGAAGCTCGGCGTTGGCTGGTACTGGGTGCCCGTCAAATGCCACGGCCTCAAAATTGGCTCGGTTCTCAAGGCTACGCCGAGTTCCTGAAGCTACTCTGTTCTCTCCACCCGAACCGGATATTCTAGGAGGCGAAAACGAGTTTCTTGCCCCAGAAAGCTGCTTCTCTGTGCTCGTCCGCCTTAGACGACTGTCAAGTCTGCTTCGGCCGCTCTCTTTCATTTCCTTCTCGTTTCTGCCTGCTCGTGCTCGCCTGGCCATCGTTGCAAGCTCTGAAATGCCGTATGTCTGATCCTGCTCGACTAAGCGCATGTTGATTTGGATGTGCTCTGTGGGTTTTCCCGATGTCCGTTGGATAGTAACGTACTTGCCGCCTATTTCTGCCACGTCGTACGACTTTTGCAACAGTGCTCGGGAACCTGATTCCAGATCTGAGGGGTCTCTATAAACCTGGAAGCTCGCGGGAGCCTTTTCTGTGTCTGTTCTCTGAGGCATCATTTCACCAGCCCAAGGAGTAGCCTTCACTTTGTTCTCGTTGGCGGCAGTTGCTGAAGCCAATCTGGCATTGCTGTCACTTACAAAAATTGTCTTCCTTGTTGATGGCTGCTCGGTATCGTTGTATACTTCGATCTTGGGACGTTTCGATCGGCTTGCGGGCGAGATCGACACCCGTTTTGTGGTGAGCAATTGGCGTATCTGTGAATCCTGGGAGCATTTCTCCGAGCTCCTTTTCTTGAAATGCTCAAACGTTCTTGTCAATCTAGCTAGCGGCCGCGCTTCTCGTTCCATGCCGATTTCATACACCTCTCTGGCGTCGGCAGAGTTGCCGGACAGCTCCAAGAATTTGGCAAACTCCTCATAATACAATGCCAATTGCTGGCCTATGTCCTTCTTGGCCAAGTACACAAACACATCTCGTGGCAGGTCCGAGTAGCTGGCGTATTCCATCCACACCTTGAGATACCTGGCGTCATTTTTGTAGTGGGTGACATCTCTGAAGTACAGAGTGCATCGTTCTAGAAGGCCCAATAGTCCGCTTGAGGCAGTTACTCCCTGTGGATAGTGGTTGTGGGTCCATGAGATATAGTCTAGGTAAGCTTGAAGCGGATCGTCCAACTCATCATTCTGGATGTTTTGCTCGAATTGGTTTTTCTGGGACAGAAGAGACGAACGTTTTGAAGACTCTGCGAGTGCTGTTCCGAGCTTTTCGGCAGGCCTGCCTTCAGGAAGAGGCACGATATTCTCTTTGTACTTATCTAGAAGAGCGGCGTCCATGGTGGGGATGCAATGAATAATGCAGGTTTTTATTTAGCAAGATGTGGTATGTTTTCACGAGCTTCTCGCTTGGTATGGTTGAAAAGGCCAATTCTGGTCGGTTTTCGTGCTTAGCACAGACGTAGTGGGAGGTAAACAGTGGTTGTGTATGCAGGAGCAATGTGATGGAGATGGTGAAGGTTGGTGCATTGGCGCAATTCGCAGGCGGCAATATGATTTCGAAATCAATAGCCATTTTGTATTAAAGATATAGCATGTATTGCGTGTTTTGTAGGTTTGGCAGGTTTGCAATTTGGGAAACCAGGCGGCGGGAACATCAGCACCACACACAAATCAAAGCGGTCTCCTTTGTCGCCCGTATAGCCACACTTATATTATCACCTTCCACTCGATTACGAATTTTCCTTTCCATCACGTAGTCCTACAATTTTCCCCCACCACCACCCAGGCCACGTCTCCTGCACACCACTCCACGTCTTCCACCTACTACTTCTTCTCTCCAAATGCGTGTTGCCGCAATCGTTGCCCTCATACCGCTCGCGGTGGCCGCATACACAGAAAACCTCAACATCAAACCACTCGCTCGAAACCGTGTGTTGGCGTCGTTCGAGTTCCACGACCAGTCACCTCCTCTTCCACTCAGATACACCAACACTAGTCAAGACCTGTACATAGAACCCCGTCACTACGGGCTGTTTCCTCGAGCGCTCGAGCCTGTGATCAGGGCTACGAACACTAGAGAGCTCCATCTCCGGTTTACGCAAGGTTGGTGGGATACCGAAGCATGGGGCCGGCTTCCCCACGACGGCAGCGCCACCGGAGGCACGGGTGTTGAACTCTGGGCCGCCATAGAAGCGCCAGATATCGAGGCTGCCCGCCAGAATTGGCGCAAGTTGGCCGAGTCGCTTTCGGGCTTTTTCTGTGCCCTGATGAACTTCATCGACGACCTGTTGACGACCTACCCGCTCTACGACGCAGCCACGGGGCTGAGTTTCGTGGCAGGTCCGGCGCATGGGCTCTATTGGCTCCGGGCGGCCCTTCCCGACGAGCCGATTTGCACCGAGAACCTCACGCCGTTTTTGAAGTTGCTTCCCACCCGAGGAAAGGCGGGCGTGGCTTCAATTCTCGATGGCCACAAACTCTACGATTCCTTGTGGCATTCGATGTCCATAGATTTGGTCACGAGCTGCGTGGGCGACGAATGCAGCTTGGATCTTAGCCAGAATATCCACCACATCATCGATGTGCCGCGACTGCTCAGACGTAAACGCGAGGGCGGGATCCCTAAACCAACCGCGGGCGACAGTTTGCGCTGCGATGAGACCAAGAGACATGACGCCTGGGTGTGTTTTCCTCTCAATGAAGATGTGGAAGTAGAGTGGGATCTCGAGCAGCTTTTTGGCCGCGGCATCCTGGGACCCGGCTTGCAGGACTCGTCCAACGGGAGTACCTTGACTTTCGAACTCCTGCCTGAGTTTTGGGCGGTTCTGGTTGAGAAAGACGGACAGTGGCTGAACGTGGAAGGCGCCGCCTACACCATTGCCGACAGCGGGACGTACAATTTCAAATTCAAGACCTCTGACTCCAGAAAGGTGGCTCCCGTCAGCGCCTCACCTGTCTTGGTTTCTCGTTCGTTGACGGGTTACTCTCAAGACAAGGGCGGACTTAGAGTACGAATTGCCAACAAAAGCCCCGAGCCGCTTCGTGTGACGTATTTTGACACCCTCCCGTGGTTTATGAGAGTTTATTTGCACACGTTGGAGTTCTCTGGCGCTGGCAATATTACTCGCCAGTTCTACAAGCCCGCGATTGACCATTCGCGTCCGGGGCATTTTGAACTTGAAATTCTCCTTTCGCCCGGCCAGGACCTCACTTTCACCTATCAGTTTGACAAGTCGCTCTTGGTTTACTACGAGTACCCACCCGATGCGAATCATGGGTTTGCGGTGGCTCCTGCTGTGATCCGCGTTTTGGGAGAAGATGATGCCACTCTCTATCAAATGCGCACTGCCAGTCTCTTGTTGACTCTTCCAGTTCCCGATTTCTCCATGCCATACAATGTGATTATCTTGACTTGCACCGTCATGTCGCTTGCCTTTGGAACGATCTTCAATCTCCTTGTCAAGAAGGTGGTTACTGAGGAAGAGTTTGAGACGGCCTCCAAGGAGAGTAAATTAACAAAGTTGAAGGAAAAAGTGGCAGGCTTGAAGAGACGGTTGAAGGCAACCTGATTTGCATGCACTGCTTCGAGAGCTGATTTTCCTGTAATGCATATCCACGTTTTGAAACAGAAGTTGTACGGTAGCAGGTGCCGGAGGCTCCATATTTTGATACTGTACATCATTCATTTAAAAAAAAAAATCAGTACTTGTATTTTAGCTATGAAACCTGTCGGCCGAAAGTGCTTTTGGTGGTCCTAAATAATGGTAAATGCACACAGAACAAAGCGGCTTACAGGAGCAATGTCAGTGACAAACGACACGGCCAAAAGCATGAAAATGACAAAAAACGATTCCTATTTTTAAATCACTATTTATTCAACAAAAAATACCAGAGGTTCTAATTATCATTTGGCAAAAACCCCAACTATTACAAGCACCAAAGTGTATAGCAAATTTTTTTTAAAACATGTATTACAGTCTATATCGCGGCCGGTACTATCTTTAGTACGGGCATAGACCTACTAGTTAGTGGTTGCAATACTTAGGTCGAGGGATTGCCATCATTGCTGGGTCTCACTTCACCAGCTAGACACGTGACTTCATCCAGAAACGAATACTCTACTGGATTCCACCCCTTCT